>JANAVB010043418.1:19074805-19252305 GCA_029216955.1 Iris pallida | reverse complement strand
CCAGGGACTATCACCTCAATGCCCAAGCTCTCCAGATCTGCCAGAAGGTGACGATCCATTGTCAAACATATGGCTACTGGATACCTGCTTAAAGCATCTGCAACCACGTTGGCCTTCTCCGGATGATACTGTAAGGATACATCAAAATCCTTCATCAGCTCTAACCATCGCCTCTGTCTCATGGTCAGTAAAAATCTCCACACGCTCTTCGTACAAATAGTATTTCCACAGCTTTAAGGCAAATATGACTGCTGCCAACTCTAAATCATGAGTCGGGTAGTTCTTCTCATGTGGCCGTAACTGCCTAGATGCATAAGCAATTACCTTCCCATGCTGCTGAAAAACGCAATCCAGACCCTTCCCCGAAGCATCACTGTAGATCGTGAATCCTCCGGACCCAGATGGCATCGTCAAAATAGGAGCCGACGTCAACCTCTTCTTCAGCTCCTCGAAAGCAGCCTGATACTCATCAGTCCAGACGAACTCCACGTCCATCCTGGTGAGTTTAGTCATCGGCTCTGCTATTCCAGAGAAGTCCTGCACAAACTTCCTATAGTAGCCTGCCAAACCCAGAAAGCTCCGAATCTTGGCAACTGAACTGGGTGTCGACCAAGACTCCACCGCCGCAATCTTCTTCTGATCCACTAAAATTCCATCACCGGATACAAAATGGCCCAGGAACTCCACTCGGTCTAAGAAGAACTCGCACTTCGACAGCTTTCTATACAGTTGCTCCCTCCTCAGAGTCTCCAGCACAACCCATAGATGCTCCTCGTGCTCCTCAGGCGTCTTCGAATAGATGAGAATGTCATCAATGAAGACCATCACGAACTTGTCAAGGTATGGATGGAATACCTTATTCATCAAGTTCATGAATACCGCTAGGGCATTAGTCAACCCAAACGGCATGACGGTAAACTCATACTGGCCATAATGGGTGCAAAAAGTGGTCTTCAGAATGTCATCCCGCTTCACCTTCAGCTGATGGTACCCAGATCGTAAGTCTATCTTCGAGAATACCCTCGCACCGCTCAACTGATCAAACAAGTCATCAATCCTGGACAAAAGATACATGTTCTTGATAGTGAGGTTGTTGAGCGCTCGGTAGTCGATACACATCCGTATCGTACCGTCCTTCTTTAGGACAAACAGGACTAGCGTGCCCCAAAGTGAAGAACTGGATCTGATAAAGCCATTGTCCTGCAGCTCGTCGACTTGCTTCTTCAGCTCCGCCAACTCGCTGTTGTTGACTCGATAGACATGATAAGAAATAGGCTCAGCGCTCGGCATCAAGTCTATCGAGAACTCAACATCTCTGTCTGACGTCATCCCCGACAATTCTTCGGGGAAGACATCCAAGAACTCTGCAATAAATGGATACGACAACTCCTGCCCCGGCAACAAGGCTCCACAGAATCCATCTCCCGGCTCCGCTACTCCTCTGACAAACTGAAACTCTGGCTCTCCTAGCGGACTAAACAACACTCTGCCTGCTCTACAATCTATACTAGCATGGTGCCTGCTCAACCAGTCCATATCGAGTACCATATCGTACGTCAAAAGTGGCATTACGAGCAAGCACGCACTCAGATCCCGGCCTCCCAGAGTAACTCTCCTCCCCTTGCAAATATTATTAACCAGGATAATACCTCCCCCTGTCATAATCTTGTAAGTACTACCCAGATACTCAGCAATAATGTTGTGTCTAAGTGTAAAAGAAACTGACACAAAACTGTGTGTAGCACCTGAATCAAACAATGCTAAAGCAGAAAAAGAATCAAGAAGAACCGAACCTGCCACAACATCTGTCACTGGCTCGATCTATTCGGCTACAAGAGCAAAAGCCCTGCCCTGAATACCCCGCGGATGGTGGTGCTGTACAAACCGCTGCTGCTGGGTCGGAAGTGGACCCCTCGGCTGCACTGCAGGTACTCTTGCCGGTGCCCCTTGAGCTGCTACCGCTCCCCGGGCCACCCTATGAGGGTTCGCAGGACAATCTCTCAACTGATGTCTGGCGTCACCACAATAGAGGCACACACCCAGCATCTTCCGACAGACCTTCCAGATGTGACCAGGCTTCTTGCAGAAGTTGCAAGGAGCCCCATTCTGTGCCTGCCTTTGCTGAGTGTGCTGCACCTGCTGAACCGGTGCTCTGGCCTGAACCTGCGGCTGGTGATGCTGGAAAGAATGATGCTGAAGCTGAGAGAATTTAGCAGCCCCTGCGTTGCTAGTAGCCCCCGAGAAAAGATCGCGATCCCTCTTGGGCTTCAAGCCCCACTCCCGCTCTACCTTGCGGGCCTCCGTATAGATCTGGGTATGTCCCATAAAACGAGGGAATGAGGATCTTGATATCCCAGATCAACCCCTCCCTGAAATGGCTCGCCCTGATCTCCGGGTCATGAACCATGTACTCCGCATATCGGCTCAGACGGCCAAACTCTGTGGCGTACTCCTCCACAGATAAACTGCCCTGCTGCAGATTCTGGAACTGCCTCACCAAGTCGATCTTGTTTGTAGGAGAGAAGAACTTATCCTTGAAGAGAAGCTTGAACTCGGCCCAAGTATGGCCCTCCCGAGCAAGGGCTGGCTCGTTCCTGAACCAGGTGCGAGCAATGTCTAACAACTGCAAACCTACCGCCTTGACCTTCAGGTCGTCTGTGAGGTGGGAGGCCCTCATCTGCCGCTCGGTATCCTCGAGCCAGTCGTCGGCATAGACCACACCCTCGGTCCCGCTAAAATCACGGGGCCCCAGCTTCTTGAAGTCCTGAATATCGCCCGACCTCGGACGTGCCCTATGATGTGGAGCCCTCTGTTCCACGGCTGCTAAGGCCAACTGATGGGCATCCTCCATGCCCTGACTCATCGCGTCTGTCTGCCTCTGCTGAGCCTCAGTCTGGGCTTTCTGAGTCTCCAGCATCTGCTGAAAAAAGCAAGTATCTGCCCCATGTCTGTAGGCAGAGGAGGCGGAGGTGGAAGTACATCTGCAACTAACGGGGGAATCCGATGTACAGGAGGAGGAAAAGTGCCCATATCACCCACTGTTGCTGTGGCAGGAACTGTCGTAGCAACCCCCGGGACAGTCCTCGAAACAGGTGGAGGAGCGCCCCCATTGGCTGCTGTCGACACTGACTGCGCCAGGAGTGTCTGGATCAGGCCCTCGAGACATAGCAGACCTCTCCGTATTCGCGGCCTCAGGATGCTGGGATTTGGTCTACACCATCCTGAAGATATATTAAAGAAGGAATCATTATGGTACATGAACTATATCATGGAGGACAGTTAGAATGTAAGAATCAATATCAAAAAGGACAGTTAAAAGATCAGCGAGTGGATGTTTTTCCTATTTTGTGATTGAGTAACTTAGCCTATAGCCTATCCTGGATACGTACCACAGGCTCATAACAGCACTCTAAGTCGAGCGCCATTACGACATCGCACTAATTGCGACCCTAGACCTGCATAGGCTACCACTAAAAACATGTCACGACCCGCACCCTAGGTAGGGGCACAAGTGCATGACAGCGCCCAGCCTACACCGTAAAAACGGCGTAGAACGCTGTAGGTCTGCTAGCTAACAAATAGTATATAATAACCTGTCATCTCCGTACGGAGGAATATAGTATAAAATTCTGATAAAATCAATCACCATCTAGAAGGAGAATTATGGCACGAAAACTAGATAGATATAATCACAAAGTGTAATATCCAGCTCAACAGAGAGAAAGAGAGTCACAAGTAATATGGTTATCCAATCCCAAAATTTAATAACATAAACATAAGTAGCAAGCTAGAGACAAGGTCCAGTCCAAAAAATCTACTCTAACTAAACTAAGCTAGAGGCTCGTCGGGCGGAGCTAAGCCCTGCTGAACCAAGGTCTCCAAGTCTAAGCCCACTACGTCAACCGGACCGTAGTAGGTACAACAATCCTCATCACCGTCATCTATAATATTTTTTAACATATCCAATCAGGATGGAACGATCACAATCAACTAACAACAGTTCACAAGATATGACAAAAGCTATATGACTGTAAATAGAGAGTATATACAAGAAATCATGAGATGTACATGTAAGTATCATGGCAAGGTAAGCTGTAAATCAAGAGCTAGAATAAGACAAGTAAAACTGATCATGGCATGTATAAGAATCAAGAATCATCCATCTAGGTGTGTGAGTACTAGCTTCGATATGTGGCCGGCTTGGGTCTGAACAAGGTCTAATGATCTAGCCAATCATACATAGAGTGTAGGATTGGCATTCACAAGGTCTACAAGAATAAACAAGGAGGATAATGACCATACATCTATACTAGTACTCCCCGTCCCCGACTGGTAGAGTGGATCCAAACAAGACACGTTACGACACGGGGTTCTACAAGAAGGGAGCAAGTCTCCTCGAGAATCGGTGTCCATGTACTGCACAAGAACTACAAGGGGGCTTGCACAAGACATACCAAGATAACAAAGAATAACATCTCATGTCGGGATCCATGAATACCAAATCCGTGTGACCAATGTGTCAAGAACAAGCATATCTAAACTAATTACATGAATTATAACAATTATCGTAAATTGGAAAAGTTATCAAAGAATGTACTCGCCTGTGATATGATGGGTAAGTCGACTGAGTCCAAAAACAGTGCCTCGAGGACCTATAGATGGAATACTGTATCAATATAATGGTTTGGAAGTGAAATTAAGTCAATATAATGATATGCATAATTGATTTCCGGAAGGTGGGGTTACAAATCTCTCTCCCTTAGAAAATTTTGTCCTCGAAATTTCAAAAATGGTACGATTTGGCACGATAAGGTAAACAGATACAAAATTGAGATTGGCACGATTTAAAGTGGAATAAAATCATGATCATGGGATAATAGTCTCAATAGCATCTGGTGATCTTGCATATCTGGGTCCCTTCTCCTACAGTTCCTGCCCCGCCAATATGTATCTGGCTGCAGTGAACTTTCGGTTCCATTTTCCTGATAATACTAGATTACCGCAATACTTTGTCAACTTTATCCGGTAAATTTAGGACTTAGCTTCAATAATATCTGAGAACCTGAGAATACCCGTAATTACTTTGACCTAGAGCCCTTGCCTCGCTAGTGTACAGCTAGCTGCAATAGACTCACAGTCTCCATAATCCAGGTCATAGTAGGTTGTCAAATATTTTCTCAACTTTATCCAGAAGTTTCAGGAAAGTTTAAGAAAATTCTAAATCATGAAAGAGAGTGCTAGTATCTGTTCTTGGAAACAAATTTTTATTGGATATCAAGAGACAATCAAAAGCCGACAATAGCTACTAAGTACTATGAAACAACATTAGGATAGAGATGAGACTTTAGAAATAAGTCTCGAAATGGAGAAACAACAAGGAAATGTAAAAATATCAAAGAAAGATAGTGATCCATGAGCGCCTCGGGTCGTCAGTACTCGTCCGGAATCGGGATGGTCTCCACTTCCTCGACAGTCATAAGGTAGACTCGCCCCTTTGGCTCGTCTCCCTGCGGCTGCTGGACATGAAGAGGTAAGTCCTCCTGCTGGGGTCCCGGTGCTCCTCATGCTCGTCCCTCAGCGGCTTCGGGACAATCTCTGACCTGGTGAGCAGGTGATCCACAGAACAAGCAAAGCCTCAGCCTCTTGCGGCATTCATCGTAATGATGCCCGGGCGATGACAGTAGTTGCAAGTGACTGCCAACTGCTGATTTGCATGAACTCTGGCTGGACGGTGCTGAACTGCTGCCTGCTGAACTGGCCTCGTATGAGTCTGTATCTGTACCCTCTTCGCTGGCGCCTGGTAATTGCTGCTGTCGATGTCCCTATCCCTCTTGGGCCTCGGGTCCATCTCCTTCTCAACTGCCTGGGCGATCTTGAGGATGCTCGAATAAGTCGTGGCCGGGCTGATCGCCACTGCGTGCCGCAGCTCCCTGGTGAGACCCTTCTTAAATCTCCAAGCTCTGTCCTCCAGTGCTCTGACTAGGTTCTCCGCGAACCTGCTAAGCCTAGTAAAATCTGAAGTGTACTCCGCAACCGTCATAGTCCCCTGCTGCAGCGTCTCGAACTGCATCCTCAGCTCATCCCGCTCCACATCTGGGAAAACCTTCTCCTTGAACAGAGTTTTGAAATCTGCCCAAAGAACCTGTTGTGCTGCCAACTGGGGCTCCTCGCGGTACCAGGCTCTGGCAAGGTCGAACAGTCGCATACTCGCCCCCTCCACCTTCAGGTCATCCGGGATCTGTGCCATCTTCAAGGTCCTCTCCGCATTCTCCAGCCATTCGTCTGCATAGACGATCCCCTCTTTGCCCCAAAAGTCCATCGGACAGAGGTTCTGGTATACCTTGGCCGTCCCTGGTCTCGATGCTCGTGGTGCTGGAGGTGCTACTGGTGCCGGTGCTGCCATCTCTCGAGTCCTGAGTGCGTCGACGACGGTCGCTCTGAACTGTGCTGCCTGGTAATTCTGGGCCTCCATAAACTGCTGGAACATCGTCATCACCTGGGCGCCGTCAAACATCATCGTCGAGGGCAGTGGTGGAAAGATAGGAGGCGCTAGCGGAAGCTGATCTGCCAGAACGTCTGGTGCGGGCTGATCTGAACTGCCTGCAACTCTGAGCTGATCCGCAGTCTTCCTCGTAGTGACCATCCTGAAATAGAAAAAAAACTCGTTGATTGCTAAGCCCTAGAAAAATAGTCAACCTCCTAGAATATTTTGAGTATAATCAATCTCTATATTCAATAACTATAACCATTTTCTACGAATCCTATGCTGTGATGAGTTTTCCTTAGTCTAACAAGTTCACCAATAGCACTTTATAGCCTAAGTGCCATTAGGACTGACCTGCATGGGCCACCACTAAAAATATGTCACGACCCGCTTTCGAATAATCGGACACGAGTCGGACACGCCCAGCCTTCGTCGATGAACACAACGAAGTAAGCTGTACAATTCTAGGGAAAACTCCAAGATACAAGAAATATAAAACATCACAGCTACTATACACGTCCCCAGAATCACCACAATCCACAAGTTATTTATACAATATCATCCGGAGACAAATCCGGTAACATGAATAAAATTATACAATCCTGAAATCCTCAATGTAATATACATGATACAACTCTAATAAACTAGAAAAGATCTAATCTAGGCACTGCAACTCTAAGTCCATCCTGAAATACAACTCCACCATCTCCGGGCTCTGACCCAAGGTGGTACAATATCAACAAGCACACCTGCAACGTATCCTGTCAGAAAAAAAGCAAAGTACAATTTCGACAAGAAGAACTAAATAATGTAAACTGAATTGCATGAAAAGAATCACAATATGAACTATGGTATAAGACAGGGATATGAAACTGTGGTACAGGAATAACAATGAAACTATAGTACCGGATCCAGAAATAATGAACTATACTATCAGTGTAACATGCATTTGAAATAACTATCAAAGTATGTGACCGGCTGGGTAAACAGTAAACAATGAACAATGAACAATGGTACGGCTTAGAGTCCCACGTGCACGATGTGAGACCTAAGCTATTAGTCAATGCCTAGCTAAAATAGGATTGGTCACATACTCTGTAGTATTTCCCCACCCTAATGTAGAAGTAAGAACAATGAACCATGAACGATGAACAATGAACGATGAACGATGAACAGTGAACAATGAACAATGAACAATCAGTGTACAACGTGTCAATATGAGAACATGAAGCAAGACAGAAAATACAGAGTAAAGAGTTCGAGCCGGTGTACTTGCCTTGCTCTGGAAGATCGAGAATAGGAATGGAATGCTGGATATCCTCCTGTTATATGGTTACAATTTGATAAGTCGACAAATTAAAGTAAATACTTCTAGTCTAGAAAAGGTCATTTAACATAACTTAGTTTAAACACTAAACTTATCTTATTTACATAAACTCTATCCTACTATTTATTCAACTAAAATAATATTCTAAAGTATGAGATAACCTATCATTAATCTCCTATCATACATTACTAACTCTATGTGCCATGGCTCCTAGAATAGCCACCCATCAATTGGTACCATGATCCCCTTATTTCTTCTCGATGACAGGGCATACCCCAACCTATTCGCCAAACTCTTGATACTAAACACTCACCTCATGACACTCTCATACAATGACACATAAACTAACTGACCCAAAGTACTTGGCCAATACCCAATTCCAAAGGGCTAAGCCCCTGCAACTGGATGGCACCTGAGCACAGGTCAGTAGACAATTGGTCACTGCTCTGTGCCTGCTCGACTAATTGCCCACACTGCACAGTGGCTAATATGTCACTCTGCTCACTTAAGACACTCTAATACTGGAACAAACTGTCACTAGGATTTAGTTTAGCCTAACTATAGCCTTCTCAGCCAGTTGTATTAACTCTCATATTGCCTCATGTCACTGCAACCTTGGTTCCAGAAATTTCTCTCATCCACAGTTCAGGTATTCTTCACTGATATCCCTTCATTAGTACAAATTTCCTATACACAAAAGACCTATTGAAAACAGTGTCTCCTTCTAATGTCTGAGATTTAATTCTCAGGTTATTACTGTCACATAAAGTCTCTAGTTCTTCAACCAACCAAGACAATATATAAGAATCTCCAGGTTCATCAATATAGACAATGTTAAGGTTCCTGCAATCTAACATAAAAATTTACTATCCTAATTCAAGCTTAACATCACCTCTACTACTACTCTTCCACATTCCCTTAACCAGTCCCCCGACTCACTAATCTGTCCAAGTGGGTTAAACTATTTCCCTTGACTATTACATAGTTAAATTAACTCTGCACTAACAGTTATCAATCAGCCTCCTAAAATACTGTCATAGAAGTCTCAGATTCAGTTAATCACCAAGACAATGATTATGAGTCCCAGGTTCATCAAAATATTGCTATGAAGATTCAATTAACAGAACACTGATATAAGTCTCAGTTTATCAATTCACCCAATATTGCATATGCAATCAAGCGAACCAAGTACTGTATATGCAAACTCATATGAATCAATTTAACCCAATGTTGCACCTGAAATCTCAGGTTCGTAAAAACGAACCAAAATTGCATAGGTAAATTCAGATTCATCAAATGAATCAACCACCCTACCCAAGTTCTCAGGTTCCTAAATCTATCATGGTTCATTAACTCATCAAACCAAAGCACAGATTACACCCATGTACTCAAACTGAACCTGTGCTCATAGTTTAAACATTCGAAATTATCTGCATTACCATTTCCCTCCAATCATCATGTACTCTTCAGTGTTATTCCAGACACGAGTCCAGTCCACACTGGACACAAATGTATACTGCACCACAGATCAAAAGAAAAAAAAAACAGAGGAGCATGCCAATGGAGAGGTGAGAGTATACCTGAGAAAAATCCAGTTAATCACTCCTCCAGGATCCGACACAATGATCCCTGCGTCCAAAATAAAGAAAGAATCATGGCTCGGCCATATCACCGAACTATGATAGGCAAGAATCAAATAGATATAGATAGATGTCTCAGTACACTATCGACCGGAAATTTAGAATTCAAAGCATAGAACATCCAACCCAACTCAGAAGTTCGAAATCAAATTCTCATAATCTCCTCATGATCGATAGATCGGTCCAATAGTAACACAGAAAATCGATAGATCGCTCGATAAAATGAATTAAATCATTATCAGGAGAAGAGGCGAGGTGGGTTCTTACCGATTGATTTGAAGAGGAAATGATTCGTCGAGCATCAATCGATCGATCCGATCTTGATCCCTCAGATTGTAGTCGTTGATTCGAACAGAACTTCGCTCGAACAATCGATTCTACACAAAATTCCAACGCCCAATTCGAATAGCAAGAAGGGAGAAAACATCAGAATTTCAATCGAAGAACGATCCACAAGGATTTGATTGTGATCGGAAATTCATACTCACTAAGTCGACTGAAAGCTTCAATTGAATCGAAGAGTAACAGCTCCTGCTCTGCAACCGCGTGTCGTCGCCATGCTGCCAAGGAAGAAGAGTCGAACTAATGCTCAGTTCTCCGGTATGGAGCTCTTACTTGCTGCCATGGCTGTAGCTCCTTCTTCAAGGGTTTGATGAAGGTGGGGTTAGATTCTTCAGAGAAAGGAGTTGGAGAGAGACTCACAACTGGAAGAGGGAATGGCGAGGAGTGGGATTTAAATAAGTTTTCAAAAATTTGTTAGGCCGTTAGAATTGTTCAAAAGAGCATCTGTCATTTAATTTGGAGGGAGAAGTTTCCTTCCAATCGATTTTTGAATTTTAACTGAGAGTTTGAAAGCTCCTCAAAATAGATAGCAGTGTATTATAGGCTCAATTATGAAGCCCATCAATGTAGCCCACTGTGTTAAAGAAATGGAATTAGCATTATATGAGTTTAGTCGAAAATAAATTTTTTATTGAAAAAAAAAACTATAGAAAAAAAAATGATATGCATAATTGATTTCCGGACGGTGGGGTTACAGTATGTCACACAATCGAGGATGATATCACTTAAAATTTTGGAAGGATGATATCACCTAATGAAATATGATATCACCTAAAATTTTGGAAAGGAACGTCAAAAATATTCATATATAAGGATGAATTTAAACATAATTTTATGTGAAGGAAAAAATTTAAAATATTTGCAAATGAGAGATGAATCGTCAACCTATTTGGTGCAAAAGAGTCTTCGCTAAATGACTTGGTATGTGAAGTGTAGATGAGACTTGAAAAGGTTTATGAGTGGGCGAATTTTGCCAAAGTATTGAAATTTGCCGGCAGTTGGCTAATTCGTGGATATTTCCTTTTGGGTAGCAGTACGTGAATGGAAGGTGGACCATATCTCTGCTTTTGCCACCAGGCGCCAGCTAAGTCCAAACTGAGAATTTGGAATTATCGGTCTTATCTCTGCTTTTTTTTCCTTTATCTTTTTTTCCTATGATATGATTCATATGAATGGAAGGTGGGCCCCGATTAGTCTGGTCACTCTCAGGTGGGTTGGTAGGTCCTTGTAAGATTTTTGATTTCCCATTAGTTTAATGAGACGTCATCATTTCAGCTATCCTCACACCTATATTGTTTATTTACATGCTTTTCAATTTATTTTGTGCCAAATCAATTGACGAAAAATAAAAAACAAAATTTTCTTTCGCTAAATCATGAAATTACTTGGCAAAATTTTTTCTCAGCTCTCCATGCCTAGTGATTTGGCTTAAAATTTCAAACATTTTCTCCACATCGTCAAGTCAATTGACAAAATATCACTAAACTTCACCTACGTCGTCGTCTGGACTTGACAATTCATTCCTATTTTTTTAAATTTTACAAACTTTTTCCTTTTTATGCCATTCAACTAAATTTTTTTCTCTTATATGAAAATATCTAAAGAAAAATAGTATTTTTGATACAGAATTGATATACCCATTTTTAAGGAACTGCTCTCTTGAAAAGTGAAGATTTTTGTGTTCAGTACTTGCATCACATGTTCTTCAATTATTGTGTACAATAATTGCACCTACCCAAGAAAAACAGGGAATTGTCCGCACGACACTATACTTTGGAAAAATTGTTAGAAAAGGAAAGAACATTGAATAATTGCACAAGCAGCCCTAAACGTCCTAAAAAAAGGCGTTTCTTCACATGACCAGCTTAGTAATCCACAAACAATCTCTTATCCCACCTGACCAGCTTACTATTCCGCTAATGATCTCTTAATTTCTTCATGCTAACAAACGCCTATAAAAGGGCATTTCTTGACTTTTTTTTAATTCACATTTATTAAGAAGCTACCGTCCATGCTTAAATGCACTTAAACGTCCTTAAAAAGGCCGTTTCTTAGACTTCGGTTTTATTAGTCTCCGGCAGTCTCCGACCACGGGGTAAGTATGTGTTAACTAAAAGATACGGACAGGTTAGTAAAGGAACGCTCTTTAAAAGGGCATTTTTTAGACAAACGCCTTTTAAAAGGGCGTTTTGTTTCTTTCATTGTAATTTTGCTATAAAATATGCTCTACATAAAATTTCAAGGAATTTTATGGTTGTATATGCAATTTTCTACAAGAAAAACTCAGTTGTCCAGGTCTCTCTAAGGTCTCGTTTTGTCCACGGAAAGAAAAAGAAAGGAAATTGATTCTATGATATTTTCTTTCATCTGGAAAATTACAATTACAATCAATTTTCTTTCCGGTGTTTGAAAAAATCAAAAAAAATTGAGAGGGAAAGTGAATACTTAGAGAGGAAAATGAATCATTGGATTGGTGGAAGGAACCACTTTCCTCCCTATTTTTCTTCCTCTTTGGAATTAAATTCCTTTCCTCCTCATTTCCTTTGGCATCCAAACAAAGGAAAGGAAACACTTTCCTTTTCCAAGGCTCCAATTTCGCGAACCAAACATGGTCTAAGGGTCCACAAAGAAAGAATTCTTCTTGAATAATCTACTATATAATGTGAAAAGTAGGTTTTACCATGAAAATTTTATTTTCAAGAATACCCTTCAATATCTATTCTAATATATAATATGAAAACTTAGTGGTGAAACTCTTGAATTCCTAAAATACCCTTGAGTATTTTATAAACATTATATTATTATTTCAACTTGCATGTCATTTATGTTTAAGAGTCAAAGTAATAAAGTTTGCATGTCATGAAGTTTCTTTTTTCATTACGACTCTTCGTGTTCCAACGGTAATGAATTTTTTTGTCCTTACCATTTTCCAAATATTATTATTCTCAATAGAAAATTAAAAATAAAGTAAAATTCATACTTCGAATCTCTTGACATTGTAAAAAAAAACACGAAACACAGGAATAGTCACCTCAAAAAGTCGGAAAGACGACAGCTAACCTTATGATATTCTAATAAAAAAACGTGCAATGCATGTACATGTAGACTAGTATATAGTAATTAAAAAGAATAGATGCAATAATATGCATTCTGGAGGAATTAATGTACGGAAATCGAAGAGTTCATGCTACTTGATAAGTTTTGTAAGTTGTCACCACGGAATTCAAAGGGTTGAGCCCATAACCTATATAATTAAAAGCAAAAAAGTTAAACCAACTCATCAACATCATCCACTCAAAGTGTCTTTTAATCTTCCTAATTACATCTATGAATAATAAATAAGTGCAACACACGTGCATATATACTAGTTTATTATTAATAATGAAATTGTTTTGTTGTTTTTTTCTTAATTTTTCTCATTATTTTCTAATTCTATACAAGCTAAATGATCTCAACATTTGACAAAATTAAAGACTAGCTGGAACATATATTTTAACAAGGGTATGCATGCAAAATGGATTTTTTTTTTATATTATTGAGAGTGTATGTGCAATTACAAATGTTAAGGCCACGTTAGGTTTGCAGAATCAGAAAAGAAAGACTTTTACAGTGTTTAAATGCCAAAGCAAATGAACAATAAAGAAATTAATTCCAAATAAAAAAAGTAAAATGGAAGAGGAAATGGTTCACCCATCCATCCAATTGATTCACTTTTCCACCCTCAATAATATTCCCTCCCAATTTTTCCGAGACTTTTCAAACACCACAAAAAAAATACAAAATGTTAATTTTCAAAAAAAAAAAAAGGAGAAAAAAGAAGAAGCAAAATTTGATTTATTTCCTTTCCATGTGCCAGACTACATATTGATAAAACTAATATGGTGGTAGGGGTGAGCATCGGTTCAGTTCGGTTCAAACCGAACCGAATATGTGAAAACTGAAATAACCGTAAACCGTATTTCTCAAAACCGAAAATCGAACCGTTTTTCGAACAAAACCGAACCGAATTAATTCGGTTCGGTTTTCGGTCGGTTCGGTTTCATGGGCCAATGTGCATGACCTTCAAGTTTTTAACAAAATGAGTCTATTTAAATAACAAATTTTAAAAAAATATATGACATTATTGTATTTATGAATTGTTATATTACATAGAGTGAAAGATATTAGTATATATAGATTGTTGGTAGATAGAGAGAGTGCTCAAAGAAGCACCGACATAGAATAGGAGAAGAGAGTGTGCTCAGTTAGGGATTAATAAACATTAGTATATGTATATTGTGGATAGTTTGATAAATTACTAAATCTAAATCGGTTTTCGGTTCGGTTCGGTTTTTCGGATGAAGAACCGAAAACCGAACCGTTATTTCAAATTTTTAAATTTTTAAACCGTAAACCGAACCGATAACCGAAAAACCGAACCGTTTGTCATATTTCGGTTCGATTCGGTTCGGTTCGGTTCGGTTCGATTTTCAACCGTTATATACTCACCCCTGTATGGTGGTCACATACGTGATGAAGACAGACTGCCACATAATATGCTCAACCAACCCGCAGGCAGTTGTCTATGGTGCAATAAGTTCCCAAAAAAAAAAAAAAAACTGAAAGAAATGAGAAAGGCAAGTAAATCGATGGAAGGACACTGAAATCACCCTTATTTATGTCGCACAGAGTGGAACCAACTAAAAAGAAACACCACAATGGCTGGCACATTCAATTGGCATTTATGTTGCATTTCTCGCTCCATCAAGCAATTACACTGAAGAACTACTGATGACGATAGGATCCTCCGTTTGGACTGGAGATTAGTGTCCGGAGTCACGACTGAGCCAAGTCATGCATTCAGTACTGCAAAGTGCAAACCATGAGCACAGTTGATAACAGCTCATGTTCCTAGAAATATCTGCATGTACACAAGATTTTTCCTCCATCAAGACACCTATAATGTTTGTGGCAATTTTATCAGCAGAAATTTTGGTAGAAACACATCAGAAGCTGGAACAAAAAGGCTCCTTTGACTCTTCTTTGATTCAGACAATGCATGTTCTTGGTGACTCTACCGTTAGGTTTTTCTCCTGATGGAACAAAAAGGATCCTTAGATGTTTACAAACAATTGCAAGGTACCAGAGAATTCAATCAAATAGAGTTAGGTTTCATATAAATTATTCTTAGGGCTAAGTAGCGCCTAGACCCTAGATTTTATACAAGTTTAGAGTTTAAGCCTGCCATAGCCAATTAGAAAATAATCAATTAGTGTTTAGATCCTGGATTTTATACCAGTTTAGAGTTTAAATCCTAACATGTCCGATTGGAGAGTTAATTAGATCCTGAATTTTTATTTTATTTTTTTTCTTTTT
This sequence comes from Iris pallida, assembly GCA_029216955.1. Taxonomy (NCBI): domain Eukaryota; kingdom Viridiplantae; phylum Streptophyta; class Magnoliopsida; order Asparagales; family Iridaceae; genus Iris; species Iris pallida. Next base: position 19,237,157 of record JANAVB010043418.1, on the reverse strand, counting down.
CTATTATACCCTCCCTTCATGTTTGATAATAAAATTTCTATATATATCTTAGAGACGGTATAAAGAAAAAAAATAAATAAAATAAAACTTCAGGGTCTAAAGTTTTCAATTGAACATGTGAGGGTTTAAACTCTAAACTGATATAAAATTCAGGGTCTAAACTGTAATTAGCCTATTGAAAAATTTGGATCATGAATTTTAATTTTTGGTTTCATTTTTTTCATTATACCCTGAACATGAGTACAAGGGACATAACCAACACATGTTCAAAAGGAGAATATAATGGAAAAAAAAAAAAAGAATAAAAATTCAGGACCCAAAAATCTCAATTAGACATGTCACGACTTAACATTTAAGTTGACATAAAATTTAGGATCTAAATATTACTTAGCTCTTATTCTTACCATAGTTAAAAAAGAAGAAGATCGATGATGCTCGCGATTATCTGTTTAACAATTAAGAACCAATATATAGATCATAATATATTAATATTATCGGTCTTTTTTTCTTTCTTGAGAAAAGAATGATAGGAACCCTCCAATTGGGTAGCTGGATCTGGATCACGGGTCCTAAGGGGATCCCAATAATTATGGTCCCAAAAAGTCTTCTAGAAGACTTGGGATCCCAATAATTATGGTCTCAAAAGGTCTTCTAGAAGACTTGAGAGATCAATATGTGCCAACTTGTAAAGATTGAAGCCATCGATCATGATAGGCACCAGAACATGGCCAGCACAAGTTGATGAGTGAGCTTGAACTCTACACTAACTAGTTGGTTGCCACCATTCTTTCCCAATTTTATTTTAGTCGCTGCCCATCTCATTCTCATCAGATCATCTATGTAAATATTGAAGCCATCGATCATGATAGCCACCAGAACATGGCCAGCACAAGTTGATGAGTGAGCTTGAACTCTACACTAACTAGTTGGTTGCCACTATTCTTTTCCAATTTTATTTTAGTCACTGCCCATCTCATCAAAATATATATATATATATATATATATATATATATATATATATATATATATATATATATAAAACCTGATACTTTCAACTATTTCTTTTTTCAACATGATATCCTTTTTTTTTTTTTTGGTAACAATTTAACCTCCCCCCCCCCCCCCCCCCCCCCCCCCCCCTTTCCAGCCACCACCTGCCCTCTCCAACCCCGACCCCTCCGGCTACCCCCACCCCCCTCCCCTTCTAGCCACCATGTGCGTCCGGAGAGAAGGGGGGGGGGGGGGGGGGGGGGGGGGGGGGGGGGGGGGGTGCGGTGGTGCAGCCAGGGTAGGGGAGAGGGGACGACGTGGGTCAGCGATGGGGGGTGTCAAGGGTGGCTGGAGGGGTCGGGGTTTTGGGAGGGGGGGGGGGGGGGGGGTTGAGCTGGCAAGGAGGAAGGGAAAAATGAGTTGGGTTCTGTTGAAAAGTGAAGGGAAGGAATAATTTTGTCATTTTTTAAGTTTGAGTATCAAACTGAAAATATTAAATAGTTAATGGTATCGAATAGTCGAGTAAAAAAGTTTGTAGTACCAAGTTGAAAAATAAAAATAGTTGAGGATATCATATTACAATTAATATATATATATATATATATATATATATATATATATATATATATATATATATATATATATATAAGAGCATGTCCAACCCTATTGTGACTTTGGAAAAAAGTTAATACCACATAGGAATGACAAAATTTTATTCAAAAGTTCTTCTCCAATGCAATTGTCAAGTCAATTGTGAAGCTTATGTGACAAAAATTAAAGAAAACATTGTGAAGTTGATTGTCTTGTTCTTGACAATGCACTTGACAATGTCTTCACTTCCATGTCATCAATTATGAATAAAAAAATATTAGAAAAACGAAAGAAGATAAGTAGTTGTCTTAAAAGTTGCATTGGAAGTTGGAAAAAAATACTTTTTATTGTCTCCTCAATACTTTTGCATTGGAGATAGTTTTTCTATCTCATTGTCTTTTGAGATATAATTTTGCCACATAAACAAGACATTGTTCTGTGACTCATGTCATAGAAGTCACCTAAGACTCACAACACTTAACAAGACAATAGGTTAATGCTCTAACGGTCCAAAGATACAGATCGACAAACACGTGATGGTTCTCTATTAAAGACGAACCCGGTGTTAACATGAGATGAGAGATTGTGGCCAATAGGGCAGCTACGTGTTGGTCTGCCGTCCGGTTTCTCACGATTGGGACCGGATGAACTGTTCGTGATCCGTTGTTCTAATTATGTCCTTCCCTGTATTGGAACACTGGATTAAGAATAACTGATCCGGTCTTCTCTCGGTAACTTTTTCGATATCTCTTATACAAAACACAAAGATTTTTGAATCATAGGGTTGACTGTGCCAAGATAAAGAGTGGTTGAAATTTAATCTTGGTGAATCAACGGTGGAGTTTTATGGAGAAGAGCATTATTGGGAGTGGGGTTTATGGGAAAGAACATTATTGGGAGTGGAATTTTATGGGGAATCCAAAGATGGGGATTTAATATTTTCAAGGTTGGAATTTAATATTTTGATGGGGGCCTCATAATGACATAATGGTTGTGGATGAGCATTATTGAGAGTGAGTTTTATGGGGAATCCAAATAAAATTCACATCCAGCAGTGGTTGGAATTTAATATTTTGATGGGGCTTCAAAATTATTATTCTTCGTTTAAAATTGGGGGTCCAAAATTTTGAGGGAGAATATCTTAAATGAACCATGTCCTATGGGGACGGGTAATGACTAGTATATATATATATATATATATATATATATATATATATATATATGGGACACGAATGATAAGCATTTTAGTGTAGTACGTTCAAGTCCAAGAAACAAAGACCACTTCGTCGACTCTGCAAAGACTAAGCCAGCCATGGAAAGCCACAGTAGCAGCAGTAGTAGTAGTCTCAGCATGCTCTTCTTCCCCTTCCTGGCACAAGGCCACATTCTCCCTATGCTCGACATGGCCAAGCTCTTCGCCATCCGTGGCGTCGAGGCCACCGTCCTCACCACCCCCGCCAACGCTGCCCTCCTGCAGCCGTCCATCGACCGTGCCAACCGCTCGCTTCTCCGCCATCCGATGCGCCTCCGGCTCGTCCCGTTCCCTTCGGACACCGGCCTCCCCGAAGGATGCGAGAACCTCTCCTCCATCCCCTCGCAGGAGATGCCCGCTCTGGTCACTAAGTTCTCCCACGCCTTTGCCAGGCTCCGCGGACCGTTCGAGTGGGTCCTCAGGGAGCTCCTCCCCGTCGATTGCGTCGTCACCGACATGTTCCTCCCGTGGACTTACGACGTCGCGGCCGAGCTCGGCGTGCCGAGGCTCGTGTTCCATGGCACCAACTTCTTCTCGCTCTGCGTGACCGACAGCCTAGGCCGCCACAGCCCGCTGGAGAGCCTCCCCGCGGAGGCCGAGACTCTAGTCATCCCCGGCCTTCCCCACCGCATCGAAATGCTCAGGTCGCAAATAGGGGATCTCGGCGAACTAGCAGAAGTGTTCCGTGAAATTGCAGTATCGGAGTCGAAGAGCTACGGCGTGGTGGTGAACAGCTTCTACGAGCTGGAGCCGGACTACGCACGACACTACAGGGAGGTGGTGGGGAGGAGGGCTTGGCATGTAGGACCCGTTGCTCTATGCAACAGGGACGTTGCTGACAAGTCCGGGCGCGGATGCGATGCCGCCACCGTCGGCCGCAACGACTGCCCGAAATGGCTCGATGGCAAGAGCGCCGGTTCGGTTCTGTACGTCTGCTTCGGGAGCATGTGCGACCTCAGCGCGGCTCAGCTCCGCGAGATGGCTCTAGGCCTCGAGGCCTCCGGCCATCCGTTCGTCTGGGCCTTGCGGGACGGCGGGGACGGGTGGGTCCCCGACGGGTTCGAAGAGAGGATCGAGGGGAGGGGGCTGGTCGTGAGAGGATGGGCTCCGCAGATACTGATACTCAACCACCCGTCGGTCGGGGGGTTCATGACGCACTGCGGGTGGAACTCATGCCTCGAGGGGGTGAGCGCGGGCCTGCCGCTTGCCACGTTTCCGCTGTACGCCGATCAGTTCTACAACGAGAGGCTGATGGTGGACGTGCTGAAGATTGGAGTGTCGACCGGAGTGAAATATTGTACTATGAATCCGGAAGAGAGGGGACTGGTGGGAGCCGCGACGATAAAGGATGTGGCAGATGAACTGATGGGCAGCGGAGAGGAGGCGCGCGAGAGGAGGAGGCGGGCCAGGGAGCTCGGGGAAATGGCTCGGCGAGCGGTGGAGAAGGGAGGATCCTCCTACGAGGACATGGGCAGCCTGATCCAGGAGTTGATGGACAAGAAGAACGCACGCAGTTGAGGCACCACCACGGCCACGATTTGACTCCTGTAGCTCTTTTTCTTTTTCCCACTTTCATCATTTATTAGATGGAAGAGATAATATGTCGCTATTTCGATTTGATTGAATTCGAACCGATGAGACATACGTCTCAACCTCAACCGGACTAAAGGTGATAGGCACCACCACTAGTGTGATATCGGTAGGTAATATGGAGAGGAAATTGTTCGTTTTATATGAATGTTGTTAATTTCATCACTGTTTGCCATCCACAATTCAAATATCACTTATATCACTTGTTTTCTAAAGGCAGTAGGCTCTATATCACCCATTAATATGATTGTCCGAATGAATGTCGCTCTCTTCGCCTTAAAAAAAAGCAAAAATTTTTATATAAAATAAAAAAAAGTTGGAATAATTGTAAAAAAATAGAAACGTTTGAAATAATTATGGAACGGGAGTACACGCTAGGTCACTTGGCTTAGGTGGACGAGGGTAGGGCTGAAAATCAACAAACGAGCTCGAACAAAGAGAGTTCAGGCTTGGTTTGACTTAACTATCGAACGAGTTTGATTTAAGTTGAACTTGGACCGAGCCAAACACGAGCCGAACAACCTAATATGATAAACCGAGCCGAGCTTGAGCCTGTTTGCGAACAAGATCGAGTCGAACAACCTATAGTCGAAATTGATATCGATTAGTCCACGAACGAGTTTAAGCCGAGTTTAGACCGAACCGAATACGAACCGAGTGCGAACGATTTGATTCGTTTTACAGTACACCAACTAACTTGACGACGTGCAAGTCAGTTGGCGTGCTTGGTACAGCACCAATGCTATGAATTAAAAGAACCGTAGGACATTTTCTTTTCCTGACTTTTGACAGACTGTCTATATGGAGAAATTATTAGGTGCTCCCGACTCACCACTGGATGTGCCGAGTGGTGAGCTCGGTCCAATGAACAATGGACACTTGGCAATAACTATTTTACTCAACACTTTCCACGTCAGAACATGATAGAAAAACATAACGAAAAAAGCTAACAAAATCAATAATATTAATATTAACATTAAAATTAACATTAATATTGCCAGTATAATTAATGTTAACAATAATATTAATATTATATTAAAATTAATGTTAACATTAATATTAACTTTAAGATTAACATTAATATTAAGATAACATTAACATTAATATTAACAGTAATACTAAGATTAACATTAATATTAACGTTAAATATTAACATTAACATTAATATTAATATTAATATTAATATTAATGTTAATGTTAATATTTAACGTTAATATTAATGATAACAGTAAAATTAATATTAACAATAATATTAATATTATTTTATATTAATATTAACATTAATATTAATATTAATATTAATATTAAAATTAGTATTAATATTAACAGTAATATTAGTATTAATATTAACAATAATATTAAGATTAACATTAATATCAATATTAATATTAATATTAAACTAATTTATGAGGTGGAAAGTGTTGAGTAAAATGGTTATTGCCAAGTGTCCATTGTTCATTGGACCGGGCTCACCACTCAGCACTTCCAGTGGTGAGCCGGGAGCACCTAATAATTTCTCGTCTATATGCCCCCTCCCCTGCCCACTAATTACATCATAAACCATGAGGCTGAGGTTTAGGTTTGTATGTCATCATGATGCAAGGACACAGTATGTAGATTCCTAGTGACGATGGTGTTGAAAAATTGTGGTTGGTTTGCTATTGCTTGTGTGAAGAATTGACCAAAGACCTTATATCTGGTAGTCTCCTTTTCTACCAGGAGTACATATTGAAAACGAAAATATTTTGTTGTCGATAGTCTTGGACCACGATTCTGGTCTGCAGGTCATGTGTCGCCACCCGATTGGTCTCTCCCCTACTAACTTTCGGGCTCACCTGCCATCCAGCCAATCAGAAGGCGACACGTGACCCGCGGGCCAGGATGATCCCCCACCGGCCCACCCCACCCCACACACACGCCAAATGACTTCGTGTACGTCCATTTATGCCAAGTGACTTGACATGTCCTCTCCTTTCCCAATTATTCCAAAAAAAATTACAATTATCCCAAACTTCTTTACTCTATATAATTTCTGAAAAGAGAAAAAAAAAAAGTCAGAAGAACAACTATCACATTCAAACTCGTCTATCCATATGACATAACAGTTGATGGCAACTAACACGTTAAATTATAAAATTAAAATTAGCATTAAAATTAATATTAATATTAATATTAATATTAATATTAGTATTATAATTAACATTAACATTAAAATTATTTTTATTATAATTAACATAAAAATTATTATTAATATTAATATTATTATTATTGTTAAAATTAACATTAAAATTAATATTAGAAAATTTTGGGTTAAAAATTGCCATTTCAGCTGTCACATAAAAATTTTTTGTTTAGAGGAACACTTTAGAGGGTTTAATAGCATTACTAATCCATGATTGAACATTTGCCAAGACTTTGATGTCCTATTCTAAAATTGAAAATAAAATTATTTTTTAGATAATTATAAAAACTTTACTATTTATTTATTTAACATTATTCCGATTAAAATAAAATAAATTATAAATTATGAAACTTACGTCTTCAAAGTATACATGCCATCGGTAGTTGTCACCTCACTTTTTCCAAATATGAGTTTTATGATTTTTTTTTGCAATTTCAGGTATATATATTTTTACTTATTAAATAATAAGAGAAGGTTGGGCTTTTCTTTTTATTTATTTGGGCTTTCCAATTAGTAAAATAGGGCCGGCCCTTAATTAAGATCATTAACCATTTCCCTTTCCAATTCAGTTTAAATTCAAACTTTTCTCCTCTAACTGACACTGTCAATTAGAGCAATCAGCCATGTGCTCTGATGTAACTAACTCTCCAGCTATTGCAATCGCGCGCCAAAATCTTTCCAACAAATTCCAACAGTCTATTTAAACTCATGAATTCCTTCTTCTTCCATTTATTTTCGATCAGAACTCCTCTCTTCCTCAAGAGTCTTTCTGAACTCTAACCAGAGGTAGTGATGGTAATGGATCAACTCCAGCGACGAAGAGCGACTACTCCGACGACGACGAGCGACTAATCCGACGACGACACGTGACTGATCCGACGACGACGTGTCGATCAACAATTGCAAAGTTCCTCCCAATTTCGATAACCGATCCTTCCCGACGGTCACGAACGAAGATCTCCTCGGCGACTGAATTACTCGATCCACACGGCATCGACGTTCACTCAGCAGCAGCACTTTATTTTTTCGGCAAAATTGTTCGTTCCCTCCACCGATCGACCGGATTGTAGTAAGTGTCGACATCCCATCGAACTCATTCTCGATCGAGAGGAATCATTCCTCAATTCATACTGATCACTTCCTCTTCTTGACTGTAATGAATTGCTATAGATCTGGATCCAAATTGTTTGGATTGATCGAGCGTCCCTACGTTGCTTCAGGATTGAAGAAGTAACGGTAAGTTCGACTCAATCCTTCGTTCAAGCTCTATGTTAATTTCCATTCATGAGTTATAAATATTTACAATTATTTTGATCATTGATTCTCCATGTTCTTGTCGATCTTTGAATTATTTGGCAGATTGATAGGATCGATCAACTGAGTCATCGATCAAATTGATCAGTTAACTCGGTTGGGTGAGTTGCCTCTGACTACTTCTTCTGAACTTCTTTGAGTTTTATTTTGAATTTAGTGAGTTTTTGTGTGGAGATTTCTTCTTGAATCGATCCGGTTCTTCTCAAGTTTTTACAATTTTGATCGGAATGATGATCCTGGAAGATCCTGGATCAATCTCTAAAATTTTGAGTTTCAACGAAACAGAGGAATTGCAATTTATTTTGAATGTTTTTCTGAGTGCCAACTGTTTGTTGGAATGGCTGTGACAGGTTTTCATCTGTGATTTGGACACGAAAGAGTTGTGTCCGACTGCGGGGAGTGTGTCTTCACTGCGAATTTGTTTTATTTCAGGTAACTTCCTCTATTTCCTTGTTAATGAAGAATCTTCATTATACTTAGAACTATAGTGTGTGTGTGTGTGCACAGGCTTGTGTCGGGTGCGTGGGGTTTGTAACACCCAGTTTTCCAAAAGAGGATAATTTTGAAATTTTATAATTATAATTATTATTTAATGGTATTTATTGCATATTATGATTTTTAGTGATTTTTAATTATTTTTAAACTATTTAAATTCATGACTTGTGATTTTTGGTGTTTTGCTAGTGAACAGTAGAGACTGCCTACCCTAGAGCCTAGCCATGTGATTAGGGTATTTTTGACATTTTTAGGGTCATTTGGATTTATTATAATTTATTTGAATTTATGGGAATTTTTAGAATTTACTTTGGAATTGTTTGAATGAGGGTTGACTAGGTTGACTTTGACTAGAAATGACCTTGGTAGGCTAACCTAGAAGCTAACCCTAGTTGTGTTTGGACTTGGTTAGGTTATGTAACCCTAGCTTGACCTAAGTTAGTGGCTTTTAATTCATTAGAATTTATTAGGAGGAATTAGGAATTTATTTGATTAAGGAATGGCTTGTGATTTCACAAGTCATTATATGACTTAAAGCCTTAAAAGCCCACAGGCCCACACCATGAACCAAACCTAACCCTAATCAGCCCATGGCAGCCACTATTGATCCTTCCTCTCTATTTAAGCTCCTTGGTATTAGGGCTAGCCTCCTTAGAATAGTTTTGGCAAGTTTTAGAAAGAGGTAATTCTCCATCTTCATAAATCCATAGTAATTCCATTTTATCTCCTTTTTTCCCTCCAATCAATTGCATTAGATCCTAATTTTAGTTTTCTTGCTGTTTGTGGTGTTCAACCTCAGCTTTGGGACAATTTGGAGAAGTTTGCTAGCAAGAGGAACCCCCCATTTGAGGCTTTTCTTGCATTTTGACACCAATAGGTAAATCAATGTAAACACCATTAAAATTCTAGTTTCTTTGCATGTAGACCTATCCCTAAGTGCCCTGGTCCTGTAGGTATGCCTAGACCTAGGTTTTGTGTCCATTTTGTGTCCTAAATGGACACGTATCAATCCCTTCCTATAGGTGTTTGATGAAATGCCCCAATCGGCATTTCGACTTGATTTTAGGATTGTGTTTGAATAGGAAATTAGGATTTGATCTCGCTTGTGTGATTCTTGTGTTCTGAACACGTTTTCGTGTTGTGTTGTGTTGGATTTTGGACGCGGACACGCGGTCGTGCACACGCGCGCGCGGACAGGAAATTTGCCCTGCTACTCGGGGCTGTTTTCTCCTTGCACACGCCACCTCAACACGTATAACTTGACACACGTGTCGTGTCCATGACTGAAACGAGGTTTCTCGATTTTCACGAGTCCTCGTGTCGTATCGGACACGTATTTGCACGTGCACGTGTAGTACACTGTGCGGTTTAGTGTGTACAGTGTTGTGTTCTCTGTTAATTCATTTTAAATAGTTTAAATTATATCTTTAATTGCTAATTTGATCCTAAAGATAATGTATTATATGTGTTAAATTAGATTTACATGTTAGATTAGTTTTTGATAGAATATTTGGGATTCGAATGATGGTTTAATGGCTCTTGTTGATACCTGTTCTGATACTGTTCTAGTTCATATTCCTAACCATAAATTTCCCTGTTAATTTGATGTTTCAACCCCTGTTAATTTCCCACATGTTTATAGTTCATGTTTAGTTCATATTTACTTTCAAAATTGACTTTTGGTGTGTTATTGAAATGTGGACATGTGGGTTGATTTCAAGTTCTGTTGGCTGATACATTGGGTTCTTCCATTTTGAACTGAGTTTAAATGATCATTAATATAAATTCCCATGCATTGTAATGTAGTTCAGTATTTAGTTGGGGAGAATAGTTATCCAAACCTGAATTGGAATTGTTGAACTGATTTTGATGTTCGATTCTCAAATTTCCCAATTAACTGATATCCTTAATATCAGCTATTTTTTACTGTTTTGTGCCAGATTTTAATTTTGATTTTGTCATCATATTTTACCATTGTACACTGTTAATTAGTGTGGTTTAGGACCATGATTTGGTTCACCTATATGTGTTCTAAGTGGGTGTCGAATGTTGGGTTAATTGGTATGGTTTGGGGCTTTAAAACTGGGAGTTTTGTATGGACTGTTTTAACTGAAATTGGGGACTATTTTAAATGATTTTTGTGTGTTAATCTGAGTATTGATTTGGCCTGAATTTCAATGTTAATACTGATTTTTCCCTGACCATAAAACTGAGATTTGAATGAATGGTTTAACATTCACATTCGAATTAGTTTTGTTGGGAATGGTATTAAATTAGAAAAGTGATTCCCTGTTTCCAAATTTCTGCAAACAGAGATTGTGTTCCCTCCATATGAACTGATTGAATGACAGGAATTGGGTTAAATGAATTCGTATTGGTTCTTCCTATTTGTATTAACCTGAGATTTCTGGGTGTTTACACTGTTTTGGCATTGTTGTATGGGTTAGCTCACTCTTAAACTGATTTCCCTATGTTAATTGATTCACTGAAATGGGATTTCCTTCTATTTCCTAATCTAAACACTCACACACATATGTACCACTGATTTTCCTGTTTTTTTTCCATCGCTTCATTCACTATACACAGGTGCACACCATGTGCTGATTACATTGATATAGCCACTGAATTGTTACATTAACTGTCAGCTGGATTGATCCTTCATTTACTATATTGAATATACATTTCATTCCTATGCTGATTTCCAAGTCAACTGGTTTAATAGGAACTATTATGGAATTGTTGGGATAGTTAATTATTGTTGAATGATGGAATGAGTGATAAAATCTTGGGTTAACTGTCAACTTTTTTTCCTGGGAACTGATTATCTTTGATTCAATGCATGTACACTCACTGTTCACGGGTTGCTGTCATCCCATGTTTTCCTAATTGCCCACCCTTGCAACTGTGAGTCCAAATTGACTGTCCTACATTGGGTACCTGTCATCTTGACATGTCCTACATATCTCTATAGTTTATTTCCATTCATAGGCATCCATATTACCACCTGCTATGTTATCTGCTCAATACTGAAGTATATCTGTCATATTAATTCCTTTCATTTAGTTCTAGTCAACAACCATGCCATGTAGCCCTCCTCTAAATGATTGTCATGATAGGTAAAGGTATACTTGTTAGCTTGTGCCATGGTAGTATAACTTATAATTAGCATTTGATTTCCTTGTTTTGTTGTGCACCTCCATGATCACACACATCCTTACATATATCACATCCACATATGCAATGTCCCCCATCCCTCTCTATGTCTATATATGCATATATAATATATAACCTAGAGTGAAATGCAATGTAATATAATGTAGCCTATATATATATGTGTGTATGATAACTATATTAACTTAGTATAATATATGTATATAATGTGTGGAAGTAATGTATTTACCAATATAGATTGTACTGGCTTATGTAGATTCCTATATTATAGCCTATGTATATATGGCATATATATACACATGTGATTTTTGTGTTGATAGACTTGTATAGCCTTGTGATTGGTGTGTGATTGCTAGACTAGGCTTGGTTAGGCCTAGTGAGACTTATCAGACTTGTTTGGGTTAAGTTTGACCTAGTTGACCTAGTTTGACTAGTCTAGTTGACTAGAGTTGACCGAGTGTTGACTTTAGTCTAGATTGACCTAGAATCATGTAGAATGTATAGTAGGACTTTATTATATCATTTTAGACTTGTTGTGACTTGTGCTGTTCTGATTAGGAGCCAGACATCTCTCATCGGACAGTACATTTCATCTGGACACTCAGATACAGGCGAGTACATTCTCTGATCATTTTATATCCTGCTTAGAATTATTTTTTGTATTAAATTAATTTACTTGATACTGTCACGTTGATCGTACGGATTAGTACAATATGGATCCCTCTCTGAGATATTATCCCTTCAGGGAGCATCGGGGTACTCTATGTTCTGTGCGTTTCACTTACATGGCGTATCACTATGCTTCTTTGGTTCTTTGATCACTTATGATATGTATTCTCATATCACAGAGTCTTCTTTGAATCCTTATCCCATTTATTGGGTCTATCAGAATCCCCATTTATAGGACTACTATGTATCACCCTTCGGGGGGCTTATCACCCTTTGGGGGCTTATCACCCTTCGGGGACTGTTACATAGAATCATAACATAACCTGGTTGGATCCTTGTATATTAATTGAGGGTACGGGAGAGTATAAATAGCCATGTGAATAATTCCAAAGTAGAATAGCCATGTACGCCTCTTTAGTATAGCCATGTACAATCAAGCCGTTCACATGTCGACTTTGTGCTCTAAATCACTAGTCACTGGTAGCTCTTTACTTATAGTAGATATTTCTATTATAGTTCTCTCTCTCTGTTTACATACTGCATTTCTTCAGTATCTATATCTTACTTTACTGCATGATTATATTTTCTAACCTACTATGAACTGTTGAGATGTATTGTGCTCGCTCCTGTCTTGACTGGACCTGTTGAAAATATTACAGAGAACGAGGAGGAGGCCTGTGAGGATACCTTCTACGGGACAGCTCTAGCTGAGGACATCACCCCCATTGTCTAGTCTAGTTTAGTTAGGCCTTACCTTATTTTTATGTTGTCTTGAGACTGTTTAGCTAGACTTTACTTCTGTTCAGAGTTTCTGAGTTGTATATATTCTTTTATTCAGTAGCTGAGATATGTACTCTGGATATTTGCTGGGATATTATCTTAGACTATTCTATCTTCTGTATTTTCTTGAGTTCTATATCATATCGTGCTTTCTTCTTTCTTAGTTGTGATTGAGTTCATTTACTGCTATGTCACCCCCATTCGGAGAGTATCAACTGCTTAGTATTATATTGTTAGATGTATGTTGACCTAGGACAGCGTTCTACCGTCGACACTGCGGCGTAGGCTGGGCGTTGTTACGTTCTCGTACCCTCACAGTGGGTGCGGGTCGTGACACGTTTTTAGTGGTGGCCCATGCAGGTCGAGTTTATGTAGTGGTATTCGAACTAGAGTATCACTACAGCCTGCAGTAGGATTAGGATATATATTTTGAAGGTACTCAATCACAGTTAGGATTCCTTGAGAGATTCCTGGGACGACCCTTGAAAATCTTATTTAAACTTCAATTTGAAATCCTTCTCCTTGTTTTGTTTGTTCTCACTCCTTGATTATTGAATTTGATTTTATTGGATCGTTGTTGATTTTGATTTTCCTATCGAGATGAATTTTATGGCCTGAGTTGCGATATTTTTCTGATAACATATGATGACGGGAATACATGGATGGTAAAACGTCTACTTGGTTATGGAACCTAGAGTTTATCGCAGCTATATTAGCTGGCGTGGCAGAAACATAGAGACCTGACTTCGGATGTACGTATCTTGGTTATGCGATTTAGAATTTCTCGCAGCTATACTAGTCGGCATAGCAAGAATTCCAGACGACATGATTATAGAGGTGCATGCCCCTGTTATGGACTCTACCGTTTATCGCAGCCTTGCTTACTAACGTGGCGAGGATTCTGAGTATCATGATTTTTGGACAGACGCATATGATTATCGGATTGTATCTTGGAAAGGTTCTTAAATATATCGTCTCTATCTTTATTCCAGTTATTATAAATTGTTTCCATCATCAACTAATTTAGGAGTAGGGATATTTTAGCTTTATAGAGCTTATGCATATGTAGTTCTTTCTTAGTGTGACGATTTGATGACTTGTGATTAGGCCTTTATCTTAGGAATGATAGTATAGCCTGGCTTTAAATAGTGATTCTTGTAGCTGGTTCTCCTTTGTTTATATTTACTAGTTTTTTTTATATGGAATGATAGACTGCCTTACAACCTTGATGATTGTTTTTTTCTTTATCCTTTCCAGTATGGCACCCATGACCCGAGCCCGTCGCCTGAGAGCAGCTGCAGCTACTGAGAGTCTGCCTCCACCTCCTACTGTTCAGGAGGTAGTGATCCCTCTATCTGATCAGGGGGTGGTGGCACCTCCTGCCATTGAGGAGATGGTGGTAGCCTCGCTAGAGAGTCTTCCTTCATCTCCTGTTGTTCAGAAAAGTGCTGCGGATTTGCCTGAGACCGAGAGCCTTTCCTTACCCCTTGGGATGGTACTCCCTACTGTACCACCCGAAGGTTTGTTACTTGACGCAGCCCAGATGTTTGGATATTTCCAAGAGAGGCTGTTGGAGTCACATAGAGTTCATGAGGAGGCCATGAGGGAGCAAATCCAGAGGTTGCTACGTCTGCGGGACTCTGTGCTTCTAGGAGGAGAGCCTAGCTCCAAGAGGGCGATGACCAGTACCCAATCCTACCCAGAGTTTGAGGAGTACCCATATATCCAGCATATATCATCATACCCAGCCCAGTCTCCTGTCCAGCAGAGGCCAGCTGAGCCAGAGCCTATCTGTGCCTACTGCAAGAAGTCTGGACACAAGTGGAACAACTGTAGAAAGAGACTAGGATTGTGCCTATTCTGTGGTTCAGCTGCACACTGGGTGCAGCACTGCCCTGATATACCTGCCCCAACTAGGGCCCTGCTTCCAGGAGGGAGTTTTGGTTCTCAGACCTAGCTAGAGGTGAGTTTGACCTAACCTTAGTATCCCTTTTTGTGAATATTTGATGCATCCCTTGCTTGTATGTTTTGATACCTTGTGATAGCCTAGTACTGTAGCATGGTTGGTATAACTAGATGAGACCCCAGACAGATATTATATGCCATGACCCTATAGGTTACACTTTCCAACTGTATGATTTAAGATAGATTTCTGAGACTATGATTGCTGGGGGCTTAACCTAGAAGAGGGTGCGATCATCTTAATTTCGAGGACAAAATTTTTATAAGGTGGGTAGGATTGTAACACCCAATTTTCCAAAAGAGGATAATTTTGAAATTTTGTAATTATAATTATTATTTAATGGTATTTATTTCATATTATGATTTTTAATTATTTTTAAACTATTTAAATTCATGACTTGTGATTTTTGGTATTTTGCTAGTGAACAGTAGAGACTGCCTACCCTAGAGCCTAGCCATGTGATTAGGGTATTTTTGAAATTTTTAGGGTTATTTGGATTTATTATAATTTATTTGAATTTATGGGAATTTTTAGAATTTATTTTGGAATTGTTTGAATGAGGGTTGACTAGGTTGACTTTGACTATCAATGACCTTGGTAGGCTAACCTAGAAGCTAACCCTAGTTGTGTTTGGACTTGGTTAGGTTATGTAACCCTAGCTTGACCTAAGTTAGTGGCTTTTAATTCATTAGAATTTATTAGGAGGAATTAGGAATTTATTTGATTAAGGAATGGCTTGTGATTTCACAAGTCATTATATGACTTAAAGCCTTAAAAGCCCATAGGCCCACACCATGAACCAAACCTAACCCTAATCAGCCCATGGCAGCTACTATTGATCCTTCCTCTCTATTTAAGCTCCTTGGTATTAGGCCTAGCCTCCTTAGAATAGTTTTGGCAAGTTTTAGAAAGAGGTAATTCTCCATCTTCATAAATCCATAGTAATTCCATTTTATCTCCTTTTTCCCTCCAATCAATTGCATTAGATCCTAATTTTAGTTTTCTTGCTGTTTGTGGTGTTCAACCTCAGCTTTGGGACAATTTGGAGAAGTTTGCTAGCAAGAGGAACCCCCCCATTTGAGACTTTTCTTGTATTTTGACACCAATAGGTAAATCAATGTAAACACCATTAAAATTCTAGTTTCTTTGCATGTAGACCTAGCCCTAAGTGTCCTGGTCCTGTAGGTATGCCTAGACCTAGGTTTTGTGTCCATTTCGTGTCCTAAATGGACACGTATCAGTCCCTTCCTATATGTGTTTGATGAAATACCCCAATGGGCATTTCGACTTGATTTTAGGATTGTGTTTGAATAGAAAATTAGGATTTGATCTCGCTTGTGTGATTCTTGTGTTCTGAACACGTTTTTGTTTTGTGTCGTATCGGATTTTGGATGCGGACACGCGGTCGTGCACACGCGCGCGCGGGCAGGAAACATGCCCTGCTACTCGGGGCTGTTTTCTTCTTGCACACGCCATCCCGACACGTATAACTTGACACACGTGTTATGTCCATGACTGACACGAGGTTCCTCGAGTTTTACGAGTCCTCGTGTCATGTCGGACACGTATTTGCACGTGCACGTGTAGTACACAGTGCGGTTCAGTGTGCACAGTATTGTGTTCTCTGTTAATTCATTTTAAATAGTTTAAATTATATCTTTAATTGCTAATTTGATCCTAAAGATAATGTATTATATGTGTTAAATTAGATTTACATGTTAGATTAGTTTTTGATGGAATATTTGGGATTCAAATGATGGTTTAATGGCTCTTGCTGATACCTGTTCTAGTTCATATTCCTAACCATAAATTTCCCTGTTAATTTGATGTTTCAACCCCTGTTAATTCCCCATATGTTTATAGTTCATGTTTAGTTCATATTTACTTTCGAAATTGACTTTTGGTGTGTTATTGAAATGTGGACATGTGGATTGATTTCAAGTTCTGTTGGCTGATACATTGGGTTCTTCCATTTTGAACTGAGTTTAAATGATCATTAATATAAATTCCCATGCATTGTAATGTAGTTCAGTATTTAGTTGGGGAGAATAGTTATCCAAACCTGAATTGGAATTGTTGAACTGATTTTGATGTTCGATTCTCAAATTTCCCAATTAACTGATATCCTTAATATCAGCTATTTTTCACTATTTTGTGCCAGATTTTAATTTCGATTTTGTTACCATTGTACACTGTTAATTAGTGTGGTTTAGGACCATGATTTGGTTCACCTATATGTGTTCTAAGTGGGTGTCGAATGTTGGGTTAATTGGTATGGTTTGGGGCTTTAAAACTGGGAGTTTTGTATGGACTATTTTAACTGAAATTGGGGACTATTTTAAATAATTTTTGTGTGTTAATCTGAGTATTGATTTAGACAGAGTTTCAATGTTAATACTGATTTTTCCCTGACCATAAAACTGAGATTTGAATGAATGGTTTAACATTCACATTCGAATTAGTTTTGTTGGGAATGGTATTGAATTAGAGAAGTGATTCCCTGTTTCCAGATTTTTGCAAACAGAGATTGTGTTCCCTCCATATGAACTGATTGAATGACATGAATTGGGTTAAATGAATTCGTATTGGTTCTTCCTATTTGTATTAACCTGAGATTTCTGGGTGTTTGCACTGTTTTGGCATTGTTGTATGGGTTAGCTCACTCTTAAATTGATTTTCCTATGTTAATTGATTCACTGAAATGGGATTTCCTTCTATTTCCTAATCTGAACACTCACACACATATGTACCACTGATTTTCCTATTTTTTTCCATCGCTTCATTCACTATACACAGGTGCACACCATGTGCTGATTTACATTGATATAGCCACTGAATTTTTACATTAACTGTCAGCTGGATTGATCCTTCATTTACTATATTGAATATACATTTCAATCCTATGCTGATTTCCAATATTAGTTTTCCTATGTCAACTGGTTTAATAGGAACTATTATGGAATTGTTGGGATAGTTAATTATTGTTGAATGATGGAATGAGTGATGAAATCTTGGGTTAACTGTCAACTTTTTTTCCTGGGAACTGATTATCTTTTATTCAATGCGTGTACACTCACTGTTCGCGGGTTGCTGTCATCCCATGTTTTCCTAATTGCCCACCCTTGCAACTGTGAGTCCAAATTGACTGTCCTACATTGGGTACCTGTCATCTTAACCTGTCCTACATATCTCTATAGTTTATTTCCATTCATAGGCATCCATATTACCACCTGCTATGTTATCTGCTTAATACTGAAGTATATCTGTCATATTAATTCCTTTCATTTAGTTCTTGTCAACAACCATGCCATGTAGCCCTCCTCTAAATGATTGCCATGATAGGTAAAGGTATACTTGTTAGCTTGTGCCATGGTAGTGTAACTTATAATTAGCATTTGATTTCCTTGTTTTGTTGTGCACCTCCATGATCACACACATCCTTACATATATCACATCCACATATGCAATGTCCCCCATCCCTCTCTATGTCTATATATGCATATATAATATATAACCTAGAGTGAAATGCAATGTAATATAATGTAGCCTATATATATATATATATATGTATGTGTGTATGATAACTGTATTAACTTAGTATAATATATGTATATAATGTGTGGAAGCAATGTATTTACCAATATAGATTGTATTGGCTTATGTAGATTCCTATATTATAGCCTATGTATATATGGCATATATATACACATGTGATTTGTGTGTTGATAGACTTGTATAGCCTTGTGATTGGTGTGTGATTGCTAGATTAGGCTTGGTTAGGCCTAGTGAGACTTATCAGACTTGTTTGGGTTAAGTTTTACCTAGTTGACCTAGTTTGACTAGTCTAGTTGACTAGAGTTGACCGATTGTTGACTTTAGTCTAGATTGACCTAGAATCATGTAGAATGCATAGTAGGACTTCATTATATCATTTTATACTTGTTGTGACCTGTGCTATTCTGATTAGGAGCCAGATACCTCTCTTCGGACAGTACATTTCATCCGGACACTCAGATACAGGCGAGTACATTCTCTGATCATTTCATATCCTGCTTAGAATTATTTCCTGCATTAAATTATTTTACTTGATACTGTCACGTTGATCGCACGGATTAGTATAATATGGATCCCTCCCTGAGATGTTATCCCTTCAGGGAGCATCGGGGTACTCTATGTTCTGTGCGTTTCACTTACATGACGCATCACTATGCTTCTTTGGTTCTTTGATCACTTAAGATATGTATTCTCATATTACAGAGTCTTCTTTGAATCCTTATCCTATTTATTGGGTCTATCAGAATTCCCATTTATGGGACTACTATGTATCACCCATCGGGGGCTTATCACCCTTTGGGGGCTTATCACCCTTTGGGGGTTTATCACCCTTTGGGGGCTGACCACCCTTCGGGGGCTGTTACATAGAATCATAACATAACCTGGTTGGATCCTTGTGTATTAATTGGGGGTACGGGGGAGTATAAATAGCCATGTGAACAATTCCAAAGTAGAATAGCCATGTACGCCTCTTTAGTATAGCCATATACAATCAAGCCGTTCACATGTCGACTTTGTGCTCTAAATTACTAGTCACTGGTAGCTCTTTACTTATAGTAGATATTTCTATTATAGTTCTCTCTTTCTGTTTACATACTGCATTTTTTCAGTATCTATATCTTACTTTACTACATGATTATATTTTCTAACCTGCTATGAACTGTTGAGATGTATTGTGCTCGCTTCTGTCCTGACTGGACCTGTTGAAAATATTACAGAGGATGAGGAGGAGGCCTGTGAGGATACCTTCTACGGGACAGCTCTAGCTGAGGACATCACCCCACTGTCTAGTCTAGTTTAGTTAGGCCTTATCTTATTTTTATGTTGTCTTGAGACTGTTTAGCTAGACTTTACTTCTGTTCAGAGTTTTTGAGTTGTATATATTCTTTTATTCAGTAGCTAAGATATGTACTCTGGATATTTGCTGGGATATTATCTTAGACTATTCTATCTTCTGTATTTCCTTGAGTTCTTTATCATATCGTGCTTTCTTCTTTCTTAGTTGTGATTGAGTTCATTTACTGCTATGTCACCCCATTCGGGGAGTATCAACTGCTTAGTATTATATTGCTAGATGTATGTTGACCTAGGACAGCGTTCTACCGCCGACACTGCGGCGTAGGCTGGGCATTGTTACGTTCTCGTACCCTCACAGTGGGTGCGGGTCGTGACAGGGTTGAGTGTCCGCGTCCTCGTTAGAACCTGGCAGCAGTATCGTGATGGTATCGGTTGCAGGGGATGACCGGACATGGAGAATTGCACAGTCATTAGTAAAGATTTGCTGCTATAGAACGTTTATAGCCGTTAAATTCAAATTTCAGTTGGTTGAATTTAAGTCTGTAGGTAATGGTGATAGTTGTGGTGTGTTCAGACTTAGGTGCTGCTAAGCCTTAAGGATTCTTGTTGATTAATCTTCTATGGTTGGGTTCAAGACAAGAGACCTGTGTTAAAATTTTAACATTCTTTTCCATTCATGCAAAGGAAGAGTGATTTGTGTTTGGCAGGACCCTTGAGGGAAATTTTAGATTTGTGTTTCTCAGATTGTTTTACCAGACTGTTATATGAGCAAATTTTGGTTATAGTTTAGTTGGTAGTTGAACTGGGATGGTTGTTGTTTAGACTATTAGAGAGGAGCTATACAAAGCACTATTGCAAACTCTATGAAGAGGAATTGCATGTGTTTATTCTAATAAGAGTTGGTTTATAGAAGGAATTGATGTGTTAATATTAAAGATTTGTTAGTTTTCACTTGTCTTATTTAAAATTATTATTTTTTATTTTTATTAATTTTGATAATTAATAAGTAATTTTTAAGAGCTTTATTTTGAAAATAAGTTGATATTTAATATTTCTATACTACGAGCCATACCAAGTTGCTAGACTCATAATTAAATAGTTAGACTAGATGACTAAATTGGCTTAAGAGAGATATTATTACTTAGCAATAAAGTTAGCTAATGGTTAATGATTAACTTAACCAACTTGTAATTATTAAACATGAGGACATCCAACCCTTTTACCTACTCTTGATCACCCTGAGTAAGGCAAGTACTTTTCTACGGTCTTGTGCATTTACATATCTTGTACCTTTCTTGTGACACGTCATGGCACGATATCTTGTACCCCTGTATTTTTTGTTCTTGTACTTACTTGTGTCGGGTGGGAAAATACACTAGCTATGTGACCAAACCCCGGTTACCATATTCATGTTGATAGCTTAGGCCTCGTATCGTGCACGCGGGCCCTAAGCCGTACCGATATTCATGTACTCCTGTACATGCTCCTGTACTTCCCTTAGCCGGTCACATAGACTAGTTGTATTTCAAACATTGTGCACTTGTCATGTCTTGTACTTCAGGTTCATAGTTACATTCCTGTACTTTACTTTATGTACTTTCATTCCTGTACTTTCATGTTCATTTCCTGTATTTTATATTCATGTTCTCCTGTACTTATTTTTCATATCGTGATGTTCTTGTTCATTACCTAGAACTGTACTTTGCTCCGCTCCTGACTAAGATATGTTGCAGGTGAGATGGAGGCCCTATGTGACACATATTATAGCCGAGAGCCTGTAGATGCAGTAGAGCCAGCTGGAGTTGCTCTGGACCTAGAGGCTGAGGAAGCCTAGCACTTTACCCTTTAGTAGTCTATATTTTCTTGTATTTTAGACTATCAGACTCTACTTTTCATTTGCTGGAAATGTAATAACTTTGAGACATGTACTTTGATTCTGGGATACGTTTATAGATGCTGTGATTTGTACTTATTCCTGTTTATCTGGTTAGATTTCCCTAGATTGGTACAGCTTACTTCATCGTGTCCTACGATGAAGGTTGGGAGTGTCCGACTCGTGTCCGATTATTCGGGAGCGGGTCGTGACAGTAGTAATAGAAGGAATCAAAGTGCATTCAGCCACAAAATTTTGTGACTGATGTGAAAAAATAATTCATGCTATTAAATGCATGATTCGACTTGGCCGGGTCGGGCTGGGAACCTGGTTCCCTTCCAGGTTGGCTGAGTAGATTGTAAGCTCTTTGCTGGATTGTTGTTGGTACTCATTTCATTTCTGGTATTCACTCTTTCGGAGTTTTATGTTCATTTTCCAACTATTTGTATCTATTTAGTAGCCTAGTATTTATAGACTATTATTATTCCTTTCGAGTCTATTCGGACAAGTATGATTATTGGGCTGCAGACTGTATTCATGTTTCTCATTCTTATGTTTCTGTTATATGGATTGAGATATATAATTGATATAGTGATAGTTACACCAATTTGAACAACTTACACATTTTTGAGTCAGACTATAGTCTAGTTTAATACGTAGCTGGTCATGCCATGTGGCTTGTGTAGTGCCCCGTCCCTACATCGTGCCCCATTTTCGTCCACGGGATGCGCGAGAAAGGAACACTGTTGCTACCGATTCAGTTGGGACCGATAGATCAGGATCGGTTGAATCGGTCGAACGGAAACGATTGAATTAAGATCCTTTTCTCGTTATGGAAAGGATTCTTCGGAATCAAGTCCCATATTCAGCGGGTTATACCTCAAGGATTGGTTCTGCGGCTGAGTCAGGAGAGACCTCTCGTTGGTCTGCATTTCATGTCGCACTTACTTTAGCTTTGGTTTTCGTGAATGCATTTTCGTGAATATTTTCGATGGTTTTCATGACTTGCATTTTTGAACTTTGCATTCATATCGAATCCCTTGAAAAACACAACGTTCTAATCAGTTGCTTATGCGATTGCAGGTGATTGCGTAGGCGACGTCTAAGCGCAGCCAACCAGTCCCTCGCCTGAAGTAAAGACTAAGGTGAGTGGCTGACCATCTTTGCCTCGACCCTCTGTTTCAGAATCAAATATGAAACAAAAAAACAATGCTTGTCGCCATAGTGTAGAATTAATGAAATCATGGCACGATTCTTCACGAAACACTTGCTATCGAACTGCTTTATATGAAAAACTGATGCCTGCTTTCTTATGCCTTATTTACTTAGCCTATGCAAACCAAAGGATGAATCGATTAATGTTTATCGCAACGATACGGCTAAAGTGCATAAATGACTATGTTCAAAGAAAATGGTCAGTTTTACACCAAAAGAGAAAATTAAAGGTTCTAGTAAAAAGATAGAATATTTCATGAATCTGCAAAACGGTCATTAGACAACTTATGCATAAGGCGTAGTTTCCTCGAACGGTTACGTAGGCCAAGAAACCGATTCGGCCCGGGGGGAACGAGTATAGCAAGTGCCACCCATGAATCAGCGTGGGTGATTCAGGAACTTTCTGTAACTCCACCTTTCTATTTTCGAGAAAATATTTTAGTTTACTAAATAATAATAATTTTGTTTTAAACCATTTTGAATAATAATAATTTATTGATTAAATAATTTTTAATAAATATTTCATGATTACTTTTGGAGGGAGATTTGATTTTTTGACAAAGAACTAATTTTCAAATTAATTTAGTGTGGTCTCTTTTTTTTTTCAAATCCCCTAAACAAATTTCTAACTGAATTTGGGATATTTAGAAATTTGTGAAAGGAAGAGGGGCTTTCTGTTAAATGCCATCTTGCGAAGGGGCTGATTTGCAAGAATGTTTTCACTCTACCAGAATAGTGAAGAGAGAGAAAGGATTCTCACATTTCTTTCTCCACTATGAGAGAAGAGCTCGAGCTCTCTCTCCATGTTTTCCCAAATTCCCAAACGTAACCCTAACCCTAATTTCTTGGAGATCCGAACCATGGCGGAGACGACGACGACCTTCTTCTCCGGCATCGGCGGCGCAAGCAGTTGTGCCGTCGACTTTTTCTTTACCTTGGCAGTGCATGGTGGAGATGACGACGACCTTCTTCTCCGGCATCGACGGCGCAAGCAGTTGTTCCGTCGACCTTTTTTCACCATGGCGGTGATATTTTTCGTCTCTGGTGATCCTTGCGGCGACGAGGACGTGTAGCTCATCTCCTTCTTCGAGTTCGTCGAGCTCGGTCGAGATCCAGTAAGTAAATCAATTAGTAGTAAATCCTTGTGTGGATCGATCCTTCGATCGAGTTTTCTGATCGATCGTTTCTTCTCATCGCTCAAACTCTTGTGTAGGAAGCTTTGTTCAGTAGATTGATCAATCAACTGGATTTTATTCTAGTTTTCGGCAAACTGGTGAGAATTGACTCAAACATTGCTCGGATCTGGATAAATTCCTATGTTTGAATGAATCATTTGACTGTCGAATTTTTCTTTTCTGAATTGTTTTTTTGATCGGGGCAGATTGGAGTGGATGAGTTAATTCAAATTTAGTAATGATTGTTTGTGATCGAAAATCTAATTGTGAGTAATTCTTGATATCTCTTGCTGATATTCTTGCTCTCTAGAAATTTTTGTTCGGTTATGCTAGGGGGTCACCATGATCCTTTAGGAATCATGCTCACAACCGATTGATTGTTGAACCAGGCCTATTCGCATCAGAAGACACAGGGGATTGTGTCTGACACAGGATCGGGTTATTCTTTTAGCAGTGCACTCATCTTCAGGTAAATTCTCTAAACTATGGTGGTAGAGCATTTCTTTCTGGCCAAACTTTTATGGTGTTTAGTGTGTCCAGTGTTCAGGAAGTAGGTGTTCGTATGCGTGCGTGTCGGGAGCTTGCTGATTTCAGTTAGGTATTCGTGTCAGTGTGTCCAAGCGTTGCATCGAGTCTGCAATCAGTTGCGTCCAGCTTTGGGTTCGTGTCCAAATATAATTAGTTGTGTCAGGTGCCAGGGATCCAATGCAGTAGTAGGGAATAGAAATTCGAATTGGAAGCAGTTGGAGGAATTGGATTATACTAAGTCTTGTGTCTATTTTGATCAAATTGGTGGTATAATTCTATCCAATTATTGCTAAACAAATTAGTTGTATATTTTCCTGTTTTGAATTTTATATTCGATTTGGTTGTATTCTAAATATAGTTCTGTACTTCTTTCTAAAAAATTAAATTTCAAAGTAAGTATGAGGTAGCCGTTAACCATTATTCAAAACCTATGAATTTTCCTGTAGAATTTTGTTGTGTTAATGATTCTGGGTAAATTACAATGGGATGGAGCTATGTTGGGTTTTCCATATGTTGTAGGCTTCTGTATCAGGTGGTTGTATCACTCCAACTTGTATACTCTGTCGAGTTTGATTAGCCTGGTGTTTGCACTATATGGATATTTGAGCATGGCTTGAGAATGTGGAGTCTGGGAGTATTGGCAGGAAGGGGTTCAGTTCAGTAGAAGTTGTTCTATGTTTTGGTTTCATATAGATTTTCTAATAGGATTGTAGATATTTTAATAGCTGTTAGATTCAATCTTAATGTCTGAGTAGTATCGTTTTACCATTGCTGTTATTACCATCATTTTAATATTTATAAACTTTTATCTAAAATATTTGGCTAATAAAAGTTATACTTACTAGTAATTATATGTATGAAATTTCTAATGGTTAGTCTCTATATTGGCTAGTCAAGGATTAAGTTGATATAGGACTTTAATGTTCAAATTAAACTGAGTATAGGTATTTAGCTTGTTAGTAAAAAAATTGGTTGTTGCCTATGTAGTTGTATATAACATCTCATATGGCATTTATGAATAGATTGTTTAGTGTTAGTTTTCAATGAAGAATTGAATTATTGTATAGATTATGGCTAAACCTAAAAATCACTAGTAATCCTAAACATTTACTTTTAGCCATGGTTAGAATTCCAGGATAACTAAATTAGAATTTGTTAGAACTTAATCAACTTATATCATTAAACAGGAGGACATCCAGCTCCATTCTTTACCAGTACTTTTCTGGAGCAAGGCAAGTACTCTTCTATGGTCTTGTGCATTTACATATCTCGTACTTTCCTGTGACACGTCATGACACGATCTTCTGTACCCCTGTACTCCTGTACTAT
This sequence comes from Iris pallida, assembly GCA_029216955.1. Lineage (NCBI taxonomy): Eukaryota > Viridiplantae > Streptophyta > Magnoliopsida > Asparagales > Iridaceae > Iris > Iris pallida. Next base: position 19,211,189 of record JANAVB010043418.1, on the reverse strand, counting down.
CTTGTTCTTGTACTTACTTGTGTCGGGTAGGGAAATACAATAGCCATGTGACCAAATCCCGATTACTATATTCGTGTAGATAGCTTAGGCCTCGCATCGTGCACGCGGGTCCTAAGCCGTACCATATTCATGTACTCCTGTAAATGCTCCTGTACTCACCCCAGCCGGTCACATGAGCTAGTTGTATTTCAAACATGGTGCACTTGTCGTATCTTGTACTTCAGGATTATAGTTTCATTCCTGTACATTAATTTTCTGTACTTTACATTCCTGTACTGTAGTTCATGTACTTTATTTCCTGTACTACATTTCTGTACTTTTCTGTTCATTCATGTATTTTATTTTCATGTACTCCTGTGCTCATTTCATATTATGTTCTTGTTTATTACCTAGAACTGTAATTTGTTCTGCTCCTGACTGGATATGTTGTAGGTATACTTGCAGAATATCATTCTACCTTATGGGCCAGAGCCCGAGACATTAGCTGAGCAGGATGGAGACATGACTTAGCTAGAGGCTTCAGGTTTAGACTGTTAGCTTTACTCTTTGATATTGTTTGAGAGTTCATAGTGTATTTCATTCCTGATGACTAGTACATTTATGATATATGTAGATTATGGTGATCTTCTGGGATCGTATGTAGATGCTGTGATTGTATACATTTATGGTTATCTGGTTAGATTTCCCTAGTTTGGTACAACTTACTTCGTCGTGTGTAACGACGAAGGATGGGCGTGTCCGATTATTCGGGAGCGGGTCGTGACACTTTCGTACAAGACTCGCTATCCGTCGCGAAAGGGGTATCGTCTAACCCAGCTATAGTCCATGATGGCTTGACATTGTCAGTGACCTTTATACCCCTTTCACTGCTTGAACTAACGCACGTGACACGGGATGATTATGATTACTACTATATGTATACAATTTTATATGCTTGTCTCAAAATAAGTTAACATGCAAATCAATCAGGATGGTTAGAAAGATCACAAAAATAGCTAACATATTTTATAAAACTGCTTGAACCAAATGTAGAGCTTATATTTAATTAATTAGCCACTCGCTAGTACATGTGATCGTGCTGACCCTCGCTTTTTATAGGTGCCAGGAATCAGGAAGAACGTGCCAACTAGCTAGACGACGTTCGTGCTTTTGAAGCTTCGACCGTGCATCGAAGACCCCACCGCTGAACTCTTGAAGACTCTCCGCAAGTCCAAGGAACATGTCTCGGTATCCCTTGCATCCAGGTGGCTGGAATACTTTTGTTGTAAATGAGGGATGTATGTATGGAACGGCTATCTCATCAGCACTCCTTTTGTAATCGAGTCATGTTGTAAAGCCCGCACGGTATGATTGTAATAGAGTTTGTAAACGATGTCTATTATCAATAAAATGCAAAGTTTTTCTGTCTCAATGTGTTGTTCAATTTGTCTGCACTGTCTCTTAGTTGACATGTTTCGGATTACCTTATGACTATGCCTTGTGTGATCGTAACCTAGGTTCGCACGGCATCTCGCCCGGGGGACGACTATCGATTCTTCGGAATCGGGGCGTGACATAATGGTATCAGAGCACGGATTTACGTCCTTGGCCTCCAGTCTCGAGTCTCGAACCGTTGACCTCATGTCGATGAGTTGTTCCCACTACCAAAATATGTCATATTAGCGACGCCAAATGACGTCGCTAAATATCAAAAATACGTTGCTAAAATAAATTGGTGACGAAATTAGCGATGTTTTGACAATGTCGTGTAAAACATGGTCACTAACTAGAGAAACGTCGTTGTTCGTCGATATAGCGACGTAAGTCTGCGATGCAGCACGTCGCTAGATTTTTTCATAAGTAGCGACGTTTACCGACATTGCGTTGCTAATCTGCGACATAAAAATTTGTTGCTAATTGTCGCTGACATTTCAACTGTTAGCGACGTAAACTGCAAAGTTTAGCAACGTTTAGCGACTCCATATCTGGAAATTTAGGATTGCTATGTCACCATTTTAGCGATGTTTGGCGACATCCAGTGATGTTACGATACTTGCATAGCGACGTATTGATACGAACTTAGCGACAATGATAGTGATGTTGCCTGACTAAAGTTGCTGACCTGTAATATTGTCCACGTAGTATTTTTGCGACATTCAGCGACGTTCTGATTCTCAGGTTTGCGACGTTTCGGTACACCTTAGTGATGTATGCTTGCGTCGCTAACTCCAAAAAATACAAAAAAATGGAATGCTGTATGCTTTTTATATAAACGACAATTACATTATAAATTATTGTACTTGTATTTAGAGTGACAATTTACAAATAATAGACCCGGAGCAACCCTCCATAGAATTCCCTGGATTCACCGTCCCCTTCGATGGAACACTGAACACCGGTAAACCAATATAGAGACAAATGATAAAAATGTACTACCAATAATCAAATAAATAGAATCCAACAATCAAAAAGACAGAAAATAGCCGGGTGAATACAAATCCACTACCAAACGGCTATAAAAAGTGTGTCTGATAATATTCAACATAACATAACACAAATTGTAAGTAAGTATATAAAATAAATACATAAAGACCCAACAATGGGTCACCAACACAACAAATGAATAAGTCCAATAAAGGACTACTACGCCTGGTTAGGATAAGGAGGAGGAGTAGACAGTCCCAGTATCTGGGACATCATGAACCTATACTACGCCGGGGTCAGCATCACCGGTGACGACTCATCAGTAGAAGGAAGAGGAGGCAGTGGAACTGCTACAGTCGATGTGGATGCCGACGCACGACCAGGAAGTGTCTGCTCCATGGCTAGCAGTCTGGAGTTGGTGGAATCCATAACAGTCGCTAGCCTCGAAACCTGCTCGCCAATGGCCACCTGCGACCCGTGCAATACGTGAACGGCAAGATCCGGCCTCTCCTGTACCGTCTGAACGGCATGATCTGTCCTCTCGCTCGTCTCCCTAATGGTGCGCTCGAGCATATCAAATCATGCGGTAAGGTACGCATCATCCGTTTGATGCTCCGCAATCCTCCGTAATAGCTCGTCACATATCTCAGTAAGCTGGCGACGGAGTTCCTCCACTCGGACTGACTCCTGTGAGGGCTGTGGGGAATGCACATTAGCAGAGGGGCCCCGGGATGACTGCGCCGCCACAAGGGCACCGTAGGATCCCGTACCGTAGTACGTATCCCTCTGAGACCACCAACGGCGATCATACAGAGCTTCTCCAACGTCCGAGCCGGAGGGGGCTGCGAGGAAGTACTAGCCCCTCCCTCTGTAGATGTACTAGTCATCTCACGCTCTAGCCTACGATACTCCTCCTAGAAAAGTGCGCATCTCGATTTGCATAATATTTACTACCAACCTAGTTGTTCCATGTCTATGGATGTATATTGCATATTTCTTAAGTTATACTAAAGTTAGTGACACGTAAAGTAATACTTACATAGCTATGTGTGGCCCGATCATCGATGAGCTTTCCGTCCTTCCAATGGGTGGCCAGGAAGTTGGTCACCATGTTGGCGTCCTCACCCCTCTTTATATGTTATAATAATTTTTTTGTCATTAAAATTAAATATTTTATTCCTACTTTTATTAAAATAATATATTACAGTAAAATATATACCAGGCGACGGAAATGTTCTATCATGGGAATCGAGCCACCACACCAATTTCCTGCCCTCGTCCTAGCCGCCTTCGCCTTCTCCGACCGTTCTTTGTACCTAGGAGCGTTGAATCTAGCCTTCATGGCAGTCCACTGCTCGGGCGTGATCCAACCTTGGATTGGTTTTCGGAGCGGTCTCGAGCCTTCTGATCGTCGATCGAATCCCGGATCAACTTGGCGACAACGGCAGGGAATTGCTTCTCGATCGTCTCAGCCCGGTATGGTGGATAAAAATATTTTTCTACAAGAATTAAATTAGTTAGTTATATAATATGCATAAAAGATGATTTATACTAAAAGCAATATACTTTAGTTACCTTGAAGTGGGTAAACCAGAATGCCTTCCTCTCGTCCGAGGCATCCGAATAGTTGATCTAAGGGCCCCTGTAGTTGGACCTCAGAAATAGCCCCAATGCCCTCTAAACTGACGGGGACGATATATACACAACGATAATTAAATTCATGAATATATAGATATAATATATATAAATGTTAACTAATTAACTTACTTTGTAGGCCCGTCGGACCAAATCTCCATCATCATCTCGTCCGGAGGGACGTATGGGGGATCGCTCGGATCATATGGAGACGACGTAGGTGCGATCTCCTCCACCCGCTCCTCCGTCTCCATAGTATCATCCGCAGGGGGAACGTTGCTGGACGGGATAGGATCAGGCCTGGAACTGTCCGTCCCAGGAGTACTGTCACGTACCGTCGACGCAGACTAAGATCTAAGTGGCTGGTACACTGGAGTACTAGGAGACGATGGACCGGCACCTTCATCTACTAACGGAGTACTACTCTGTCCACCGGTGGAACCTCTACCTCCATGGGATACTCCTTTACCGCTACGGTGGTACGATCCTCTGTGTCCTGCCTTACCTGATAGAAATAGATATCTACAAGATAATAACCATGCATTTAATATATCACAGTTTATAAAAATAGACCCAGAGCAACCCTTCGTTGAATTTCTAGATAATAACCATGCATTTAACATATCACACTTTATAAAAATAGACCCGGAGCAAACCTCCATTGAATTTCTAAATAATAACCAAGTCTAGATAATAACATCCAAAAATATCCAAGTATAGATAATAACCATGTCTAGAAAATAAGAAACATCAAGTGTTGTAAAAACATCCAAGTCTAACCCAGAAATAAGTCAACCGGAAACAAATCTAGTCAAAAGTCATATCATACTGCTCTACCCTCTACGCAGGAGCAGAGAGACCTCCCTCCTCAGCCACTACGCATAAGTAGGATCCACGCCAGCAAGATCAATATCCATAGGAGCTGGATGACTAGAACTTCTGGTGCAACTGCCTTCTGGTGCCACCTCCTCCTTCACAGCTATCTCGGCTTTAGGAATCACTTCCTCTTTAATAGTAGGAGGAAGTTCTTCCTTGACCTTCATCTCTGCTTTAGGTACCACTACCTCCTCAGCAGCAGGAGGAAGCACTACCTCCTTAGCAGCAGGAGGTACCACTACCTCCTCAGTAGCCATATGTGCCTCTCTCAAGCGACGTGCTCGAGTCATAGGTGCCATCTGGGTATATTGAAACATAAAAATTAATTAGGGATTAAAGAAAATGACGATATTAGACGTGTAATAAGGAAGATTCATTGTTGCATGGAGATTAATTAGTGGTTAAACATATTTTATTTTATTTTATTTTCAATCATCTTCTGAAAATTCATCTTCTTCGTCCTCGGCGTCCTCATCTTCCTCTTTCTCCTCATCTTTGCTTTCATCTACTTTTTTTTCTTTTCAGATACTTCTACCTCTTCTACACGATTAGATGTGTAATATGAAACTTTCGTTGTGTCCACGTCAACTATATTTGTTACGAGAGGTAGCTCGTCCTCCTGATAAGCTATTTCATCAACATCGTAGGTATTTCTGGCTTTAGTCTTGTATACTGCCCACCAGTTCAACCTAGTTGTTCCCCATCTAGGATAAGTAGTGAAGTAAACTAGTTGAGCCTGACTTGCTAGAACAAATGGTTTGTATCCTTGATATCGACGCCGGTAGTTAATATCTACAAGACCATGCTTGTCAATTTTTCAACTTTGATCTTGGATCGGATCGAACCAATCACACCTGAACAACACGATCCTAGCTAGCTCTATGCCGTAGTTGTATGTCAACTCCACAATCTCCCGTAAGACGCCATAGAAATCATTGCCCGAATTGACATCTTTATAGTTTGTAGATCAAATGCACAAACAACTATTTTTGGTCGAATCAAGATCCGGAAAGTTCTCTCTGATCGGAACATTTGTTGACTTGAACTTAAACCCGTTCACACAATAGCTTGGCCATATTTTGAAGGAATAAATGGACCCTTTGGCTAGAGTTCTAATAGAATCCTTCTCTAGTACTGCGTCCGGACGATCGACCTAAATACTCTATAGGTACTAGGATACTCTATACACTCTAGGTATTAGGATACTCTATACACTTCTTAGGATACTCTATACACTCTAGGTACTAGGATACTCTATACACTCTAGAGTAGGTAATCCCCAATATCTTAACCTAAATTAGGATTCATATTACCTATCCTAGGTAAGTCCTTACCTATACATTAGAGTAGGTAATACCTTAACTATGTTACTACTAGGTAAAAACCCATGTCATTTTGATAACCATCACCCTAACCCCAAATGTGAATCAAGTATTCACATCAAGATAGCAATGGCAGTGTCAACGTGTCTGTAAGCCGTGTGTGTCCATGTGTAAGTGTATCGGGTGTGTCCACTTGTCTATATGGCATGTTATATTCTTCTGTGTCTGCGTATTAGGGTGCGTATGTCTGTGTCTGTGTGTCTGTGTATGTGTCTTTGTCTCAGAGCATGAATGTTCGTGTCCGTGTTCGTGTTCATGTCGTGGCAGATTGAGGGAGTATGTCGGTGTCATGTTAGTGAGTGTGTCGGTGTCATGTCAGTGAGTGTGTTAGTGTGTCGTGTCAGTAGAAGATAGGGTTAGGGTTAGGTATACCTAGACGGGGTTGGGTCAGGGTTGCCAGAATGGAGCAGGGGACGAGGGGGGTCGACGGTGGAGGAGCGGCGACGAGGTCACCAGGGGGTGAGGGTGGTCGTCGGGGTAGGGGACGAAGGGGAAGGGGGTCGTCGGTTGGAGGGGTCGTCGAGGGGAGGCCTCGACGGAAGGGAAAAGCTCGCCGGAGGGAGGGGTTGCCGGAGACGAGAGGGGGAGGGGGAGAGAGATTTGGGGCTCGAGGTGGGAGATCGAAAATTTGGGTGAAATAAAATAAAATCGATCGGGTTCCCAGAACCCTATATAAAAGTTTTTAGCGACGTCTGAGAGAGACGTCGCTGGACGTCGCTGTTCACTAATAGGATAGTGACGTACTTGATTAAATGTCACAAAATATCACTGAATAAAATAAATCAATGACGTTTTGCGACTAAATCAGGACTTGTTCTTTTCAAACCATAATTCTAGTCACTATTAGTCGCTAAACGTCGCTGATACACTACCAAAATACAGTCAATTAGCGACGGATTGTTAGCGACAGAAAATTTCCATCGACGTTAGCGACGGATTTGCGGCAAATAGCCGATGGATTACCGACGACATTTCGATATATTTTTATTTCATTTTAAGGGGGAGAAAAGGTCGCTCATCCGTCGCTAGGTCGTCGGAGACATAGCGACTTATACGCAGCCGTCGCTATGCAGTCGATTATTTGGCAAAAATTGTTGGAAGAAGTGGCGGGACAATTCTTCGACTACGTAGCGACGGATAGTCTGTCGGCAAGTATCAAATAGAGCGACGGATAAAATTCGACGCTGGTCGGTCGCAAAATATACGTTCCAGACTTAAATTGAAATGACGGGAGAAACTTTTCATTCCCTCCAAATTTCATTCTCTCTCCTCTCTCTCTTCCGTGGCGGTCGGACCTCACTCTCATCTCTCTCTCTCTCCCGCGACGGTGATCAGCGACCTCTCCTCTCTCCCTCCCAAAGGTAATCTCTCTCTCTCTCTCGGTGGTCGTGGGTGTCGTGGGCTGCCGGGGGCGTCGTGGAGCAACGCGCGCGGGGGGCTACGCGGGGCTGCGACGGGCGGTGGCGCGCGCGGGGAAGCGCGTGGCTGCGGCGGCCGCGCGCGGGGCTGCGGCGGCCGGCGGGGGGGGGGGGGGGGGGCAGCGCGCTCCAGGGCAGCGGGGGGCGACGGGGGTGGAACGCGCGGGGCAGCGCGGGGCTGGGGGGGCGGTGGAGAAGAAGCGTAGGGTTAGGGTTTGTTTATAATATGTATATAAATGCATATGCATTTGTATTATTATTATTATCGTTATTAATAGTATTATTTATTTAGAAATTATATAAAAATATTAGGGTTAGGGTTTACTGGGAGCGGTGGAGAAGAAGCGTAGGGAAACAAATAATTATCGGTATCGGAATCGGTAAATGTTAGTTAGTTAATTTTAGTTAGCATTATGCTATTTAACTAGTAAATGTTAGTTAGTTAATTTTAGCTATATATATATTTATCAAGGTTCAAAGTATCGGTATCGGAATCGGTATCGGACTTTTCCTATGAGTATTGGTATCGGCGATATCGGTAGTATCGGCAGTTTCGGATCGGAGTATCTGATTTTTTGGTATTGGGAAACAAATAATTATCGGTAGTATCGAATTCTTTTACATGCTTTTACAACCTTATTATGCTTTCAACCTAGGTTCACAATATCGATATCGGAATCGGTATCGGACTATTCCTATGCTGTTTAATTTTCTTTGCCGAATTGACCGGAACAAAGACCCCCAATGTCGAAATCGGTCAATATTTGGTATCGGTTGGTATCGGATCGGAATATGCCAAACCGTATCGGTATCGGCCGATACTTTAAACCATGAATTATATATATATATATATATATATATATATATATATATATATATATATATATATATATATATATATATATATATATATATATATATATTTACTGACTCGTCAAGTTGAATCGTGTATAACATGCTCGACGCTTAAGAGGAATCATTTGGACTTAGTGGTATCGGTATTGAACTATCGGTATCAGTATCGGTATCGAACTATCGGTATCGCTAGCGGACTATCGGACTATCGGTATCGGTATCGAACTATCGGTATCGAACTATCGGTATCGGTATCGCACTATCGGTATCGGTATCGCACTATCGGTATCGGACTATCGGTATCGGTATCGCACTATCGGTATCGGTATCGAACTATCGGTATCAGTATCCGTATGTACTTAGTATCGATCGTAGCAGATTAGTATCGGTATATCGGTTTGGTATAGGTCGTATCGGATGGTATTGACCTTAGCGAATTGGTATCGTCCTATCCGATATGTATCGGCCGTATAGCTAGGATTCGTACTGGCCTTGTCGATTCGGTATCGGCCATATCCGATAGGTATCGGCTGTAGCGGATATGTATCGGCCGTATCAGATTAGCATGGTGGAAGGTTTAGTAACAACTATACTTAAATTTTTCTCTTCTCGAGCTAGAATACCATTGCAAAAGAGTCACGAGAGAGTAAAAAAAATCTCCTACATATTGATGTTTACGAGAGTGATTGGCCAATTACAGTAACACACATGCTGCATTTTCCATCAGAGAAGGAGAGATTGAAGGCAATAACATATAGAGTTGTATTTTGAAAGAAGACAAACTCCTATAAACTCTTTGTTCATAAAGAGTTTGTACGAGTTCTTCTCCCGAAATACAACTCTATATGTTATTGCCTTCAATCTCTCATTCCCTGATGGAAAATGCAGCATGTGTGTTACTATAATTGGCCAATCACTCTCGTAAACATCAATATGTAGGAGATTTTTTTTTACTCTCTCGTGACTCTCTTGCAATGGTATTCTAGCTCGAGAAGAGAAAAATCTAAGTACAGTTGTTACTAAACCTTCCACCATGCTAATCTGATACGGCCGATACATATCGTCGCTACGGCCGATACCTATCGGATATGGCCGATACCGAATCGATAAGGCTGGTACGAATCCTAGCTATACGGCCAATACATATCGGATAGGACGATACCAATTCGCTAAGGTCAATACCAATTTGATACGGCCTATACCAAATCTATAGACCGATACTACTCTGATGCGGTCGATACGAAGTACATCCGGCCTATATACCATCGGATCCACCAGTTACATGATTATATACTAATTTTGTTTAGTTTGTCTTACTATACAGATTTTTACATCCAATCTGTGATGGATCGTTATTTCGTTGATCGTACATGGATGTACAAACGACAACACGAGAGCAGAATAGGTGTGAGTGACGAATTTCAGGCAGACGTGGAAGTGTTTCTTAAGTATGCCATGAGCAAAGCTCAGTATATGGACGGTAACAAAATCAAGTGTCCATGTCGTAATTGTCGCAATAGACGTTACGAAGAAGTGGTGAGTGTAAGAGATTATTTGACCCGTAAGGGTTTCGTACGTGATTACGGCCTGTGGTCAACGCAAGGTAAACTATATGCAGAAAGATAGGTTGCAAATGCTGCTACTTATGCTTTTGATGATAATGCTGCAACAGATTTTGTCGTCGAAGACGACGAATGCTCTGTTGATTATGGAGACCTGCAGAACCTTGCACGAGATATGGTGTACGACGCGACAGGGCCTAATTTTGATCCGGAGGATCCTAATCCCGAGGCGAAGGAGTTTTATGATATGTTTCAGGATGGTGAAACTTCTTTATATCCTGGTTGTGAGCCACATTCCATACTGTTAGTGACGATGCGGTTGTTGAACATAAAGTCCAATTTTAACTTGCCACAAACTTGCTATGATCGGATTATACAACTAATCAAGGAGGTGTTACCGAAGAAATCAAAAGAGCTTCCAAAAAACTTTTACAAGTCGAAGATGATGGTCCGACAACTGGGACTGGGGTACGAGAAGATAGATTGTTGTCGCAACGGATGCATATTGTACTACAAGAAGAACGAGGATATAGAAAGTTGCAGCTTCTGTAATACGGATCGTTACAAGCCAGTCAGGGGAAAAGGAAAGTCAACTAGAAAACGACGTCCTTACAAGTATATGCATTACTTGTTGATCACGAAGCGCTTGCAGAGGATGTATATTTCTCAGAATACAGCAGAACACATGACGTGGCACAACGAAGAACGTACAAAGGACGATAGAGAATTGTCACATCCTTCGGATGGAGAGGCGTAGAAATATTTCAATTTTCGTCATCCAGATTTTGCTGCAGAGCCTAGAAATGTACGTATGGGGCTATGTTCTGATGGCTTCGCCCCTTTCGGGCAGTCGGGATCTCAATACTCCTGCTGGCCGGTCATTCTGACCCCTTACAATCTGCCACCATGGATGTGTATGAAGGCTCCTTATATGTTCTTGACAGCTATCATACCGGGTCCCAAAAATCTGACGAAGAATATCGATATATATTTACAGCCGTTGGTGGATGAGCTGAAACAGCTGTGGGAGATCGACGTCGCGACCTATGATATTTCCAGGAAACAGAACTTTCAGATGAAAGCTTCACTGATGTGGACAATCAATGATTTTCCCGCATACGGTATGCTGTCGGGATGGAGTACTAACGGCACCATGTCTTGTCCGATATGCATGCAAAATAGTAAGGCGTTCCCCCTTAAGCATGGAGGAAAAACTTCTTTCTTTGATTGTCATTATCAATTTCTGCCCGCGAGTCATCCTTGGAGAAAGAACAAGGACGCGTTCAGAGCTGGAAAACAAGAATTTTCTCATCTGCCTGCCAGATTGTCGGGATACGATATTTGGGAAGATGTAAAGGACTTGCCTACTGTAATAGAAGATCCATCGAACAATCATGTCGATGGGTTCGGACAAACCCATAACTGGACCAAACGGAGTATCTTCTGGGACTTGCCTTATTGGAAAGATAATCTTATAAGGCATAATCTTGATGTTATGTATATCGAAAAGAATGTGTTCGATAATGTCTTCAATACCATCATGGATATTAAAGGAAAGACGAAGGACAATCCAAAAGCAAGACAAGACATTGCCGAGATATGCAAGCGTCTTTATCTAAACTTGATACAAAGGGGAGCTGGTGGACAAATAACTAAGCCGATAGCACAATACACATTGAGCAAGGAAAATAGATTAATAATCTGCAAGTGGGTATCTACTTTAAGATTTTCCCACAGCTATGTGTCAAATTTGTCTAGATGCGTTGATCTCAATGAACACAAGCTAACGGGAATGAAGAGTCATGACAGCCACGTATTTATAGAAAGATTACTGCCCATTGCTTTGAAAGAGTTATTGCCTTCTGCTGTATGGGTTCCGTTGGCCGAACTATCTATATTCTTTAGGGATATTTGTTCAACTAAGTTGACTGTGCAACACATGGTTGAACTTGAGGAGAAGATTATCTTAACAATTTGTAAGTTGGAGAAAATATTTTCTCCTGGCTTCTTCGACAGCATGGAGCATCTACCGATTCATCTAGCATACGAAACCCGTGTCGGTGCATCTGTTCATTACCGATGGATGTACCCATTTGAAAGGTATATAAAAATCGATATAATTTAAGTTGAATTTCAGTGGGTTTTAAAATTAATTCTTAATTCTTAAGATAATTTTTCTCTCTAGATACCTACACCATCTAAAGAAGAAAGTTGGCAACAAGGCTCATATAGAGGCTTCGATATGCGAAGCATATCTTATCGAAGAGGTGTCAAACTTTTGCTCCATTTATTTCGATACTCATGTTAAGACAAATCGAAATAGACCTCAAATGAATGACGAGGACGTTGAGGATGGAGGTATATTCAATGTAAGGGGCAAGCCTGTTGGGGCTAGTAAAAAATGGTGGTTGACTGACGACGAGTATGATGACGCTCACCGATATGTCTTGTTAAACTGTGACATACAAGAAGTGAGAGATTTGGAGAAGTAAATCAGTACACTTGCACTCGTTATAATCTCGAATTTGATGAAGTATGTGACTACACTTATATATTCTTATTTTCTCTAATAGTGTATTTAGAGATGAAGTCAAAATAAAGACACCCGATATTACCGATGAGGGACTTCAAAGAGAGGTTGATTGTACATTTCCGTCATGGTTTCGCAAATACGTAAGTAACTGAGATTATAATTGAGGTTGATTTTATATATTCTTATAAAATACGTAAGTAACTGAGATTAGAAATATATAATCTAAAATATTTAAATTATAAATATTTATTTACAGGTTTTATTGCCTGAAATAACACTCACTAATGAGAGTGTTCGTTATCTGGCATTGGGACCGAAGAGGCAAACAAAGACTTGGCCAGGCTATGTCGTTAATGGCTTCAGGTTTAAGGCAACTCAGAATGCTATAAATGTAGAATTTATCAATGACGGCATCAGTACCAAGGATTCCAATGTTTGCATAAGAGGCACCATCTATGACGACGAACCGGACTTTGACTATTATGGAGTGCTTCGGAATATTGTAGATTTACAATATACTGGCCCATATGATATGCATATTATGATGTTCAATTGTGAGTGGTTCGATACGACACCAAATATCGGTTGGAGAATCGATAAACAATTTGGATTTGTCGATATAAATCACCGCAGGAGGTATAGAGGGTCCGATACATTTGCGATAGCAAATCAGGCTGTTCAAGTCTACTATACAAGCTACCCAAGGTGTCATAGAGATCGATTTGACTGGTGGGTAATATGCAAGATTAAATCTAGAAATACATTCAACATTGGAGACCCAGCATACCAAGAGGGCCAGATCGAAAAGTCCCAATAATTGGGACAACACTCGGATACAATGGATGTTGAAGATATTGTTGAGGAAAATAGAGGGGAGGAAGAGGTTGATACACAAGATTTAGCTATCAACCAGGGGAGAAAGAGGCATCTTGTCCCAAATATTGAGGCAGAAGAAGAAGAAGAAGAAGAAGAAGAAGAAGAAGAAAAGGAAGAAGAAGACGAATTTGATGGGGATGAGGATACAGATGAAATCGACGATGAAGATAAGGATAAAGATGAGGATGATGAGGAGGATGATGATGAAGACGAGGCCGAGGATGAGAACGAAGATGATGATTAGGTTAAATATTGTTGTATATTAAAAATACTTCTAATTACGTGAATTAAGTTTGACCTCATAAAAGCAATTACGTGAATTCATGTTTTATTCGTTCGATTATTTACTTATTGCAGATGGCACTCCTAGTCTTTTTTGTCGCGGTGGTACTCGTCTTCCTACTGGTGGTATGTATATTTTAGTTTAGAATTTTATATTCATTTACACTTTTATATTGCTAATTATGTTTATGTGTTCTATTTACAGGTCATGATGGCTGGCCGTGGTCGTGGTTCTGGTGGTGGTCGTGGTGCTGGTGCTGGCGGTCGTGGTGGTCGTGGTCGTAGTGGTGCTGGTGGTCGTGGTCACATTCAATCTTCCCGGGATGTGACCCCATCCAGCGAGCCCGACCCGGAGAGTACCCCGGGCACAGACGCATCCCGCCGTCGATCGACTACTTCATCGAGGCATGAGTCTGGATCTGCTAGCGGATCCGTTCCGCTATTAGACCCACCAGCGGACCCACCAGTGGATCCACCAGTGGATCCCCCAGTTACTGCACAGTGGGCCCCAGAGTACCCCCATACTCGGTTCCATCCGGTTATTGGGGAGTACATGCACGGACCCGCGGATCCTCCGACGGCACCAGAGAGGCCGAGAGGCGAGTTCCGACGAGAGCTATGGCCCGCGGGGACCTCGTAAGTAAATTTAAGATAATTTATTAAATTTCTTTTATTTTTTCAAGTTAATAATCCAGTCGTTTCTTCTTTGTAGATTTTTTCTGTTTAATGTTGCCAGGGCTCTTGGAGAAATTATCAGGGCTAACTTCCATGGTCCCTACCTCAACTTTTCGTCGGTGCCCCCAAACTTGAAGTACGTCTGGCTCGACGAGTTGAGAATATATATCTATATCTTCTAGTTAATTGTTAGTTACTCTTTAATCAACCATTTTTTAAATTACGTGATAATTGAATTTGTATGTTAGACGACGTACTAGTGGCCTCCCCATCGCGAGGACGCGATCCGCAGGACCTACAAAAGTACTGCCTCGAAGAAGATACGGGATATGATTCATGACCTGAAAATAGGGCAGACGAGGCCGAATTGGATCCGGCAGGACTATTATGAGGACCTCCTAGATATGATGAATACTCCTGCGTACAAGGAGAAATCGGAGAAGGCGAACCGACGGGCGCGGGGCTTCATACGGGGGGATCCAGGCCCCACGCAGCGACGCTTGCAGATCTGATGAGATACCATAAATTTATTTCACTATCGAATTAGGTATTATTAATATATGGAGTTAATTAAGTTTTACGGAAATTTCGTATGCAGACCCAACGGACGGTGAAGGAGAGAAGGGTGCCAGAATCGGTCACCATGCACGACGTCTTCCAGCATACGCACAAGAGACGGAAGGACGGGAGCTTCGTCGACGAGAGGGCCAAGGAGACTAATGTAAGTACTTATGTATATGAGATTTACGTTATAATTAAAAGTATTCGGACTATAACTTAGGTAAACTTAGGATTCACACTTAGCTTAGTAAAACATAGGATTTAGATTACAACTTAGGTAAATCTTATAATAAAAACACATTCATTTGATAGGATGCGTATCGTGAGGCCCTTAGTCGGGCTCAGTTAACTGAGACCGAGGATATCGGTAAAATGCCCCCCCCGGACGCCCTCTTCTTTGGCCGCTCATAACGACTTGTTCGTAGATACCGTCGACGGCTTTAAGAAAGGGCGTACGGAGTCGGCTCCCTAGGGCCGTTGCACATGGCGACGCAGAGACTTCTACCGACACCGCCTCCTCTCGCGGCCCCGGCAGATAATGATGTTAGGTCGCAGCTTACGCAGCTGCACGAGGCGGTGTCGTCCTTACGGGAGCAAATTGCCACGTACTTTCCGCCTCCGTCTGCTGCTACCAGTCCGTCTGCTGCTGGTGTCGGTCCGTCTTCTACTGGTGCCGGTCCGTCGACTGCTGCTCCCGGTCCTTCTTCCGTCGGTCATCTTTCTTTCAACCCTGCTTCCCCTCTGGTACCGCTTCCGACTGTGACGACACTCCTTGATCTCATGTCGCCAGAGCAGCTACGCCAACTTCCAGCAGTGTCTACGATGACTTGCCGTCGTACCTAGTGGAGCAGTATATTCGTCGGTCGTAGCAGGGATTACCACCACCGGGCAATCGAACTCCTCCTCCTCCTTAAAGTATTGTAATTAAGAAAATTTGGAATATTTGTGGGAATTTTAGAATATTTGTAGGAATTTCGGATTATTGGCGATGGATATTAGTTTATGATTTCAGAATATTTGTGATAATTTTATATTGGTGTGTACTCTATGTGATTGTTGGATAATTGGTGTACATTATATATTTGGTCTATGTGATTGTTGGATAATTGGTGTGCGTTATATATTGGTTTGGTTTATGCATATTTGTGTGAACAGGGAAAGCTCTGCATTTTTTTTCCAGAAAAAACTCAGTTAGCGACGGACTAGTGACCGCTTAGCGACGGATGTTTCCAGTTTTCGACTACCTTTCGACGGAATATCTGTCGCTACATGGAGATTTGAAACTGTTTCCAGGTAGCGACGGGTGGTCGACGGATTCGCGTCGAAAAATCCGTCGCCAGGGTTCTGGAAATACATAGTTCGACGTCATAGCGATGGAACATCCATCGCCAAGGTTCTGGAAATGCATGATATTTCCAGAACAATGGCGACGGATTATCCGTCACTAGTCCGTTGCTTCATCGACGGATGAGCGACGGAGTAGCTACGACTTATCCGTCGCCATGGTACTAGAAATGCCAAGTATTTCGAGAATATGGTCGACGGATTATCCGTCAGCATTTTGTCGCTAATTCGTCCTTTGTTAGCGATGGCATTCGACGGAATAGCGACGGAACGATACCCTCTGATACGCTGTTACGACGGTTTAGCGACGGATTATCCGTTGCTAGCTTATACACAGTTCAGTATTTAATACTTGAAATCGACAAAAGACCGTAGGAAAGTCATCGCTAATGCATCGTATTGTGACGACGAAAAGCCGTCGCTATTTTGTCGCTTGACGACTACTTAGCAACGGATCATTATTAGCGACGAGCTGATTACCGACGAATTATTTTGACCAAGATCCGTCAGTGATCGGTCGCTAATACAAATTGGCGACGGATGGGCGACGGATCTGGCCATCGCTAAATCGACATATTTTGGTAGAGATAGTGACGTTCCGCGATGTCATTTTCATACGTCGCTAAATACACAAAATATAGCGACGTTTTTAACTGGAGTCGCTAATCTTGTCGCTTATGTGATATATTTTGGTAGTGTCCATACGCTGAACCCAAGACATTTTCTGAAACTAACGAGAGTTACCTTTTTTCCCAGGAGTTGCGGGACCTTGGGCAGAGGGCGAAGCGAGCGCTTCCAGCGGCTCGAGTAGTTCCGAAGCCGAGCCTTCCGTCAACCCAACGGGGAGAATGCCTACCAAAGCTAGACCTTCTGGCAGTCCTATGGAGCGGATGCTGCATATGCTCAAAATACAGCAAAGGCAGGCCGCAGCATTCAGTCCGAAAGGCGATAGGCCCAATTTGAAGCCCGGTTCGAAGCACAGTTCAAGATGCAGCAAGGGTAACTTGACACGCTACGGTAGTTGGTGCAAAAAGTCGTGACCAACGGGAACTCTGTAACCCGTACTGTCGAACCCGTGAACCGGCCCATCGAAGTTGCACCCGGGGAGCCTTCGTCTCAGCTTGCGCCGCCAGAGAATAACACCTTCGACTATAGCAACTTCAACAAGGCATTTCGTACTTCCTTCTCCGGCACCGAAAACCCTTCCTTGCGATCGACTGGTTAGACGAGATCGAAGACAACTTCGAACTCCTCGACATTGATGAGGCAAAGAAAGTCGCATGCGTTCAACTTTAACTTTTGTTGAACGCGCACGACTGGTGGGCGGTACAAAAGTAGGCTATCCGTCTCGATGACTCCACCATGCCGATCACCTGGGCTACATTCTGTAAGGCCTTCAAAATCGAGTACTTACTTGCTGCAGTCTGCCAAACGAAGGAGAATGAGTTCATGCAGCTGAAATAAGTAAACATGACAGTGCGTGAGTATGCTTTAGAATTCAATAAGTTGGCTCGATTTGCTGGTGTCTACCTGCCGACGGTGGCGAGTCGAACATGGAGATTTGAAGTAGGCCCGAGGCCTTTAATTTCTTCCCACGTGACTGTGCCCGAGTATCAAACAATGGGCGAGTCACTCAACCATGCCCTCCGCCCAGAGCCTCAGTATCCTCATTCCACTACTGGCACTCTTCACTTTAATAACAAATGACATAGTAATGCAGGAGGCAACAATGTACAGAAGCGTCCAAACTATGACAACGAAGGCGGCAACAGGGGAGTAACCGAGTAATTTGTAATCATTGCCATAAGTTGGGAACGTGGCTAACGAGTGCCTAATAAAAATTGGAGCTAGCATGCTTCGGATGCGGTCGATTAGAGCACATCGCACGTAACTGCCCTGAAGGTGGGTCGAACCAACGCCCCCCACAACACCAACAGAACCAAGGCCAAGCACCTCGGGCTCCACAGACCGTGCCACAAAATGGACAAGTCCGTCGCCCAAATGCCCAGGGCCACGAATACGCCATGACCGAGGACGAAGCGTTCACATCTGACACAGTCGTGACAGGTATACTGCATTTCAATAATAAACATGCTCGTGTATTGTTTGATTCAGGTGCCACGTATAGCTTTATATCGACGGATTTTGTCGCCGAACACAAATTCCTTGTGACACCGTTAGGCCTGAATCTTAGCGTCAACATACTGTCGGGCACGTCACTTCTTGCAAACTTAGCCTGCGGAGACGGAATCATCTGTATAGGTGGTCAAAAGGTAGGTCTCGATACGATAGTCCTAGACATTAAGGACTATGATATCATTCTGGGAATGGATTGGCTCGGTCCGTGCAACGCAACCATCGACTGTGCCGAAAAGATGGTCACCTTCCGCATACCAGGAGTGCCTGAATTCTGCTATTCCTGTGGTGAGGCGTCGCCGACCTGCATGGTGATCTCGACAATATCGGTTCGAAGGATGCTGCATTCCGGGTCTGATGGCTATTTAGCGTCTGTTCGGGACATGAGACATGATGGTACAAATGCAGGTCAGGCCAACGTTATGGCAGAATTCCCAGACGTGTTTCCGGACGAGCTGCCCGGCATGCCACCTAATCGAGAGATAGAGTTCACGATTGACATTGTAAACCCCCTAAATGTCTACTACGATTTTTTTAAAATAAATTGGTATTTAGTGGTATTTAATTTGTACTTCGTATTTGTACAGCGCGTGCGAATTCGAGTTCTCGTAATTGTACATCGCGTACGAGTTCGCATTTTTCGTATCAGCTCGTCGACTACGAGTATGTGCGAGGTACATATTTTTGAAAACATTTTATAGATTTTTATATAAGGAGAAGTATATTTTTAACATGCGAGTAGTATTTTCAAAATATTAAAAGGGCGTCGCGTCGATATTTCAAAACCCTATTTTATTATTTTGAGAAGACTAGTTTATTTTGTTAGCAAAGTAGAAAACTATGTTCATATAAATATTCTTTTCCCATATGGATACGTAACATATAATTTACGTATAAATTGATTTTTGAAACTTATTTTATTCATGGTATTAGAAAGGTGTTTCCAGTATTAAAATAATTATTATAATTTTTGAAATTAATTATTATTATATTTTATTAGTAATAAAACTGATATTTTGAAATTTTACTTGGGTTAATATTTGATTTAAATATGATAAATTTAAATTGAAAAGATTTTATATTAGACTTTAAATTAAATGGAGTTTTTATCTAAATTGATACGGATCGGATTGAATCAAGTTTAAACCGATTCGAATTAAAAGGGAGAATTATCCATGGGAATTTAAATCTTCCCAACCCATATCTAAATAGGGTCTCCACCTCCTATAAAAGGAGAGCCTCATTGTTTAATTTTCTCCATAAATTCCACAAATATCATCAACCACCACAACCCAAGCATCGTGCATCGTGTCTGTGTCCCCTTTGTAACTCCCTAAAATCGTTTTATGGATTTTGAATTTCCTATTTGAAAATTTTATCATTTTTTCTTAACAAAATATAGTTTTAAGTAATAAATACGATTTTTATAATTTATTGAAGATTAGTTGTAGATTTTATTATAGATAATTCTGACCACTAAGTTGTGTGGTAGATCTTTGTAACAAATCATGTTAATTAAACTATTAAACTTTGTTTTGATTGATTAATGGTAATTAAAATATACTTTGAGGGTTATTTATTAATTAACTTTGATTTTGATTATTATGTTTTATTTTATTGACATTGTTACTTTTAGTTAACTGGCAGTAACTGATTTTTGGGTGTTAACTTTATTTCACTAGAGAGAGAGTGATTAGTTATTTCTATTATTAACTAATCCTGTAAATTAGTTGGGAATAACTGAATTAGTTAGTTTGTTAGAAATCTGTTACAAGTCTACTCTAACACCCCCAGATCTGTTGCTATTTACAATATTGTCATCTAATATTTTATTATAAATGCCACTGACACACTGTTAGCACAGTTCCCAATACTTTCTGACACATCACATTAGTCCACATCACTCTCCATAATTTACTGTTCATTGGTCGTGCACCACCGTGGCTCCGCCGTGAGTCACCTGAGTCGATAGACAACACCACCACGTCGGAGTTCACCCCACCATGACCGGAGCTAGACGGAGCACCGACCTTGCAGTGGTCGACACCGCCACAACCAGAGCCATCGCCGATCGACGGTCACCACCACAGTTCTGACTCAAATCCAGATCTGAGCTTCCACTCGTCGACCGGATCTTTTGACCTCGCCATCGCATCGATCTCGTCGAAGCTTGGGGCTACGTAGCCGGAGTTCAAAACAGACGCAACCATACCACCGCTCTCGTCGAACTGGAGATCCGCCTACCGGAGAGCTCAGGGACGTGTTGCTGACCGGAGACTTCACAAATCGAGCCACCACCACCGGATCTGGCCGATTGTGGCCGTGAACCACCGCCTCGGCAGACAACCAAACCCCTCAGAAGTTTACTCCTCCACCGCGGGTGCCACTTTCGACGAAGCCTTGGCCGAACTCCGCTGTCAGAATCAAAATCGAAGATCCGGCACCTCTGTTCCAGAGTGTCAGCTCCACCTCGATGCGAGCCGTCGACGTCGTCTGTGCCCCCGTTCGTCGACCATGTCGAAGTGAATCTTTTCCACTGATCAACTCACCTCGCCGCCGAGTTCCTCGCCACAGATCCGTCGGCCATAGTAAGCTCTCAACCCCCTTCTTGTTTTCTCTGGAACTAGGGTTCGATTGACCAATTGAGAGGAAACATAGAAATCTACGGTTTGTGTGTGCGATTGAATAGAATTGAGAAAGGGTTTTTACTAAGGGTTACTTGGCTGATGAAAAAAAAGAATCAAAACCTAGGGTTTCTTGCAACATTTGGAGAAGAAGTAAGAATTAGGTCTGAAAGTTGCGGCTGGTTAGAAATGAGAATGGGAAGAGAGAGAGAGAGAGGGAGGGAGAGAGATTCAATACATCTCTTAATTCCTCCTTCTCTCCCCTGCTTTCAACTTTTTGGCAGTATATTTTTCAAAATCGGAAAGCTGCCAACCCATGCGACCTTTCGAGTTAGAATGACCATTCCATATAGTTCCTACCACTTTAGTCATGGAGCATGAATGCTGACGGGACTTGGCCGTTTGAAATTGGAAGGGTCATTTGACCTTTCAAATTCTAAATGGGCCAATCCACATGGCAGATGTGTGAAGTTAACTTCTGTTGGTGCAATCGGAGGGATTACAAGAGTAGTGTACTATAATATATATATATATATATATATATATATATATATATATATATATATATATATATATATATATATATATATATATATATATTTGTATTGGATACTAAAATTAAGTGCTGTCATATTTTGAGTATTGTTTAATATTTTACATTAGATTCTAAGATTAAACCTATCCGATTTTGCTTTAATAAAATTTTGTGTTTAGCCAATGCTGGATATTTCTGTGGACTTCAAAGTCCAAGGTTAATGATAATTCATTTGAAACAAATGAAGGCTGGCTTAAATCTAGCATGGTATTTATATTAGTTGTGCTAGACCAGTAACTGGTAGGATGGTTGGGTATTTAAGTAGTTAATATATGTATATGTATTTAGTGACTTGGTAATGCCAATAATTAGATAGAAATTGTATTTGATAGAATATTTTATTCTAAAAATATGTTGCTATTAAATGATTTCACTAAGTAAATTATTATTGTTATAATTTAACTACTCTAAATATATTAGCTTTTTTTTCAAAATAAAACTAGTAAGTTTTGTTATATTTATGTTACTCTTATAAATAGATAAAAATTCTAAGTTAACAATTAATTCTAAATAAATAAGTTAAGATACTTTAAATATATGTATATATTGTATATATATTGGTTAGCTTGGTGCTAGTATAGCTAAATAGTTAATTGGCAAGGTTTAGGTAGTTTCGTCAAAAGTAGTTAAATATCTTTATTTCAAAATCTAACAAACATGTACAACCAGGTGGATATTCAGATTTATGCTTCATTACTTCTGTTCTTCCAAAGTAAGGCAAGTACACCGTCTCGAACCCTTTACTTTGTATTTATGTCTTACTTCTTGTTCTCATATTGACACGTTGTACACATGATTGTTCATTATTCATCGTTCATCGTTCCTTGTTCATCGTTCATTGTTCAGTGTTCTTTACTTGTACATTAGGGTAGGGAAATATTACAGATATGTGACCAATCCTATATTAGCTAGGCATTGACTAATAGCTTAGGTCTCACATCGTGCACGTGGGACTCTAAGCCGTACCATTATTCATGTGCTCTTGCATCCTGTACTACCCCAGCCGGACATACTCCGATAGTTATTTCAAATACATATTACACTGATAGTCTAGTTCATTGTTCAGGATCTGGTACTATAGTTTTATCGTTATTTATGTACTACAGTTTCATGTTCTCGTGCTTATATCATAGTTCATTGTGCAGTATTTCAGTTTACTTTGTTTAGTGCTTCTTGTCGGGGTTGTGCTTTGCTCTTTTCCTGACAGGATAAGTTGCAGGTGAGCTTGAGTCTACATGGAGCACGGTGATATCGTTGGAATTGCAAGATTTAGTTTGTTGTTTAGATTTCATTTCTGGAGATTATATTTTATGATTTCATTATTGTATTTTATTTTACCGGATCTGTCTTCGGATAACATTGTAAAAGACTTGGTGGATTGTGGTGATATTTTCTGGGACGTTTGTAGATGTTGTGGATGTTTATATTACATTGTGACTTGGAGTTTTCCTTAGTATGGTACATCTTACTTTGTCGGGTCCATCGACGAAGGCTGGGCGTGTCCGACTCGTATTCAATTATTTGGGAGCGGGTCGTGACATGTTTTTAGTGGTGGCCCATGCAGGTCTGTCCTTGTAGCACTTAGGCTATAAAGTGCTATTGGGGGACCAACGAAACTAAAGAAAACTCATCACAGCATAGGATCCGTGGAAAATAGTTATGGGTATAGTTTTACTAAATTTGCTTATTATCCTTTAGTTAGACCTATCTAATCAATTTTCTATTTTACAGGGTGGTTTAGACACGCAACACTGAGGTTATCAATTTCCTTGTACTTGAAACTTCTAAGGTTATTTCCTATATATGTTTTGCTAGTATAACCGTTTGATTACAAATATTTGATTTATTTTTAGATTTTTTAGTAGCACATGGGATTTTTCTAAAAAAATTCTTATTGTTATTCAAGACTTTGTTTCCAATTCGAGATTTTGTTTTCTATTTTTGACTTGTTTTGTTGTCTTCTTGTTTTACTGCTTGTTTCTTATAAAACTCATTATTTTCTAAATATCATATACTTACATCATTTTCCATCATGATTATAACTTTTAGAACTTATTTGAATTTTCATAAACTTCTTATTTCTTAGAGAACAGATAACTTAACCTTCTATCATGATTTCAAATTGTCAGTATCTCTTTTCAAATTCTTATGGATAAAGTTGAAAGAGTATTCGACGACCTACTATGACGTGGCAGATGCGCACTGTAGTCATTTATCTGGATTATGGCGACCGCGAGTTCACTGCAGCCAGATGCGCACTGGCGAGGCACGAACTCTAAGTCGTGATAATTTTAGGTATTCATAGGTTCTCGAATATTATTGAGGCTATGTCCTAAAAGCTTAATATTTTGATCTCTTCAGTTGTTCCGATAACATGGATAAAGTTGATAGAGATATTCAGTAATTTATCATTATTTGAGTCATTGAGCCAAAAGGTTCACTGCAGTCTGATGTAAACTACACTGGCGGGGCAGAAACTCTAGGCAAAATAATTTTGAATATGTATGGTTTCCAGATACTATTGAGACTATATCCGTGTTACATACCATGTTGATCTCTTATCACCATTTGGCATCCTTATCGAAATTATCTTGATATTGATCTTATGTGAATCTCTGCAAATTGATTTCATCTTCTCTTGATTTATCTTAGAAATTTATCCTTTCTTTAATATTTGTTAGTCTAATTTCTTTTATGGTTTAATTTAGCATATTGCACGAATTTTGTTAAATGGTTCCATATTTAGATAGCTAACTTTGAAAATTTATTGTTTTATATCTAATCGTATCATTTCTATAGTTATTGTATTTTAGCACTTATCAAGCTTAAATAATTTTGTTCATTTTTAATCGTGTTTAAAATTTTAGTCATAGCCATGCTAGTTATACAAAACGATTTTTATTGGATTTGGGTCATAAAATTATGATTGTCATTTTGGTGCTATTTTTACTATGCAAAAATTTTGATTTTCTCATGTTTAGGATTTATCATGCCTAGATTTTTAATTTTGAGCATTTCTAGAAATCGTGAATTTACAATCCTATGTTTGGCTAATTTTAATCATTTTTAAGTTTTTGTATTTGGTCAATCTTAATATTGTTTATTGTGCCTTTTGAAATTTCGAGGACGAAATTTTTGTAAGGGGATAGATTTGTAACTCCCTAAAATCGTTTTATGGATTTTGAATTTCCTTTTTGAAAATTTTATCATTTTTTCTTAACAAAATATAGTTTTAAGTAATAAATACGATTTTTATAATTTATTGATGATTAGTTGTAGATTTTATTATAGATAATTCTGACCACTAAGTTGTGTGGTAGATCTTTGTAACAAATCATGTTAATTAAACTATTAAACTTTGTTTTGATTGATTATTGGTAATTAAAATCTACTTTGAGGGTTATTTATTAATTAACTTTGATTTTGATTATTATGTTTTATTTTATTGACATTTTTACTTTTAGTTAACTGGCAGTAACTGATTTTTGGTTAACTTTATTTCACTAGAGAGAGAGTGATTAGTAATTTCTATTATTAACTAATCCTGTAAATTAGTTAGGAATAACTGATTTAGTTAGTTTGTTAGGAATCTGTTACAAGTCTACTCTAACACCCCCAGATCTGTTGCTATTTACAACATTGCCATCTAATATTTTATTATAAATGCCACTGACACACTGTCAGCACAGTTTCCAATACTTTTTGACACATCACATCAGTCCACATCACTCTCCACAATTCACTGTTCATTGGCCGTGCACCACCGTGGCTCTGCCGTGAGTCACCTGAGTCGACACACAGCACCACCACGTCGGAGTTCACCCCACCATGCATGACTGGAGCTAGATGGAGCACCGACCTTGCAGTGGTCGACACCGCCACAACCGGAGCCATCGTCGATCGACGGTCACCACCACAGATCTGACTCAGATCCAGATCTGAGCTTCCACTCGTCGACCAGATCTCTCAACCTCGCCATCGCATCGATCTCGTCGAAGCTTGGGGCTATGTAGTCGGAGTTCAGAACAGACGCAACCGCGCCACTGCTCTCATCGAACTGGAGATCCGCCTACCGGAGAGCTCGGGGACGTGTTGCTGACCGAAGACTTCACAGATCGAGCCACCACCACCGGATCTGGCCGATTGTGGCCGTGAACCACCGCTTCGGCAGACAACCGAACCCCTCAGAAGTTTACTCCTCCGCTGCAGGTGCCACTCTCGACGAAGCCTTGGCCGAACTCCGCTGTCAGAATCAAAACCGAAGATCTTGTGCCTCTGTTCCAGAGCGTCAGCTCCACCTCGATGCGAGCCGTCGACGTCGTCCGTGCCCCCGTTCGTCACTATGTAGAAGCGAAGCTTTTCCACTGATCAACTCACCTCGCCGCCGAGTTCCTCGCCATAGATCCGTTGGCCATAGTAAGCTCCTCATCGATCTCTCGACCCCCTTCTTGTTTTCTCTGGAACTAGGGTTCGAATGACCAATTGAGAGGAAACCTAGAAATCTACGGTTTAAGTGTGCGAGTGAATAGAATTGAGAAAGGGTTTTTACTAAGGGTTACTTGGCTGATGAAAAAAATCAAAACCTGGGGTTTCTTGCAACATTTGGAGAAGAAGTAAGAATTAGGGCTGGAATTTACGGCTGGTTAGAAATGAGAATGGGAAGAGAGAGAGAGAGAGAGAGAGGGAGAGAGATTCAATACATCTCTTAATTCCTCCTTCTCTCTCCTGCTTTCAACATTTTGGCAGCATATTTTTCAAAACCGGAAAGCTGCCAACCCACGCGGCCTTTTGGAGTTAGAATGACCATTCCATATGGTTCCTACCACTTTAGTCATGGACCATGAATGCTGACGGGACTTGGCCGTTGAAATTGGAAGGGTCATTTTTCCTTTCAAATTCTGAATGGGCCAATCTACATGGCAGATGTGTGAAGCTAACTTCTGTTGGTGCAATCGGAGGGAGTACAGGAGTAGTGTACTATATATATATATATATATATATATATGTATTGGATACTAAAAGTAAGTGCTGTCGTATTTTGAGTATTGTTTAATGTTTTACATTATATTCTAAGATTAAACCTATCCGTTTTTGCTTTAATAAAATTTTGTGTTTAGCCAATGCTGGATATTGCTGTGGACTTCAAAGTCCAAGGTTAATGATAATTCATTTGAAACAAATAAAGGCTGGGCTTAAATCCAGCATGGTATTTATATTAGTTGGGCCAGACCAGTAACTAGTGGGATGGTTGGGTATTTAAGTAGTTAATATATGTATATGTATTTTGTGACTTGGTAATGCCAATAATTAGATAGAAAATTGTATTTAATAGAATATTTTATTCTAAAAATATGTTACTATTAAACGATTTCACTAAGTAAATTATTATTGTTATAATTTAACTACTCTAAATATATTAGCTTTTTCTCAAAATAAAACTAGTAAGCATTGTTATATTTATGTTACTCTTATAAATAGTTAAAAATTCTAAGTTAACAATTATTTCTAAATAAATAATTTAAGATACTTTAAATATATGTATATATTATATATATATTGGTTAGCTTGGTGCTAGTATAGCTAAATAGTTAATTGGCAAGGTTTAGCTAGTTTAGTCAAAACTAGTTAAATATCTTTATTTCAGAATCTAACCTTGTACAACCAGGTGGATATTCAGATTTATGCTTAATTACTTCCGTTCTTCCAAAGCAAGGCAAGTACATCGACTTGAACACTTTACTCTGTATTTCTGTCTTGCTTCATGTTCTCATATTGACACATTGTGCACACGATTGTTCATTGTTCATCGTTCATTGTTCATTGTTCATTGTTCATCGTTCATTGTTCAGTGTTCTTTACTTGTTCATTGGGGTGGGTAAATACTACAGATATGTGACCAATCCTATATAGCTAGGCATTGACTAATAGCTTAGGTCTCACATCGTGCATGTGGGACTCTAAGACGTACTATTATTCATGTGCTCTTGTATTCTGTACTACCCCAGCCGGTCACATACTCTGATAGTTATTTCAAATGCATATTACACTGATAGTCTAGTTCATTGTTTAGGATATGGTACTATAGTTTCATCGTTATTCATGTACTACAGTTTCATGTTCCCGTGCTTATATCATAGTTCATTGTTACATCATTTCAGTTTACTTTGTTTAGTGCTTCTTGTCGGGGTTGTGCTTTGCTCTTTTCCTGACAGGATACGTTGCAGGTGAGCTTGAGGCCACTTGGAGCACGGTGATATCATTAGAATTGCAAGATTTAGTTTATTGTTTAGATTTCATTTCTGGAGATTGTATTTTATGATTTTATTATTGTATTTTATTTTACCGGACCTGTCTCCGGATAACATTGTATAAGACTTGGTGGATTGTGGTGATATTTTCTGGGACGTTTATAGATGCTGTGGATGTTTATATTACATTGTGACTTGGAGTTTTCCTTAGTATGGTACAGCTTACTTCATCGTGTCCATCGACGAAGGTTGGGCGTATCCGACTCGTGTTCGATTATTCGGAAGCGGGTCGTGACACCCTTCCCTATCCACTATTTTTCCCTTGGACAAATACATTATCCTCATCGCGTCCGCAATACCCAAACGCATCTCCTCGTCACCATCATCGTGTCGGACACACCCGACACGGCCTAAATTTCTAGCAAACCCTAAAAACCTAACCATGCCCCCTGTTCTGCCTCGCCACTGTGGCCGCTCCCCTCCTAGCACCGCTGCGGCGACCACACAGCATCCCCCCAAACCGGCCTCACCACTGCGGCCAGTCCTCCGCCACCGACATCACCTTCGCCAAATCCCTCTCCCCGCTCCGACCGAACCCACCGCCGTCTCCGGTGTCAACCACCCTCACCAACCCCTCGTCCCCTCCAGCAAAGTCCCACCACCATCAACTTCATCAACAACACCACCCATGCCATCATCTTCCTTTCGCCCCGACCCCGTCTACCCGACCGCCTACAGCCATTACGAGTCCGGGCGACCAACCCCGACATCCATAACCACCACCTCTTCTACCTCCACTGTCAACGACAAACCCTACCCAAACCGGCCAAACTGTCGGAGCACCACCACTACCAGATAAATAAATAGAGAGATAAAACCCCTTACCTTCTCCTTCGGTCGTCCCGACCTACCGGCGCCACCGCGTGGATCATCGCCCACGATTTCCAACAGCGCTGCCTGATCTACTCACCTAGCCCGCGTCGACGACCATCGTGGCCGCCCGAGCGCCCTTCAATAAAATTGCTCCCGTCCCGGGCCGCATCCGCCGAAGTTCTGCGTGGCCGCTTTTCCTCAGGAAATACCGTGTCATCGCAAGCAGCCCCTAGATCCGGCGACCCCATCGTCTTCGCGCCCGTCGCTGACGCGCCAAGCCGAGCACCAACATCGGCGAGCCCACGGTCATCGGGCCCGAGCCCTCTCCGATAACCCACCCGAACTCTCTTCCTTACTCTCCTTTTTTTCTTCTGGGAAGAGAACACCATTCTCTCTCTCTTGCCTTCTATAAAAAAAAGAAAAGAAACTAAGAACAGCTGTTCTCATCAGGGGAACAGTAGTTAATGTATATATTATATAATATTATACATTATATATTGTATACATTATATTATATACATAGGTATAATGATTATTTTACATCTAGTTATTATTTATTATTATATCTTCAAATTAATTAGTCAGTATTACAAACACATGTCTACCACCAGCATTAATATTTTTATTATTAATAAGTATAGATAGGAGTATATACATAGGTTCTGCTTATTTTCTTACTATCAATAGTATTAATTTGTTACTAAAATATTATATTATATCATAGTTTATTAAATTAAAGCTTGCCAAAATAATAATAACATTATTATTATTATTATTATTGGTTCTCCATCAAACTAAGGTGGCAGTATACCTACTACTGGTTACAGTACAAAAATTTAGCACATATATTACTTTATATATATATATATATATATATATATATATATATATATATATATATATATATATATATATATATATATATTTATTATTATATATATATATATATATATATAATAATAAATAAATAAATAAATAAATATATATATATATATATATATATATATATATATATATATATATATATATATATATATATATATATATATTTCCAAAATATATATATATATTTCCAAATATATATTTCAATTCTCTTCTTCCTTGGAGCAGCCCCCTTCTGGCGATTCCTCTTTCCTTGCGGCACCCACGCCGGCATGCCCTCCCGTCCGGTAGGGCGGCCTGATCCGCCGGTCGCCCAGCCCCTCCCTATCTCCACCTCACCAAGATCCACCCCCTACCCCACTTCACCCACCCTCCCTCCTTCCCCGTCACCTCTCCCCTCGCACCCCCGTCGGCCTCTTGCCCGCGGTGCTCGCGACCTCCCCGGCCCCACCGCCCCCCGCATCGTCTCCTCCGTCAAGCCTCCGCCTCCTCCCCAGTGCACCCCTACTTCCCTCGCCGCCACCCCACCCACCGCTCTCGCTCCGCCCCGCCCCATGCTCACTCCAGTCGCCCTCTCTTCCCTTCCTGCTCGGCGCCCCACCACCGGCGCCCCATGCCTGGACCTCCGACCAACTCTCCTTCGTTGGTCGGGGGGCCGTCCATCCCCAGCCCCGGCGAGCGCCCCCTAGCTTTCTCGTCCGGTCCCGCTCCGCCGGCGCCCCTGGCGCTGGCTTGGCTTTCCTCGGTCGCCGCCGACCGCGGAGCGGCGTCCCCCGCCCAGTGTTCGTCCTCGGGACCCGCGCTGGCCGGTCTGGACCAGGACCTCCCCCCTTGGTCCCCGTGCCGCGAGGACTTGGGACTCTGTGCCCGACCTGCTGCTCGTCCTCCAAAGCTACAGCTGGCTTAGCGTGTTCCCCACGCATCCTTCGTGCCTCGGTTAACGAACCAGCTTTCCCTCCTGTGCGTATCTCTACGCAGGGAGTAGCTAGCGTAACCAGCTCTGCCTCGGTTTTCGATCCTGCCATCCCTTCAGTGCGTATCTCTATGCAGGGAGTTGCTAGCATATCCAGCCCCTCTACGCCATTGGAAGATTGCGTAAAATTCTCAGGCCTCTACGTAGTGGATCATCCTTCTCACCCTGTAGCGGGTTTACACGAGACTGAGGGCTCCCACGGTGTGGGCCAGCCCTCATCGTCTGTTTCGGGCTTCCGTACGCCCGGTGGCACCCACATTGTGGACCAGCCCTCCCTCTACGTTGCGGGTTGCGCAATACGCTCGTTCGGAGGTTCCCCAGTGGTGATAGAGGGCCCCCACGGTATGGGCCAGCCCTCATTCTCTGTGTCGGGCTTTCGCGCGCCCGGTGGCACCCACGTACTGGGCCAGCCCTCTGTCTCGGGTAGCATTGTGCGCTCGCTCGCTCGCTCGAGGACGAAATTATTTTAAGGTGGGTAGACTGTAACACCCAGTTTTCTGAAATTGGGGTATTTTTGAAAATTTATTATTTTTATTATTTATTAATGGTATTATAGTCATGATATGATTTTTGGTGATTTTTAGTTAGTTAAAACCATTTTCTAAGTCATGACTTATGACTTTGTGACTTACTATTATAACCCTAGTGTAAACCCTAGAGATTTCATAACCTAGAGACTAACCATGATCATGTGAGCCTAGCCATAGATTTAGAACATCAAATTAGGGCTTTTTAGCCTAAAGGGTATTTTGGTAATTTTCTAGGATTTATTTGGAATTATTTGGATTTATGTGTTTTTATTATTATTTAATTATTAATTAGTGTCATGTTAGTCCCTAACCTAGTTTAGCACTAATCTAGAGGTTAGCTACTAACCTAGAAGCTTTAGGATGGATAATTAGTCATGGGTTAAAGTGGTATAAATATCTTAAGATGCCTTTATGGATATTTTGCTTGAATTACTCAAAATATCAAGACTTTTACACCAAAGTCTTTGCCTTAACCTAGAAGAAACCCAAGGACACCCCCCCTTGCCATGGCCGGCCAAGACACCCCCCTAGCAGCCACACATCCTATATAATCCCATCAAATCATTCATGAACATTTTTACATGAATTTTAATCCTAGAAAAATCCCATTCCTTCAAACCTACACAACTTGATCATTTTTGATCCAAATCACCTCTAGTTTCTTGCATTGGACTTCCCTACACTAGAGGATACTAGTTAGGGCCTGCTATCAAGGATTTGTGGAGCTTTGGGCATCACCAAGAGAAGAGGACACCCCCCCTACTTGGTGTTTTCTTGAGTTTTCACTCAAATAGGTAAATACCCATAAACCTAGTTAATATCCCAATTTTTCTTCATAAATACATGTATATAGGTATACCCCAACTGTAGGCTAAGTTTGGTGAAATTTAGGATTGGTTTGGTATCCGTATCGGACACGTATCTGTGTTTGAAAACCCTTGTTTGATGAAATGCCACAAAGGATTTGTTTTTATTAAAATGTAGAACAAATTACATTTTTGTGTAGCCCTAGACTTGTAGGTTACAACCCAAGTGGACTGAGCACGTTTTTGTGCTGTGTTCGTGTCCAAAATGGACACGAACTTACTGCACGAGGCTCGCGTGTGTGCCCTGCTACCACACCCTTCGTGCTCACTGCACAGAGCATGTGAACACGCCAAAATTGGTGGACACGAGGGGGCAATATCTGCGAACATGCCCCCAAAATCTCACAACTTTTCGTGTCGTGTCGAGTGAGAAATCTCACTCGCACTAGACACGTACTGCTGTGCACGCGCGTGTTTTAGTCGAAAATTCGACTTAGACACGGCCTTCGTGTCGCGTGGACACGAGTCGAGGACACCTCGTAGTGACACGAGCGTGTAGCCCTTCAAGTGGCGAACACGAGGACACGACCACGAGATGTGTCGTGTCCTGTGTCACGAGCACGAGACGTGCAACCGCGTGCACGACGCGGTCTGAACGTGTGTATCAGTCGTGTTTTTTACGACTGATACGGGTTTCGTATCGTGTCCAGGAGTGTCGTGGACACGTGTCAGTGTGTGGATCGTGTAGTCCTATGTGTGGGCTACACGTGTGCATGACCACGAGACGTGTCGTATCTCGTGGTGTGTCCACGAGCGTGAGGAACGCGTGTACGACGCTGTGTACGTGTGTGCGTATCAGGATTTACCCGATTAGGTTTTTGAGTGATTGGACACATTATTTCATGTCGTGGTGTCGTGTCAGGCACCTAGGACACTAGGGGACACTGTGGGACACACTTGCCGATCTTTAGGTTCGAGCCTTAGCTCGGTTTAGTGTGTGTATTTGAGATTACCTACTTTTCGAGAACACAGTCCATATTTCCAGATTTGGGATTTATTTCCAGTTTTCCAAAATGAATTTCAAAACCTATTTTGTTATAATTTATACATGTATATGTGTATTTTCAGTGTATGGATAGGTAGTATATATGTATGTGAGTGTGTGGAAGGAATTTGGGTGTAGACATATGTGTGTACATGTGTATATACATGTAGGTATAAATATGTAGGTGTGTGGGTGTTTTGTGTGTGTGTTTGGGGGCTGTGATTTCTGTTCTCAGGAATCTGAGAACAACCACCCCCCCTTTTTCCTGTCCATCCCATTCTCTCTCTCTCTGCTTTCTCTTTCACTCTCTCTCTAATTCTCTCTTTCACTCTCTCACATCTCTCTCTCTTTTTCCCTCTATATATATATATATATATATATATATATATATATATATGTTATTTTATATACAACTATATATATTGGTGCATATATAGTTGAGGGTATACATTTATGGGCTTATATATATATATATATATATATATATGAAAATGTATATATGTATATATGTTAGCTATTTATATATGTATATATATTATGTATATATGTGAGAATGATTGGTATTATATATATAGGGTATACATATATTGATATATATATGTAGTAGATAGACTTTTGTATATCTATATATCTATCTATATATATATATATATATATATATATATATATATATATATATATATATATGTATATATGTAAATGACCTTCTAGATATAGGTTTATATAGAAACCTAAGTCACTAGCCTATGGCCTAAGTGATTAGCCTATGGCATAGAGGCTAACAAATTGACCTAATGACTAAACACTAACTAGTTGACCCTTGTTGACTAAGGGTTGACCAAAGTCAACCTTAGGTCAAATTTGACCTAGTTAACCTAGAATTGACTAGGATTGACCTAAAATGACTAGTTTAACTAGTTTGACCTAAACCCTAACTAGTTTGACTAGTGTTGACCTAACTTTGACTAGTTTGACTTTAGAGTTGACCAGAGTTGACCAAGAGTTGACTTTTGACCAGATTGACCTAGAATCATGTAGTATGTATAGTAGACTTCATTTTTACTATTTAGAATACATTGTGACTTGTGTTGCTCTGATCAGGAGCCAGACACCTCTCCTCAGACAACATATTCTCTACAGACATTCATATAGCAGGCGAGTACATTCTCTGACAGTTTTATATTTGCCAGGATTTATATTCTTGCTCTAGATTACTTTACTTGATGCTGACACGATTGTTATCACGGATTGGTACTATATGGTTCTTTTCATTAGATGTTATCCTCCTCGGGAGCATCAGATACAGCATGTTTGTGCTTTTCACGAATCATCATGTATCTCTATGCTTTCATAGATTCACGAATCGCTTGTGACTCATGTACTTTCATGTTCACAGAGCCTCTCATGAATCTTCCATTTATGGGCTTATCACGAATCTTAACATAACTTGAACGGATCCTTGTGTATTGATTGGGGATGGGGGAGTGGAAATAGTCATGTGGATATTACCCCAGTAGCTGTAGTCATGAATCACTTCTAGCTGTAGTCATGAATCTCCTATGCCATTCACATGTCTATATTTTACTCTGACTCACTAGTCACTGCTAGTTCTCTATTATAGTAGATATTTCATTACAGTTATCTCTTTTACTATGTGTATCTTCCTTCAGCGTTTCCTGTATTTTACTCTATTGCATGCTTTATATTTCCTATCATACTATGCACTGCGTGAGATGTATTGTGCTCGTTCCTGTCCTGACTGGACCTGTTGAAAATATTACAGAGGATGAGGATGAGGCCCTGGTGTCTACCTATTATGGAGCAGGACTAGATGATACTTATGTTGTGGACCCTCAGCAGGATCCACCTGCAGCTGAGGATGTTGCCCCAGTAGTCTAGGCTAGTTTAGCTAGTCAATCTTTTCTATATTATCTTTTGTCTCACATTCTGAGTTGTATTTTGAGATGTTGAGATGTATAGACTCTTAGACTTATATTGTATTTTGGGTTGACATTCTGGATGTTATGTATCCTAGACACTTGGACTTATTTCATCTATGCTACTGTTCTCTTTGAGTTACTGTCTATCTATCTATCTTTTATTTTTCTATCCTAGATGTGATTGAGATTGTATTCTGTTTGTCACCTCCATTCGGAGAGTATAAACTGTACAGGTACTTTATATTGTTAGATGATTGACCTAGGACAGCGTTCTACCGCCGACACTGCGGCGTAGGCTGGACGTATCCACTTCTCGTGCCCTTACTCTAGGGTGCGGGTCGTAAAAATAACTCCCCCGAGAGCCCTTGTGAGCACACCTTCGATCAAGTATGCCCCGATTCAGACAACATATTCTAGGCAGAGCCGGACGTTTCAAGCACTGTCGCGTCTAGATCCGACAGCCCCTACACCCCTCCTACCTCCACCCCCCTATGCATCGACACTGTCCCCCTTGAGATCCCCTTCTCTCTTAAGCCCTTGGGCACCAGCTGTACTTCCCCCTTATCCCCATTGGTGACCACCCACGTGAGCTGCTCGTGGTGATCCACGACCCTTGCCTTATTGTCGACGAACTAGAGGTCTCCTCTGCTGATCCGGCCCTCTCATCCGTCTTCACCGAAGCCCCCCCAGATCCTTGCTCCCCTCTCTCTGGCAGGTTCTGGCAAGCCAAGAACGCCGGCTTCCTTGATCGCAACAACCCCCTGTGTGCGCTTGACGACGTCGAGGTGGCGAGTTACTCCTCCGTGGTCGACGATCGTGCTTTCTCACCTATTGGATTGACAGAGGCCAGAGACAACCACAAAACTTCCACCAAGAAATCTTCCTCGAAAAAGAAGAAGAAAAATAAGAAAAAGAATCAACAAGCGGCTATGACCACAAGGTCAGCAGCCAAGCTCAACCTCCTCACCCACTCCCCCAATCCAATGTTTAACATCCTCTCGTGGAACGTTAGAGGCATAGCAAACAAACCGACGCTGAACAGAATCCTCAGCCTCAAGAAAATTCACAAAATCGACATCCTAGTGATCATCGAACCCAAAATCCCCAAGAAAAGAATCACCGGCATCCGACTACAACTTGGTTTTGCGACCGCGCTGGCTGGCAGTCACGACATCTGGATTCTCGCCAGTGCTGGCATCAAATCTGGCATGGTTCAGGATTCCCGCCAAGCCCTCTCCTTCTGGGTGGAACACCCCCAACTTCGGAGCAGAACCTTAATCTCCGCCGTTCACGGCAGCTGTGACTTCCAAGAACGTAAACTCCTCTGGGCCGACCTGCTTGACACCCACCTCTCCCTCCAGAACCTTCCGTGGATGTGCTTAGGCGACTTCAACACCATCTCTAGTCGTGACGAAAATTTCGGAGGGCGACCGCCTCCTCTTCCGGCCATGGACGACTTCAACAATTTTACCTTCAACGCTCACCTCGCCCACCTTCCTTTCTCCGGCAACGCGTTCACCTGGTACAATTTGCAGGAAGGATCTCGGCGTCAATACTCCCGCCTCGACTGTGCCCTCATCAACAGCCACTGGGCAGACATGGGCCTCATCTCTAACCTCTTCCACCTTAACACCACAGAATTCGATCACTCTCCCCTTCTCATCGAGATCAGCAGAAGCTTCCACCGCATCAAGAAACCTTTCCAATTCCTGGATTTCTGGAGGCATCATCCTAGTTTCAAATCCGAAGTTGCTTCAGCTTGGTTCTCGGTGAACGACGCTGACCCGATGTATAGGGTTACAGCCAGACTGCGTGCCACGAGCAAGGCTCTCTCTAGGTAGAGCAAGGCAGCTTTCGGCAACATCTTTCAGGAGATCAAAAATACGGAAGATGATGTTACCCGAACCGAGATCCCTTACGTTGCTAACAGATCCCCCGAAGTACGGACCGCGCTCAACCTCGCCAGAGCTATCCTCAAGTCCAGGCTTAAAGTCGAAACGGAATTCTGGAAACAAAAAGCTAGACTTAAATGGGACAACGAAGGGGACCGCAACTCCAGCTTCTTCCACGCCTGCGTTAAAGGCCGCAGACAACAACTCAACCTTCATCGTATCTCCGATAACAACGGCAACCAGCTGACGGACCAGAAATTGATCTAAAAGGCTGCGGCTAACTTCTTCTCCAATTTCTTCACCAAGGAAGCGGTCATCATGGACGAGGATGTGCTGGCGGAGATCCCCTGCATCATCACCGAGCAAGAGAACGAACAACTCCTATCCCTCCCTTCCGCTGTTGAGGTACAGACTGCGGTATGGGATCTTGACGCGCACAGCGCGCCCGGACCCGACGGTTTCAGCAGGGTATTCTACAGACATTGCTGGGACATCATCGGCCCAGACTTCTCTGAGGCTGCGGTTGCCTTCTTTCAAGGCGCTAGATACCCTAAATCCTTGTCCAGGGCTAATCTCATTCTTATCCCCAAAAAAGACAACCCGGATACCTTCAAAGACTTTCGCCCAATTAGTCTATGCAACTTCGCCAACAAAATTATCGCGAAAATTATCGCTAATCGGATGTCGGATCTCCTGCCCAAAATTATATCCGAGAAGCAGAGCGATTTTGTGAAAGGGCATAACATCGTGGACAACATCCTGCTCGCTCAGGAGATGGTCACTTGCATGAAATTCCCGGCTAGAGGGGGGAACATCGCAATCAAGCTGGACATGGAGAAAGCCTACGACCGCCTGGACTGGCAATTTATGATCTGGGTTTTCAGAGCTTTTGGCTTCTCTGAACCTTGGATTGACATCATCTTCAGGTCTATCAACAATTCCTGGTTCTTCACCGTGATCAACGGCCAGGCCGATGGTTTCTTTACCGCTAACCGTGGCGTCTGCCAGGGGGATCCTCTTTCTGCCACTATCTTCATCATCACTGCTGAGGCCCTCAGCAGAAACCTTAAGAGCATACCCAATACCCCGGGTTTCCACCAATTTCACACCACCACCGGCTGCCCCATCATCACCCACCTTGCTTACGCTGACGATGTCCTCATATTTTCTGCCGGAGACATCGGCTCCATTGAGGTGGTCCTTCAAACGCTGAACAGGTACACCAGATGTTCCGGACAAAGAATCAACAACAACAAGAGCGTCATCTACACCCATCACAAAACGGACAGGTCTCACTCTGCGACCATCTCCAACCTGACTTCCTTCGCCATAGCTTACCCCCCTTTCACCTACTTAGGGTGCCCACTGGTTTATGGTAAGGTAAACTCGGGCATCTTCGCATACTTGGTCACCGCCATCAGGAAAAGGATCGAGGGGTGGCACAATGCCACCCTCTCGCCTGGAGGCAAGCTGATTCTGATCAAGCATGTCCTTTCCTCCATTCCAATTTACACCCTGGCGGTCTGTAACCCTCCCAAAAGGTCCTCGCTTCGCTAGAATCCCTATTCGCCCGCTTCTTCTGGGGACACAACAAAGGCAAAGACAAGCACCACTGGGCCAGCTGGACCACTGTGGCTAATCCCACCTCCGAGGGAGGCCTGAGATTCTGTAGATTGGAACACACCGCCGATGCATGCTCCATGAAGTTATGGTGGAAACTCTGCACGGACAATTCTATTTGGACTCGCTTCATGCAAGCGAGATACTTCAGATTTTCCCACCCTGGAATGGCCTTAGTCAACAGCCGTGCATCGTCATCCTGGAGACGGATTGCCCGCGGCCGTCAGCTCACTGACCCCCTCATGCACATCCAGCTAGGCAATGGCTACTCATCGATGAGACACGACCGCTGGCTGGATGGAAAGCTCTGGCACCCTCCCGAGCCTACTTCACGGGAGGGCCAGATCCGTGAGCTTTGTGATCCCACGTCCGAATGGATTTGGGAACGTGTCAGGATCTGGCTCGGTCCTGCGGCTGCCGCCTATCTCGCCACTGCGAATCTTCGCCTCTCCGACACTCCGGACAACACGAGATGGTCTCCAAACCCGGACGGCCGGTTCTTACTGAATTTTGCCAGGTCTGTCGCTCGCGGCATCGGGACACCATCCCCCTCATCGCCCCTTTCTGGCACGCGTGCATTCCCATCAAATGGTCGATCCTTATCTGGCGAGCCCACTTCCGTAAGCTCCCCACCGACGATGCCATCACCTCGTTCGGCTACAGCCTCGTATCGAGTTGCCATTGCTGCACTAAGCCCCAAGCTGAATCTGCAGAGCACATCCTCACCTACGGTGAGCTGGCCATGAACATTTGGACGAGTCTCAGCACCAAGTTTAGGAAAGCCCACCCCCCTCGGGGCTTCAACGATCTCTTGTCCAGCTGGGGTGATTCCCACAGACAGGGAAACCATCAGACATATCCTAAAGATCCGGTGGCGCTGTTCGCACTCCATGCCCAAATTCTGGGAGACCATTGATTAGTCTCTGTCTTCCGGCTTCAGTTTTGTCGGCTTGCCTAGCCGTTTCTTTTCTTTTGCCAGCGCTTGGCACTCTTCTTGTATGTAGGCTTCTCCTTTTTGCGCCTGATACATCAATAAAATTCCCCCTTCTCTAATATATATATATATATATATATATATTTATATTTCCAAAGTTATAGTTTTTTTGCCTAAATAATCTATTACTATTTTTGATTAATTACTTAAATATTCTTTTATAAAAGGTAGTTTTATCTAAAAAGGCATATTTTGACAAACTCATAATTTTAGCCTAAATCATTTTTCTCTATTTTCAAATAGTTATCAAAATTTATTTTTCCAGTAAATATGGTTTCGAGTAGTATAAATATTTTCTAAGGTAGTATTCCTTCACACCAAATTCCTCGATTATCAATCTTGACCATGACTAAATCCTAATTCCTCGCAACTTTAGACCACTGCCCATCGATTACGGCTATTGGACACCTCGGGACTTGTCAGAACATTGTACCACACCAGGCGACACACCAGGCAAGATACCTTGCCATCTTTACTGCTTACATTTAGTTGCATTTTATTTTTCAGTTATGGTATATTTACTGTACCTCTATTTTTCTGTTTATTATTTTTCTTCTTGTATGTGGACCTAAAGTTAAGGGACTACCGTCAACTTAGTGTATCTTATTAACTTGACACGATTGTACCACGAGTTGTGCGTGAGTTGTAACATATAGAGGTCACTTGCGTGTTGGCTGATCCCCTGTGCACATGCGTAGGAATAACTGTCAATAGATGCATGTTAGAAGACTTGACAGTTATTAGGTATAAAATAGTGTTGTGGAAGTGACACGTGTTGGTGTGTCGTGGTTACGATGCATGTATAGTATTATTGGGGGGAAAGGACAGCTATTAGCGTATTTACACACATTTTGGACCGCTAGCGACTCGGATGAGCGCTACTTACTGCCCCGGGTCGATAGTGACTCGGATGAGCGCTACTTACTGTCACTCTTTATTTACTCTGCTGATCCTACAGCCCCTGCGTAGAACGTTATCCTCAAAGTGCATATCACTTAGACGGTTAGGGACCCAGTTGTGTTGTATTTTTATATTATTTACATTTGCAGTTATAATGTGTAACGCCCCAGTCCCAAAATACGTAGGACTAGGAACGTAGACATGCCAGCTGTATTCATACAAAGTACATGGGCCTCGTATGGATATATAAGCTGTAAAATGCAGTAAACCACAACTAACTAATCTCATCCACAAAATGTAAGAATAAAAGATATATAATGATAATGAATTGTCTTGATACAATATGTTGGGTGGAGACAAATCCACTACCAACAAAAATAAAAGAAATACATGAAATACAAAAGAATGATTTTTGGCGAGCGAAGCGAAGACGATCCAAGTGCAATCATCCTCGAAGAAATAAAGAGGATCACGGCTAGAGCTAGAATACCTGCGAAAGACGAGAGCACACACCTGGAGAGATAACCAGGTCCTCAGAGGGACGTAACAAGACACATAATATCATGCCATATAAACTGAATAAATATTGCTCAAATAAATAAGTCAATTGAATTATAACATGGTCCAATACACACCTATTGAACTAGCTTACCATCCCCCCAATCAAACAAGGACAGAAGATGGTAAACTAATTCACGGTGACGTATCTTTCCATGCTATGAATCCAATATGGTATCAGGACCCCAACAACGTTCAATACCTTCTCATCGAAGTAGTAAGTCACACCTACAACCAAACAAGGACAAGATGTGGCAAACTAGTCCGCAATAAGTTATTGTTACAAGCCACGGTCAGATACAAGTACCCAAACCA
This sequence comes from Iris pallida, assembly GCA_029216955.1. NCBI lineage: Eukaryota > Viridiplantae > Streptophyta > Magnoliopsida > Asparagales > Iridaceae > Iris > Iris pallida. Next base: position 19,169,856 of record JANAVB010043418.1, on the reverse strand, counting down.
AAAGTACTCGTACCTAACGGATAAGGTAGCCTAACCGTTCTAAGTGAAATGTAGTTAAGAACAATCCTTCCTACGCATGGACCCTGGCTAAATAGGATCAGCATAGTCCCCCTTTGGGCACCAGAGGCCCCATCAGTAAGAGCATAACGTTCCACAGAACGTCAGTGGCCATCAGTAATCATGGGTAATCTGACCCGCGTCTCCGGCGGAGCTCACGGGTTACAAGAGGGAAAGTGCATCGAAGCCCATACGCTAAGGAATTGTCCTCCCCGCCCAATGCCTACTATGTTGTATCCACAACATAAAACCTCTATAACCGCTAAGTCAAACTAGCATGCAACCTCTATTAGCGGTTATTCCTATCGCACGACTTATACGCGCCGGTGGTCAGCCAGTCATGCATGTCCGTGTTCTACATACGACACACAACTTCGTGTTATAATGTGTCAAGGCCAATGAATGCAACACACAAGGTGGTCCCTTAAATCTAGGTTTAATGTGTAAGAAAAATAATACATAGCAGGAAATATAACTGAACAGTAAGTTCTAACAGGTTATGCCATGTATCACAGTTTATTTTGCATAAAGAAAATAATGAATAATGCATAAAATATGAGCTAAAATAAATAAACAACGAATGGCAAGGTGTCTTGCCTGGTAGGACTCCTGGTGTGCTGCGATAATCACGGTGGCACGAACTGCGACTTCGGTGCAACAACTCTGCAGGGTGACCTCTGATGGTGGCACGGACAGTTCCATTGGGTCAAGAATGGTCAAATTAGTTAGGGTGGACAGGAGGAGGGACAGAATTGGCAGGAGGATAGGAAACATGGGCCTAGTAACCAAGGGAGATGGTTGTGAATAATTCATATAAAAGTTTTCGGAAATACTTTATAATATTTGAAAATATATATTTATTAGTAAAAATAGTTTTTAGATAAATATTTGAAGAAGCATTAAAATCGCTTTTAGGCAAAACTTTTACTTCTACAAAAAACTATCAATTTGCACAGAAAACCATATTAGTTAAAACAAATTTTGTTCAAAGCTATATATTTTCATTAACTAAAAGTCGAGAAATATTTATAAAATATTAAAACTATATATTTTTACTAGTCAAGAGTAAATTAATGCCAAACAATACTTTCTAGGGTAGTCCATAAAATGGATAAAATACTTAATAATATATTTGAAATCGCTCAACGTTCCAAGCCTAATAATATATCTATCTAAATTTTATTTGCGAGAAATCTTATAAGAAAATACTAATAAACAAATATATATATATATATATATATATATATATATATATATATATATATATATATATATATAAGAATTCTAATAAGATTATTATACTTGAAACACACAATATAGATAATAATAATAATAATAATAATAATAATAATAATAATAATAATAAGAAAACAAACATAAGAAGACAAAATAATAAACAAAGCTTAAACAAACACATAAAAAAATAAACAGCAACAAAAACAAATAAATAAATAAATAAAATAATAATAATAAATAAAAAAACTAAGTGCAGCAGTCATTTGACTGCTGCTGCTCTCGCAATTAAAGAAAGGAGAGAGAGAAGAAGGGGCGGAGACATGGAGCGAGAGGAGAGAGAAGGAACGGGGAGCGGAGGGGTCTGTGCGGCGGAGCGATGGGGAGAGCCGGAGTGAGGCCCAGGGAGAGAGGCGGAGAGGAGGCGGCGGAGCTCGCTCAGCCACGGGTTTTCACGGAGGCGGCGCCGAGGAAGCAACGGAGAGAGGCGGCGCTCGCGGTGGCGGAGGCGCAGGAAGGCCGCAGTCGGAGAGAGCGTCTCGCGCGCGGCACAGCGTGGTTGTACGCGGGAGGCGGAGGGCTTACGGAGCGACGGAGGAAAGGGGAAGGCTCGGTCGGCCTGCGGTGGGAGCAGAGTGAGGAACGGGGGTACGGCCGGTGGTATACGCGGGACGGGGACGACGGAGGAAGCGGAAGCTCGGGGTTCGCGGTGGTCGGATCTAGGCTCGGTGGTCGGCACACGCGGAGCTGACCGCGGTGGAGGCGAGCTCGGGAGCGGATGGGGTGGAGCCCCCTCGGCGGGCGGTGTACGGCGGACGACAGGTAAGGCGGTGGTGGTGATGTTTAAAATTTTGTGGGTTTTTTGGGTTTTGGTGGCCGCGGATGGTCGCAGTGGTGGCCGGCCGCGGTGGCAGTTTGGGACGGCACCGTTGGTGGCGGTGTCCAAGGATGAGGGTGCTGGATTGGGTTTCGGGGAGTTCGAAGGAGACGGCGACGAACGACGACGATGGTGATGGGAATGGTGGGGGCCTGGGATTGAGTGGCTGGGCTGGCGGTGGTGGTGTAATCGGGCTGTGGTGATGATGGTGGTTGTGTAATGGCAGGGGTAGTTTTTGTGGACGGGGCCGGAACGGTTGGCAGGACGTGGTGGTAATTGCAGGGGTTGGTCGGAAAGAAGTTGGCAGAGATACGATCGGGGAGTCGCGACATCGGGAAGCTGCTGTTAGGACGAGGGATTAGTTTAGAAGTAGGGTTAGGATTTGATTTATGTCGGGGTTGTCGACACGAAAGAATAATTGTACTTGTACAAGAATTGGAATAAGAGAGTCATCCGGGGTCGGACCCGAGGCCGTCACGGCTGACACGGAGGGAAGTGGCCACAGACACGATGCACGTACTTCGCTGGAAAAATTTGTGGAGTAAATTGTGGATGTGAAAAATTTATGGAGGAGTACTCGCCTATTTATCGGACGTGGGAATTCCCAGTTGGATAAGGATTGGAATTTGTTTAAATCCTAATGGATAATTCCGCTCTTAATTTAAATCAAATCAAAATCCAAATTTAAATTAAATTCCAATTTAAAACTAGATAATCTAATCTCAATTTAATTATAAATTCTATCTTTTAACTATTTAAATTAAATCCATAAAGTCAAATCGAGATTTAAAATGGCCACAATAAATTCAAATATATATTTTCTAAAATTACTAATAATAATAATTTTGAAAATTACATTATTATTTAAAAATAAACTAATAAATAATTACGAAATATATATATATGCACAATTAATATTTACAAATATATACTTTTCTAGTATACCATTTTATAAGAATATTATTTATTAGTATAACTGTCTAAATAAAAGGCTTTTCATAAATAAACTCATAAATTTAGAAATTTTGATAGCTAAAAATAATTATTATATATATTATCTTGAAACAATAAAAATAGGAAAAAAAATGTTTTTCTAAAAATATGTACGCTCGCATATATTCGCACTCGTCGAGCAATTACGAAAAATAAAATTTCGTCCGCGACGTACAATACGACTACGCGACGTACAATACAAAATTTTAAATCAGTACCAAATTTAATAAAAAAATAGTAGAAATTTAGGGGTTTTACATCCTACCCAACTTAAAAGAATTTCGTCCTCGAAATTAAGAATTAGTAGGGGGTAAGAAGACACAAGGGGGTATCGGTGGGGAACAATCAAGTTATTTGGCGAGACAAAGAGATGATGTTCGACATACGATTAGCAAGCCGTGGCTTAAAAGATAACATTTAAAGTTAGTCATGATATCATGCAAAGGAGTAATATGGTATCAAGAGAATACATGAGAGGCCTAAAAGATATGTTTTGAAAGTAGGTTGAGAGCACGATTAAGAGAACGAATTTGATTTACTCCTAAATTGAGCGATTAGAAGGTCATGATTATAAATATAGGGCCGAGAAAAGGACGCGTAGTTTAGAAGCAACATCAAGTGATAATGGTCATAATCGATATGAAGGCTAGAGGAGGCTCTAGTAAAATGCCTTCGTCCTTCTAAAATAGGTGAAGGCGAACGCAATAAGGAGTTCAAAGATGATATCATCGAATACGAGTACGTGATTCAAGGACGACCAAAAATTTCAAAGGAATTATCAAGGCAGTCGCGGATGGGACTCTAGAGGACAAGTTTAGCTATGTCCCCATCCATGTAGAACGATAGGTAAAGGCGAACCAAAGTGCACTCGGTTGATCAGACCATCATACATCGGTTCTGATTAGACAATATGTTAGTGGGTGCGACCCAAATAACATATGTCTTGAACAAGATTGGTAAAGAAATAAGCTTGTAAAAACTAGGCTACATTAGCATCATTAGTCTAGATAGTAAAAATATTGGCACGTGAGATTAAGATTGAAATAAAAAACAAATAGTCTAAGAGTCATAAGAATCTAAGTCTTGTTTATTCCTATACAATCATTCTACGGTTTTATTGACCAAGGCTTGGTTGTCCAAATGGGTTAAATTCCTCTAGTCTCTATGGTCTAGGTAATACTATTTGTATTCCCTTAATGGTCAAGGGTGTGTCAGGTCGTGGGATATTCTATCCAACTTAAAAGAATTAAGCTAATGGTGTTTGGGACATCTAACTAGTAGGGTCAATCTCTAGCAAGCACGAAGTGAAGATAATAATAATGATAGGAGGAATCAAGCAAGATGCAATCGATGAGTCGAACGGTAGTTCGAATATGGAATCGAAGAAATACGCAGGCTTGCTTGGTACGGTAAAATAACCAAACAATTTATCTTGACCTGTATGGGCCACCACAAAAACATGTAACACCACAGTCCCAAAATACGTAGGACTAGAAACGAAGATATGTCAGCTGTATTCATACGAAGTATATAGGCCTCGTATCGATACATAAGCTGTAAAATGCAGTAAACCACAACTAACTAATCTCATCCACAAAATGTAAGAATAAAAGATATATAATGATAATGAATTGTCTTGATACAATATGTTGGGCAGAGACAAATCCACTACCAACAAAAATAAAAGAAATACATGATATACAAAAGAATAATTTTTGTCGAGCGAAGCGAAGACGATCCAAATGCAATCATCCTCGAAGAAATAGAGAGGATCACGGCTAGAGCTAGAATACCTGCAAAAGACAAGGGCACATACCTGGAGAGATAACCAGGTCCTCAGAGGGACGTAACAAGACACATAATATCATGCCATATAAACTGAATAAATATTGCTTAAATAAATAAGTCAATTGAATTATAACATGGTCCAATACACACCTATTGAACTAGCTTACCATCCCCCCAACCAAACAAGGACAGAAGATGGTAAACTAATTCACGGTGACGTATCTTTCCATGCTATGAATACAATATGGTATCCGGACCCCAACAAGGTTCAATACCTTCTCATCGAAGTAGTAAGTCACATCTACAACCAAACGAGGACAAGATGTGACAAACTAGTCCGCAACAAGTTATTGTTCCAAGCCACGGTCAGATACAAGTACCCAAACCAAAAGTACTCGTACCTAACGGATAAGGTAGCCTAACCATTCTAAGTGAAATGTAGTTAAGAACAATCCTTCCTACGCATGGGCCCTGGCAAAATAGGATCGGCATAGTCCCCCCTTGGGCACCAGAGGCCCCATCAGTTAGAGCATAACGTTCCGCAGAACGTCAGTGGCCGTCAGTAATCATGGGTAATCTGACCCGCGTCTCCGGCGGAGCTCACGGGTTTCAAAAGGGAAAGTGCATCGAAGACCATACGCTAAGGAATTGTCCTCCCCGCCCAATGCCTACTATGTTGTATCCATAACATAAAACCTCTATAACCGCTAAGTCAAACTAGCATGCAACCTCTATTAGCGGTTATTCCTATCGCACGGCTTATACGCGCCGGTGGCCAGCCAGTCACGTATGTCCGTGTTCTACATGCGACACACAACTTCGTGTTATAATGTGTCAAGGCCAATGAATGCAACACACAAGGTGGTCCCTTAAATCTAGGTTTAATGTGTAAGAAAAATAATACATAGCAAGAAATATAACTGAACAGTAAGTTCTAACATGTTATGCCATGTATCACAGTTTATTTTGCATAAAGAAAATAATGAATAATGCATAAAATATGAGCTAAAATAAATAAACAGCGAATGGCAAGGTGTCTTGCCTGGTAGGACGCCTGGTGTGCTGTGATAATCACGGTAGCACGAACTGCGACTTCGGTGCAACAACTCTGCAGGGTGACCTCTGATGGTGGCACGGACAGTTCCATTGGGTCCAGAAGGGTCAAATTAGTTAGGGTGGACAGAAAAAAGGACAGAATTGGCAGGAGGATAGGAAACATGGGCCTAGTAACCAAGGGAGATGGGTGTGAATAATTCATATAAAAGTTTTCGGGAATACTTTATAATATTTGAAAATATATATTTATTAGTAAAAATGGTTTTTAGATAAATATTTGAAGAAGCATTAAAATCGCTTTTAGGCAAAACTTTTACTTCTACAAAAAAATATCAATTTGCGACAGAAAACCATATTAGTTAAAACAAATTTTGTTCAAAGCTATATATTTTCATTAACTAAAAGTCGAAAAATATTATAAAATATTGAAACTATATATTTTTACTAGTCAAGAGTAAATTAATGCCAAACAATACTTTCTAGGGTAGTCCATAAAATGGATAAAATACTTAATAATATATTTGAAATCGCTAAATGTTCCAAGCCTAATAATATATCTATCTAAATTTTATTTCCAAGAAATCTTATAACAAAATACTAATAAACATATATATATATATATATATATATATATATATATATATATATATATATATATATGTATTTAAAAGAATTCTAATAAGATTATTATACTAGAAATACACAATAATAATAATAATAATAATAATAATAATAATAATAATAATAATAATAATAATAATAATAATAATAATAATTATAATAATAATAATGATAACAAACAAAAGAAGACAAAATAATAAACAAAGCTTAAACAAAACACAAAAAAAAACGAACAGCAACAAAAACAATTAAATAAATAAAATAATAATAATAAATAAGAAAACTAAGTGCAGCAGTCATTTGACTGCTGCTGCTCCCCAAATAAAAGAAAGGAGAGAGAGAAGAAGGGGCGGAGACATGGAGCGAGAGGAGAGAGAAGGAACGGGGAGCGGAGGGGTCTGTGCGGCGGAGCGATGGGGAGAGCCGGAGTGAGGCCCAGGGAGAGAGGCGGAGAGGAGGCTGCGGAGCTCGCTCAGCCACGGGTTTTCATGGAGGCGGCGCCGAGGAAGCATAGGAGAGAGGCGGCGCTCGCGGTGGCGGAGGCGCAGGAAGGCCGCGGTCGGAGAGAGGTTCTCGCGCGCGGCGCGGCGTGGTTGTGCGCGGGAGGCGGAGGGCTTCCGGAGCGACGGAGGAAAGGGGAAGGCTCGGTCGGCCTGCGGTGGGCACGGATTGAGGAACGGGGGCACGGCCGGTGGTATACGCGGGACGGGGACGGCGGAGGAAGCGGAAGCTCGGGGTTTGCGGTGGTCGGATCTAAGCTCGGCGGTCGGCACATGCGGAGCTGACCGCGGTGGAGGCGAGCTCGGGAGCGGATGGGGTGGAGCCCACTCGGCGGGCGGTATGCGGCGGACAACAGGTAAGGCAGTGGTGGTGGTGTTTAAAATTTTGGGGGTTTTTTGGGTTTTGGTGGCCGCGGATGGTCGCAGTGGTGGCCGGCCGCGGTGGCAGTTTGGGACGGCACCGTTGGTGGCGGTGTCCAAGGATGAGGGTGCTGGTTGGGGTGTCGGGGAGTTCGGAGGAGACGGCGACGAACGACGACGATGGTGATGGGAATGGTGGGGGCCTGGGATTGAGTGGCTGGGCTGGCGGTGGTGGTGTAGTCGGGCTGTGGCGATGATGGTGGTTGTGTAATGGCAGCGGTAGTTTTTGTGGACGGGGCCGAAACGGTTTGCAGGACGTGGTGGTAATTGCAGGGATTGGTCGGGAAGAAGATGGCAGAGATAAGATCGGGGAGTCGCGGCATCGGGAAGCTGCTGTTAGGACGAGGGATTAGTTTAGAAGTAGGGTTAGGATTTGATTTGTGTCGGGGTTGTCGACACGAAAGAATAATTGTACTTGTACAAGAATTGGAATAAGAGAGTCACCCGGGGTCGGACCCGAGGCCGTCACGGCTGACACGGAGGGAAATGGCCACAGACACGATACACGTACTTCGCTGGAAAAATTTATGGAGTAAATTATGGATGTGAGAAATTTATGGAGGAGTATCTGCCTATTTATAGGACGTGGAAATTCCCAGTTGGATAAGGATTGGGATTTGTTTAAATCCCAATGGATAATTCCGCTCTTAATTTAAATCAAATCAAAATCCAAATTCAAATTAAATTCCAATTTAAAACTAGATAATCTAATCTCAATTTAAGTATAAATTCTATCTTTTAACTATTTAAATTAAATCCATAAAGTCAAATCGAGATTTAAAATGGCCACAATAAATTCAAATATATATTTTCTAAAATTACTAATAATAATAATTTCGAAAATTACATTATTATTTAAAAATAAACTAATAAATAATTATGAAATATATATATATATATATATATATATATATATATATATATATATATATATATATATATATATATATATATGCACAATTAATATTTACAAATATATACTTTTCTAGTATACCATTTTATAAGAATATTATTTATTAGTATAACTGTCTAAATAAAAGGCTTTTCATAAATAAACTCATAAATTTAGACATTTTGATTGCTAAAAATAATTATTATATATATTATCTTGAAACTATAAAAATAGAAAAAAAAATTATTTTTCTAAAAATATGTACGCTCGCACATATTCGCACTCGTCGAGCAATTACAAAAAATAAAATTTCGTGCGCGACGTACAATACGACTACGCGACGTACAATACAAAATTTTAAATCGGTACCAAATTTAATAAAAAAAAATAGTAGGAATTTAGGGGTTTTACATCCTACCCAACTTAAAAAAATTTCGTCCTCGAAATTAAGAATTAGTAGGGGGTGAGAAGACACAAGGGGGTATCGGTGGGGAACAATCATGTTATTTGGCGAGACAAAGAGATGATGTTCGACATTCGATTAGCAAGCCATGGCTTAAAAGATAACATTTAAAGTTAGTCATGATATCATGCAAAGGAGTAATATGGTATCAAGAGAATAAATGAGAGGCCTAAAAGATATGTTTTGAAAGTAGGTTGAGAGTACGATTAAGAGAACGAATTTGATTTACTCCTAAAGTACACTCGGTTGATCAGACCATCATGCACCGGTTCTGATTAGACAATATGTTAGTGGGTGCGACCCAAATAACATATGTCTTGAACAAGATTGGTAAAGAAATAAGCTTGTAAAAACTAGGCTACATTAGCATCATTAGTCTAGATAGTAAAAATATAGGCACGTGAGATTAAGATTGAAATAAAGAACAAATAGTCTAAGAGTCATAAGAATCTAAGTCTTGTTTATTCCTATACAATCATTCTACAGTTTTACTGACCAAGGCTTGGTTGTCCAAATGGATTAAATTCCTCTAGTCTCTATGGTCTAGGTAATACTATTTATATTCCCTTAATGGTCAAGGGTGTGTCAGGTCGTGGGATATTCTATCCAACATAAAAGAATTAAGCTAATGGTGTTTGGGACATCTAACTAGTAGGGTCAATCTCTAGGAAGCACGAAGTGAAGATAATAATAATGATAGGAGGAATCAAGCAAGATGCAATCGATGAGTCGAACGGTAGTTCGAATATGGAATCGAGGAAAGAGGTCAAGTATGTGGATGAGATCCTAGACTTCTAATCCTATACGCAGGCTTGCTTGGTGTCACGACCCGTTACCCAAATTGTTGGGCCGGGCCTAGCCATGTCCAGCCTACGCTTGTTAAAGCGTAGTAAGCTGTTCTAAGAATAGACAATAAATGATCTAAGCTACTAACAGTTCTAAAATCACATTTAAAGTTCATCACAACATAGCATCTATAAGCGAAGGTAACATAAGCACAGACTTAATAATACACTTTATAAGTATCTAACTGGAGACAAAGTCCAGTATCCAAATATAAGTACAGACCAAAGTCTAAGTCTCAAAACACATGAAAGATAACTAAGCAAGGTTTCCCACTGGGGCCTCTTCTGGAGCTAAGGCCAGGTCCTCAATGCAGTACCATAATATGTAACACAAAGCATTTCTCTTCAGAAAGTATACCTACAACGTTATCCTGTCAGGACGGGAGCAAGTACATCCTCTACAACTAAAGTAATGAACATATAATGAAAGAGATGTACAACAAGAAATATGGTGTGATAAGTCTATAAAACAGGAAATACTGGAAATATGGCCTCATGGTACAACTGGGATAACAGTATCATTGTAGCATAGGGAACATGACATATCTGGAATCATGGTATAACTTATAATCTATCATGGCAAGGATACATATGTCATAGAGACAGATGTATATGTAATATTTAAAACTGTAGCAGGTACGTGATCGGTCAATAGATGTACAATGTACTGGGGGCACATAATGAAATGTACTTCTGTACAAGTGAAAAGGCGATAGATGTACATACGCACAAAGATAAGGCCTACGACACAGTATTCATATAAAATAAAACTTTGCTCGGTACATACATACGGAGAAGGGGGTTGTGATCACGTACTCAACTGTCAGTTTCCCCATAACCCATATTCTAACATGTGAAAGATACGAGAACAGTAAAAACATGTGGGAGATACTGGGAGCAGTATAAGCATGTGAATACTCAGAGCAGTATAAAGCATAGTAAAACATGTGCTGTAAACCAGTAAGAAGCATGTGAAGAAATAAGAACTGTCCTAAGCATGGCAGGTACTAAAAGTAATACAACATGTGAAGAGTTAACTTGCTACCTCAAGGGTCAGTATTTTAACAGGGTTTGTACATGTTCTAGCATTAAAAGACAGTAAATGAGTTTGTAGATGTACTTGCCTCGAGCAAAGCAAGAATACTAGTACGAAGATATAGATGTCCGGTGTCCTTTCAATAATGATATAAAAACTCAGCTCTAAGCTATGTTCAATATTACAATAGTGGTGTGACACGACTCCTGACTGGATACTAGCCAAGTGGGAACCTAGCATAAAAGTCTAATATGGAGTGCCACTATATCTAAACTAACTTCCTAGGGTCTTTACACTAGTGCGGGGTGATGTCCAATACTATAATTAACTCAAAACAACACAAAACTTGCAAGTCGTAACTACTCAATAAATAAATCAAACTGTACACTGAGTTCCAACAATTTTTGAGATAGACAAAATGCTTAAATATATATAAAATAAAGTACCAAAATGATCCTTGTTAATTATAGAAATTTATACTAATTTTTTTGGGATTTATAAACCTTCATAAATATTTATTAAAAATTAGCAAACATAAATATACTGAAAATAAGTTCTGTTTTCCTATTTTTATAAAATACCAAAAGTACTTATTAAATGCTGGAAAAATTATAATAAATTAGCAAAATTAACATAGTATCTAAATACAATTTTTTCCAGATTTTTACAGAAATTAAAATATATATAAAAATTCAAAAACAGAAAGTAACAATTTCTGGAAAAATAATTAATTACAAATTAAGTATAATACAAAAGCAAAATCTACAGATGTTGTCGGATGATAAAATAAATATCACCAACGTGTCCAGAATGGTCAAATTAGCTAGGATAGCCTACCCATAAGTCCAATTTAGATACAGGGGCAAAACGGTAATTTTGGGCCAAAATGATGTCCGCCGTTGGACACACTTTGCACCGAAAAGCGTGTCGGGATAGAAGTCTACAAAATTTAGAAAATTATATATCCACGAATCCAGAATGATGATACGAACCCAACGGTATGTCCAAAATGGAATTCCGATGTGTCGATCTCAAAATGACACGTTGACGTGGACACTTGGTATCTAGTTTGCACCGAAATGGGTGCCGGAGCAAATATCTTCAAAACTCAGCAAATTATATGTCAAGGAGTCCAGAATGACGATACGAACTCAACGGTATATCCGAAACTGGATTCCGATGAGCCGACCTCAAAGTGACTCGTTGACTCGAAAAGTGGGACCCGCTTTGCACCGAAATACGTGCCAGGGCCCACGTTCTCCAAATTAAGCAAACTTTGTATGAAAACTTGCCAGAACGACGCCATGAGTCTACTGGTGGTGTCAGAAATTGAATCCGGAGTCCCGGGTTCAAAAATAGAATTTAACAAGTGCAAATTAAAGAATTCGGATGTCCAACTTTGGCGTCGAATTCGAACAACCGAACGTACTTAAAATGAAACGAAACCTAAAGGAGGCAGTAAGAGGGTTATACCAGCTACGCACAGGAACTTGTAGCGTGCCAACGGAGCTGCGATGGCGGAGTTACGAGCGGACGAAGTCGGCTCCACGAAACTGTCCAAAAATAGTTCAATTTAAATCGTCAACTTGGTGGCCAGTTTTGAGGTATCAAACGACGAAATTAACGGACGAAAATTGATAGGAGTGAAGATGGATATACCGAGATGGCGACGGAGCAAAACGTTTGCCGATCCAACGGTCGGATCTCCCAGAAAATACGCGCGAAGTCGCTATCCTGAAACAAAATTTCTGAACTTTCCTCCGCGCGCGTCGACGGGATTCCGTTCAAAACGCACGAATAGGCTATTCGGCGCGTCGGGGAAGCGGGCGCTGGCCTCGGGGTTGCTCGCCGGAGGTCGCCCGGGCGAGGGGGACCGGCCCCGGACGACGGCGGCCCGCGCGCGCGCACGTGCGCGCCGCTGCTGCTGCATGCTGCTGCATGGTGCACACACGCTGCTGCGTGAGCACGCGGCGGTGGCGGCGGTCTCCGGCGGGGGTGGACGCGGCGGCGAGGGTGCAGTGAACGTGGAGGTGGTGGCGTTGGATGTGGTGGTGGTGCATGGTGTTGGAGATGAAGATGATAATGGTGATTGTGATAAAGATGAAGTGGAGGAGGAAGGAGGGAGGCTGTGGGGAGAAGGATGGTGAAGGTGGTGGTGATGCTCGGCCGAAGCTTGGGGGGTGTGCGTGCTGTTGAGAGAGAGTGAGATTTGTGTGGGTGTGTGTGTATATATGTTATATGTAGAAAGTGAGAGAGTGAGAATAGAGAGAGAGAGATATTGATATTATAAGAATGAGAGAGAGAAAGAGGTCGGCTGAATGGGGGGGGGGGGTATGTGTGTGTAGGTGTAAAGTGTGGTGGTGTGTGAGTGTGGGTTTGTCATAGGAGAGAGAGTGTATATATATATATATATGTATAAATATATATAGGAGATATTTAAGAGAGAGAGGAAAAGAGAGAGAGATATTTTAGTGAGAGAGAGGGGGGGTGTTCGGCTAGGAGAGAGAGTGTGGGTTTGTCATAGGAGAGAGAGTGTGGGTTTGATGCGTATCCGTCGAAATTCACCGTATCGGCCTCTGTGCAAATTTTTCAATTACTTTGTGCACGCTCGTCAGATAGAGACGAAACTTGTGCCAACAGGACCGTATTATTTTTCTGGTCCTTTATGCCAAGTTTGGTCAAATTCTTAGACAGTTGATAAAATTGCCGTTTTGCGGGCCCTACGGTCCGACTCAACGGGTGATTTTGTGCACGGCCCGTCGGAATTCAACTCTGGACATACGGTTGGGTTCGTATCGAAAAATCGGATCCGTAGACATATAGTTTGACGACTTTAGAGACCATTGACTCTGGCACGCTTTTCGGTGCAAAGCGGGTCCAACGGTGGACATCGTTTTTGCCCGAAATTACCGTTTTGCCCCTGTGTCCAGAATTGAACTTAAGGACAGGCAATTCTAGCTAATTTGACTATTCTAAGAACGTTGGTAACGTTTATTTCAGCTTTTGGAGACAGTTGTGATGACTTGGACTTTCTGATTTATTGATTGGCGATATACCTTGTCGAACATATACAATATTTACATGGTCCCTCTCCCTTTATTGTATTCCTTTTTATATTGTCACATGATTCCATACTGTGATTGATCCGTACTTGATTGCCTTACTTGTTCTAAATTACGTGCACGTATAGGGTATTTGACATTGCTAGATTATTGGTCTTATCATGTTACCTTGCTTTGCGATTGAGTTGTCAGTTTCTGTATCTGTTCTTGACTTGACTAATCTTGACTGGGAGTATCTTGCATTGTACTACAGTTGAGATATACTATAGATTAGGAGTATCTTACATTGTACTACGACCTATAGCCGATTCTTCTACCTTGATATCACTTGATTGACTTAACTTGAGACATGCCATAGATTGGGAGTATCTTACATTGTACTACGACCTATAGCATATATTGATTGATTGATTGACTTGACTTGCGATACTATAAATTGGGAGTATCTTGCATTGTACTACGATTTATAGGAGACTACTTGACTTTGTATCCTTTAGGAGAGGAGATCGATGCTAGAATTGGCTAATCTTGACTGGGATTATCTTGCATTGTATTACAGTCAAAACCTACTATAGATTGGGAGTATCTTGCATTGTACTACAAGCTATAGAGGTTAATCGATTGATTGGTAGCCAAGTCTAGTATTACATTTTCACATGTTAGAGATCTTTCTTGCACCGTTCTTATCCTCCATACATGTTATTTACTGTCATATTAGTAGGCATGTTTTATGTATCTTGCTAGTCCTCTGAGGACCTGATGATCTCTTCAGGTAACGAATTGCACGGAGTTAGTTAGCTGAGCATGTGGTAGATGACTTCATCTGCATGATTCAGGTATTTTGTTAGTGATATTGATTTACTATCTTTCTCGTACTTTTATGATATATTCTGCTTATCAGCTTTACTTTATAGACTCATATCATTCTTGGAGTCTAATCGAACAATATGCTAATGGGCTGCAGACCATGACCCATACTTGTTCATTCTTGTTTTATATTATTCATGTGGATTGAGATATAGTTTAGATTAGACATGATACCCTACTCTGGACAGCTTATACGTACTCGAGTCGGACTGGAGTTCGCTCGATACATAGCTGGCTTGCTCACGAGCTCGCGTCCGAAAACTGGGTGCGGGTCATGACAGTGCGAGTGGTGTATCCGGACGGCTTGGCAATGGGGTCTCTGGTGGCGGGGTTTGGAAAGGCGAAGGTCTTTCGTGGTACTACCACGTTGGTGGTAATGGGAGGCTGCGGCCAGGCTAAGTGGCGCCGGCAGGTGGCGGTCGTCGGATGCTGTTGTAATTGGAGGTTTTGGTTGGAAGGAGGGGGTGGTGTCTCGGACAGAAGGCTACGGCGGTGGTAGGGCCAGAAGACGGGGCAAACTAGGGATAGTTTTGGGATTTGATTGTGTCGGGGGCGTGTCCGACACAAAAAGATGAACTTGTATATGTAAAATATGGAGTAAGAATTTGGATGGACACAGACACGATGCACGTAGATTTGTGGAGAAATTTTTGTGGATGTGAGGAATTTATGGAGGAGTACCTGCCTATTTATAGGATGTGAGAATTTTCAGTTGGATAAGGATTAGAAATATTTAAACCCAAAAGTAGATATTTTGCTACTTAATTTAAAATCAATCAATTCCAAATCCAAATCAAAATCCAATTTAAATCTAACTAAATTCTATCTTTTAGTTTAAAAATCAAATAAGATAAATCAAATTTTAATTATAGATATTAATTTAACTATTTAAATATATCCATAAAATCAAATCAAGATTTAAATGCCACAATAATTTCAAAATATATTTTCTAAAATACTAATAATAATAATTTCAAAAATTACATTATTTTTTAAAAATAAACTAATAAATAATTATGAAATATATATGTATACACAAATAATATTTTCATAATTAATGTTTTCTAGTATACAATAAAAATATTATTTATTATTAATAATTGTTAGAAATGAGAGGCTTTATAAATAAAATAACAAACTTGGGAATTTTAGAACAATAACAAAATATTTATTTTGTATATTATTTTGAAACTATAAAAAAATAAAAAAATATTTTTTCAAAAATATGTACGCTCGCACATATTCGCACTCGTCGAGCAATTACGAAAAACAAAATTTCGCGCACGACGTACAATATACAAAATAAAATAAATCGGTATCAAATTTATAAAAAAACATAGTAGAAATTTAGGGGTTTTACAGAATCGGACAGTAGTTGATCAACCCTTATTTTCTCTGAGTTTAGTTGTTCTTAGGAAATCTGAGTTGGATCTTTAGTTTGGAAGAACTTCAGGATTGGATTGTCATTTTTGGCTGTGAGTACTTAACACTCGTGCTCTTGATTTCCTTCAGTATTTTTATATAAACTTAATTATGTGTTTTCCTTGTTTGATTTGAATATGTGGAGTAGGAATTCGTGTCATGAGCGAGATCGTGTCGGGTTCGGTCTGTTCTTGAGAATTTTAATTCCTCTTTTCAGCAGGTAACGTTTTACTTTCCTTTCATATTTTGGAATTGTGTTATGCGTGATTATAATTTCTGTGTGGTATTTTGTGTTTGGGCGTACGTCGTACTGCTGCTATGTTGGGGTGTTTTGGATCGGATCCAAGTCCTGTGTCCAACCTTGACGTATCCAGTCGATATTGTTTGGTTGGGGAAATACTCTGAGCGGTATGGATCGGGTTGTACCCAGTGTTCGTGTAGTCAGTGTTCTGTGAACGCTCGTGTTGCTCCTGGTGGATGCTGGTTCGAGTTCGTACAAAGTATCCGACGTGTAGAGTCCAGTCGTGTCCAGTGCGTGAGTTCCTGCTGCGATATCTTCTTCAATTCATTGTGTCTTTAGGAAGTTGAGTGTGGAATTTTTCTCTATACAGCAGCAGCAGACGCTACATTTTTGATATTAAATTTTTCCTATTTTATGTGTATATGTGGACTGTATATTCCTTCCATATTTTTGGTTTAAATATGTTAAGTGAAGTCAGTAATAGGAGAGTGTGCAGATTTAGATTCTTTTTGTATTCTTATTCAATATGGTTGTACAACTTATTTGAGTGTTCTGTGTCTAACGAAGTTGGTTAGGATTTCTAACCGTTGGCTTTTACATTTCAAAATTTTGTGCTATGGAAGTGTATGGTTCTGTAGAAAGTTGGGTTGAGTTGCAATAGTCTTCATATCTGCTGACCAAGTACTTACTACAGAGAGTATGACAATTGGTATTAAAAAGGATTTAGTTGCAGGACAGAATCTGTTTACTCTAACTATGTAATTAAATATTTTCTATCAACCAATCCTATCATTTAGCTACTCATAATCATAGGAAAGCTAGGAATTGATTAAGTAATGATAGAAGTACCTTTGAGTTATTATAGTGACTATTTAATTAGAAGAAATCTTCTATTTAGTTGCATGTATATGTGTAGCTGTGTATTCCTAAATAACTAAATAGGCTCATAGATACCTGTTAAGTGGAATATAGGTAACATTCATGTTACTCTACAAATTAAGTTTAGTTAATGGATGGAATTCACTAATTAAGAATTGTTAGATATTAATCAACTTGTATCAAATTATTCATAATATGAGGACATCTAGCTCCGATCTTTACCGTACTTTTTCGGAACAAGGCAAGTACTTTTCTACGGTCTTATGCATTTACATATCTTGTACTATTCTTGTGACACGTCATGACATGATATCCTGTACCCCTGTACTCATGTATTTCTGTTCTTGTACTTACTTGTGTCGGGTAGGGAAATACACTAGCCATGTGACCAAATCCCGGTTACTATATTCATGCAGATAGCTTAGGCCTCGTATCGTGCACGCGGGCCCTAAGTCGTACCATATTCATGTACTCCTGTACATGCTCCTGTACTCACCCCAGCCGGTCACATGGGCTAGTTGTATTTCAAACATGGTGCACTTATCATGTCTTGTACTTCAAGATTTTAGTTTCATTCCTATACATCATATTTCCTGTACTTTACATTTTTTGTACTTTATATTGCTGTACTGTAGTTCCTGTACTTTATTTCCTGTACTACTTTCCTATACTTTCATGTTCATTCCTGTATTTCATTTTCATGTACTCCTGTACTCATTTCATATCATGTTCTTGTTCATTACCTAGAACTGTACTTTGCTCCGCTCCTGACTAGGATATGTTGCAGGTGAGTTGGAGGCTCTGTGCGACACATATTATGGCCGAGAGCCAGTAGAGGCAGTAGAGCCAGCTGGAGTTGCTCTTGACTTAGAGGCTGCAGAAGCCTAGAGCTTTACCTTAGCACTTTACATTTTCCTTGTATTTTGAGACTAGTAGACTTACTTTCATATGCTGGAATGTAATAAATTCTGAGACATGTATCTGGATTTGGGATTCGTTTATAGATGCTGTGATTTGTACTTGTCATGATTATCTGGTTAAAGTTCCCTAGATTGGTACAGCTTACTTCGTCATGTCCAACGACGAAGGCTTGGTGTGTCCGACTCGTGTCTGATTATTCGGAAGCGGGTCGTGACAGTATCTACAAGCTTCTGGATGTTTCTTCTTATTAGATCTTTGTAAGACTTGATTGATTCTTCAAGTTCATTCAAAATGTGATCTAAATAATTAATCTATCCAGATCTCCAATCCTGCAGATAGCTCCGATGATGAAGGAGGAAGGGCCCCTTACTGATTCATAAGGTTGGTCTTTTTCCATGACCATTTGAATTAGAGGCTTTAGAGAAGTGAAGAAAGCGTTAGTATAAGCTTCAACTACAGCTCTATTCATTGCTGAGATCCCCGGGGTAGCCACTTCTATTGGAATTCTTACTTCTGAAGTAACTGGAGGTTGTACACCAGGGGATCCGAGTACTGGCATCATAGAAAAGCTCCCCTCTCCAGTTTGGGTCCCCATATCCAGAGGAGCCATAGTCGAGCTAAAACTGAATGTAGTCGACACAACTTTCACAAGTGTCCCCACAGGACCCACTGTAATCAAGATGCACAGTTATTACATATAAATTACAAGAATTAAGGTAAACAAAAGTCAAAATTTTACTTGATCCTGGCAATACATATGGGGTTTCACGCGGCTTGTCCAAATCAGAGCGAAGTCTGGCCATGGTCATTTCAGATATAGCTGCCTGACTACTTCCAGCGTCAGAACCGCCTAACAAGAAGCGACTACTTTCGACCTCTGATTCTGTTTGTTCAGTTAGGGAAATCACTTCTGCCTCCACAAAAGCTTGATTGATGGGAGTTTGAATCTCTGCAGTATCAATGTTGAGATTTTAATTGATCCCAATATCTTCAGGGGCCATGGCCTGATTTTCATGATCTTCAGTTTTATCTTGGCTTTTAGGCCTATCAGTTTTTGGACTTGAAAGCCCCTTTTCAACAACAAGATGCTCTTCACCTTCAATAATAGTATGGCATTCTTCAATTGACAATGCTTGATTCGGCGGGATTTTTGCTGAAGTCTGGTCTCCTTCAATGGCGCTTGTAGAATCATCTTCAAATGCATCGCCGTAATCACAGTCTGCAAGAGCCGCTATCATTTCTTGATCCTCTTGATAGTGAGTAAGAGCTTGGGGTACTGAAGGAATAGCGACATCAGGATTGGATTCTGTGAAAGGCAACTCCTTCTCGGGGAGTGTAGACTTCGGGACTCCTGGGGTTGGAGATGATATCATAATTCCCGCAACAGCTAACACAGTCACAGGAATCGTCATTTGTGTAGCTATGGGCCCCGAAATCCCTTCTGTAATGATCGGAGCTGGAGTGCTAACCTCTGCAGATAAAAAAGAGAGAGAAAAATCAGTGTTAATATGTTACTCAATCAAGATCACATTAAAAGGAATATTAAAATTTACCTGGCGGAGGTGGTATATCTTGCGAAGGCAATGTTTCTTGATGATCTTTTGGAGACACTAGTAATCTCCTTTTGGCCTTGAGTACAAGTGGTGTTTCAGGTTCTTCTTTAACCTTATCAAGGTCAATCGGTACATTGGACTCTCTAATAATCTCTCCCTGGGCAACTGGACTGCTTTTTGGAACTGAAGAAGGAGTTACCTCTCCTCCTCCAGAGGTTGCTCCGGTATGCATCTGTTCTGTCTAGGACCGTGTGGTCCTGGTGGTGGGCTGCTCTACAATGACTAATGTAATCTTCTTTCTCTCCCCTACAGCCATAGGTGAAGAAGGAAGATCAGGAGGATGAGAAGGGGCTGATGATTCTCCAGTCTTTCTTTTTCTTCCAAGTCCTTTGGCTGGGGACTTCTCCTTCCGTATCTTCAAAGATACATCTAGGGGTGCGTTGACTTCATCATAAAAATCTACGAGAGAGGCTTTCAGAGGTTCATCAGCGGGTTCGTGATTCTCTTCATCTCTGAAGGTACGTACAGTGTGAACTCCAGCTCTTGAACGTCTACCACTGGCAAAGCAGTCAGCCATATTGAAGTTTTCGGTAAAGGTGTTGGCTGAAGTATAAAAATTTGCGTATGTATATAACATACGTGGGCCTATCTGAGAGACATAAGGCATCGAGAATATGGCCTTAGTCCCTCTTGTATTATAATATCTCCAAGCTCTGGCACCGTCTATTAGGTAACCCTTATCCTGTAAACAGGTGGTGGCATTACCTACATGCAGTTGGTCATAACCAAACTGTCGGGCGAATCGGCTTGGTAAGTCCGGTTCTAGAAAGCACTCACCTTCAAACCGATAAACTAAATGTGAAGGCTGAATTGTCTTCAACCACACGAATTCAGTCGAAGACAGACGGAGAGATGCTGCTTCTAGGTCCATGAGTTGTGGAGGGAGATTCTCATATCCTGAAGGAGGATAAACATATTGAAATCTCCATCCGGACCCTCGGTTTAAAGCTCTTCGACATTCTGACAATGCATTGATGTTCGACCCTCGGTTTAAAGCTCTTCGACATTCTGACAATGCATTGATGTTCCATCGAGCGTTGGAATACCGTCTGATGAAGTCACCGCCGACTGCACCCATATCGGGGTCCATCAAATCATGATAATGTAACAGTAACCACCCAAATAGATACGTGTATGGCATTTCGGTACGAGGGAAGTCGTCCCGAGAACTTTTATCATGCACCATGGTGTCAACAAAAGAACGCAAGCCTGTATTCAAGCGACAGGTCATCGCCGAAAGAAGATCCATCTTGTAGCCGAATACTAGACGTACTGCGGCAAATAGCACACCTCGATGGAATCGGTCAACGGCACTGGCTCCAGGTATCACAAACCACCGTAACCATAAAGAGAGAAAACCTGCCAGCTGGGCTTCTTGAGACATGGTTCTATAACCCTGCCTGAGATAAATTTCGATCTTAGTACCAGCAGTAAAGGGGTACCAATCTATATCCAAGATATTATCATGGTGCTTAGTTTTCTCTATCAATTTTTCTACATCGCTGAGGTCGAGCGGTTTGAAGAAACAAGGATTGCACGCTTGACTATCAACAATCTTTTCTTCATGAGGATGCCCGAGAAACAAATATGGCAGCCATTTGGTAATGTAGCAAGTCCCTTTGGAAGCACTTTTATAATAAAGGGAACAAATCAGATAGTGGCATAACAGTTCTTTAAACACAGCCACCATCTTAGGATTCTCTGCAGAGAGAGTGTCCAACTCCTCATTCATTGGCACATATTCTTCATAGGGATTTTTACCCATTGGCAAATGTGAAAGATACTTCATTTCATGAAGAGCGAAACCGATTTCCCTGTGAGGTGTCATGAAGGTACCGATCCTCTCATTATATTTTTCAACCAAAGCCAGAAACATATGAGCATTTGGACGAAAGCCATGAGCAGTAGTCCAAATCGGATCATAGAGATCTAATTCAAGGAGTTTATCCTTAAAGTGATCCAAAACCCAAACCACTACACTGTTCCAACGCTTCATGTCGAGATTCACTAAGCCTGTTAAGCGCATAGTCTGATCGGGGTAACTTCCTTCAACCTTCGCAAACATGTTCGCGAAAATAGGTACTCGGACGGGAAGCAACATTGATGAATCTTCAGGAGGTATACAGCTTGGTCTCAAACCTCTCAGATGGGAGCTGTATCTCTCCGAAGTACTGTAGAACAAATCCTTGTTTTGTAGGCCCAATCTGTAGCATATCCTCCCAACCCTGGCATGTTGAATCGGGGTCAGGTCCCATCCCATGCGGCGAGGATAACTAGAAAATGCGTATCGAGACAAAGACAAGTGTCTCGGCATTTCTGGGAGGTACATGATCCTATCATCACATTGATAAAATCTGTCTTCTCTCTTCGCTTTAGGCTGGGATGTCTTCTTGATCGCATCTCCAAATAAGAAAGCTGGTTTTTTATGGACGACATTGTCCAGACATTCCAAAGGTTCACCGTTCATTAAGCATAATAAAGTAAAATTTTCCTGAGTTGCAAGCATAGCTCTTCGAGACTCAGGAAGATCATACTGAGGATATTGAACGTGGGATAAGTCCTCCCGGTACTCCGACACATTGAAGGCCGAAGCATAGATTTCAGCATTTGGGCCTTCTCTGAGATTAACTATATGAAACAAGCAAACATGAGTTAATGACTGGTTCAATGAAACATAATAGATGATATCACAGGTTGCGCAACATTCATATGGCGCGATATTTTGTATCGTGCCATATCTATGTTGTGCGACATATCGGGGTGCCCGACGCCTATGATTGCGCGACATTTTTGTCAAAACAAACATCTGTGTGGCACAGCATCTCAAGTTGCGCCAAGCTGATTATACAGAATCAGAAAGTACCACTCTCGAAATGGTACACAACACTGTCTGGACAGCAACCAAACTCTAAGAAGAGGGGCGCAAGTCAGGAAACACGCATAATTCTAAAAAAATAGGCGTGTATTTTGTCAAAATCAAACCAAACCCTAAAAAAGGATTGGTCGATGTTTTCACCTTCTACGGCCGGGTTGGCCGTCTCTCGTCGTGACGAAAGGGGAGCATACTGAGGTGCACGTGTGGGTGGACCGCGAGAAGAAGACTCGGCAACACTCTTTCCCTTCTCGACAGCAGATCTCCTGGGCGCCATTTGATGCTAGTCAAAGCTTGGAAAGAGAAAGGAAAGATAGGGTATTTGAGAAATTGAACTTCAGTAAAAAAAATGAAGAGTCTGAAATATATGGATATTTATAGCTTCAAAAGTTGATCGCACAAGTTGCACTCAAAAAGTGGAGTCGGTTGAGACTGGCGCAATCCAAACAAAACTAGTATAATTCAAAGTATTTCAAAACTTTAAAATATTTTCAAGTTTCGAAAACTTTGAAGGGGGTCTTGTCACTACTAAAATAACCCCTTTTAGCGACGTCAGAAGACGTCGCTAAATAAGGAAAATTCGTCGCTAAAAGCTATTTGCGACGTATTTAGCGACGAAAATTGGATGTCGCGTATAGGCATGTCGCAGATGACAATTTTGTCGCAGAATGTCGCTTTTTGCAACGTTACGTTTAGTGTCGCTAGACGTCGCAAAATTTGCGACAGATAGAGACGTAAGGTTACGTCGCCAAAATAGCGACGTAGAGCGACCACTTTGCGACGCGGTAAACTTTATATATGATGACATGGCATGGCAGCCACGTGGGCACTTTAGCGACGCCTAGCGACAAATTTAGCGACGTCCGCTCTCAGGTTGTCATATCCCACGTCAGCAGTTTAGCAACTTCTAGCGACGTTACGTCACTATTTAGCGACGTATAGCGACATGTACGTTCCGTCGCTGTACAACGCAGAACGTCGCTATACGTCGCAGATATTATAAAAAAATTTAAAAAAATATAATTGGTATTTTTGTTATGCTGTGTGTCTGTGTTTACAGTGTGTGTGAAGTGCAGTGTTCGAACCATCGACAGTTTTGCTTACTGTTCTATGTTTTATCTTGGATAGAAAGAGCAACAATTCAGGGTGCACTTCTCAGAGCTTCCTCTTCACGTCCTTCACCTTCTCGGGAACCTTTACGACGTCCGGAGAAAGTGAAGGACGTGAAAATGAAGCTCTCAGAAGTACACCCTGAACTGTTGCTCTTTCTATCCAAGATAAAACAAACAACAGTAATCGAAACTGTCGATGGTTTCGAACACTGCATTTCACATTAGCTGTAAACTCAGACACACATCATCACAAAAATACACATTATATTTTTTTAAATTTCGGCAACACCTCCTTTGTATATCAGATCATCGCTTATAACCCAGCGTAGGTATATTTGTCATCCCCGTCGCAGATATCACAAAGTAAATATCACAATAAAAATAGGAGGCAGTGCAAAGTAAATATCACAAACACACATCCTCACAAACATCCAATAGAGTCAAATAAAAATGGAAGATGATAAAAAGTCTCCCACCAAGTGTATAAACAAAAGTGTACCAATAAACAATTTGCCCATAGGGCTAATACATACAAGTCATAAAAAAATTAATAAAATCACTGCGGACCCCTGCCGTGCATCTGGATAGAATGTAGTCATACTGCTCCTGGGTGAGCTGCACCGTAGGGGCAGTAGGAGGCAGTGCAATGTCTGGAGTCGGCGCAGTCGATGGACCGGGAGGACGTATCTGCTCCAGCTCTTGTAGTCGCTCACCATAAACAGCAAGGGTACTCACCACCCTCTCAGTACTCGCCTCAAGCGAAGCCGAAACCTGAGTGAGTGAGGCAGACATGCTCCTCTGCGATCCCTCCATCTCGACCTATCTACGCTCTGTGCACTGCGTAGACTCGGTGAGCGTGTGCAAGCTGGCAGCTGTAGCCTGATGCAGACTCATCAGCTCCTGTATACTGTGCTCAACCGCATCAAATCATCCGGTGACGATCGGAGGGTCGGATCGTCGCTCGACCGTATCAGAAATCAGCTGCTGTAACTCGCGACGCAGCTCCTCGATCTGACGACGAATATCCTCAGCTCGTGACGACGCCTGCGAAGTCGGAGACTGCGTACTGACAGAGGGGGCCCGGGATGACTCCGAAGCCAAATACGCGCCGTAGGATCCCGTACCGTAGTACGTACCCTTCTGAAGACCGCCAACGGCGGTCATCCAGAGCTTGTCCGGCGATGGAGCTGTAGGCGGTTGGGAGGAACTACCAGCCCCTTCCTCTGCTGGCGCACTAACAGCAGCAGCCGCCTCCTCCTGTAGCCGAACAAACTCGGTCTAGAATAATGTTTGCTATCGTGTAAGTGTTTGCTAAAGTCTATATTGATATCTATTTTCCTGTTTTCTAAATTATAGTAAATTAATATAAAGAATAGAACGTACATAAGCCTGCGTCCCCCTCTCGTCAATGAACTCCCCAGCCCTCCGATAGGTGACCAGGAAGACGGTCACCATGTTCGGGTCCTCACCCTTTTTTACCTGTTAAAATATATTATCTATTATTAGTATTAAATATTCTATCGAACTATATATAAATTAATGTCCGTCATAGGAAACGTACCAGACGACAAAAATGCTCCGTCATCGGAATGGAGCCACCATACCACTTACCGGCGCTCGACCGCGCCACCTTGGCCTTGTCAGACCGCTCCTGGTACTTGGGCTCGCTGAATCTGGCCTTCATCGCAGCCCACTGCTCTGGCATGATCCAACCATGGATCGGCTGTCCGGAGCGATCACGACACTTCTGGTCGTGGATCGCATCACGGATGACCTTGGCTGCGATGGCAGAAAATTAGCCCTCGATCCTCGCCGCCCGGTGTGGTGGATAGAAATAGGTCCTCTACAAGAAGTAAAATACAAAAGTTGTATAATATACACAAATAATTATTAAAATTTAAAAATAAACAAATTTTTTACCTTGATGTGGGCGAACCAAAAGGCCTTCCTATCTGCGGGAGCATCTGAGTAGTTAATCCAAGGCCCACCATAGTTCTGCCTCAGAAATACCTCCAGCTGTCTCTGTACTGCAGAAGGCCGATACCTATACAATAATAATTCTCATGAATATATATGTACATATAATCATTTGAGAAATATATATTAACTAATTAACTTACTTCATAGGCCCGTCCGTTCAAATCTCCATACGCATGTCGCCCGGGGGAGCGCATGGAGGGTCGCTCTCACCTCCTGCCTGGACATGATCAGTCTGATCATCGTCCTCCATATGCTCGGCGTCGGCTCCCTCTATAGAGCCGTTGACAGGAGGAATGCAGGACGGGGGATCAGGGATGCTGGACGCGGGATCAAGAAGGCTAGACGACGAGGGAGGAGTCGCCAAGCTGCTGGAACTGCCCTGTTCCGGTAATGGACCGGGAACAGAATGGTACAATAGCGTACTCGGAGATGAGAATGGGGGTACGGAATCTCCATCCCCAGCCCGAGGCTGTCGGGACTGCCTAATATAAAATCCTTTGCGTCGTCCAGATGGTCTAGTCATACCTGATAATAACATATGACAATAAAACAAAAAAACATATTTATATGATAGACATCACAGATTTTTAAAAATATGATGATAAAACAAACGTATAGATTTAATCCTCTTCTAAAAATTCATCTAGTTCGTTTAGCTCATCTACTTCTTCTTCTTCTTCTTCCTCCTCTACATCTGCACTTTCATCTGCATCTTCCTCTTCAGATAATTCTACTTCTTCTACACAATTAGATGTATAATAAGGAACTTTCGTCGTGTCCACTTCTATAATATTTGTTACAAGAGGTAGTTCATTCTCTTGATAAGCTATATCGTCAACCTCAAAGGTATTCCTAGCTTTGGTCTTGCATACTGCCCACCAGTCCGACCTTGTTGTTCTCCGTTTAGGATAACTTGTGAAGTACACGAGCTGAGCCTGACTTGATAGGACAAATGGTTCGTAGGCTTGATATCGACGCCGATAGTTTATATCAACAAGACCGTGCTTGTCTACTTTCCAACCTTGACCTTCATTCGGATCGAACCAATCACACCTGAATAACACAATCTTAGCAGGCTCTATTCCATAACTATATGTTAGCTCCACGATCTCCCGTAGCACGCCATAGAAATCGTTGTCCGTATCAACATCTTTGTAGTTCGAAGATCTGATACACAAACAGCAGTTTTTGGTGGAGTCGAGATCCACAAAGTTGTCTCTTATCGGGCAAGTTGTTGACTTGAACCTAAATCCATTAACACAGTAGCTTGGCCATATTTTTGGAGCATAAATTGGTCCCTTGGCTAGCGTTCTAATAGACTCATTCTCAAGTCTTGCGTATGGACGATCGACCTAAATACCACGAAAGAAGCAATTAAGCTCATTCTCAATCAAGTGCATATACAGAAAGGTAATTACAGAGTTCTCAAGTCTTATATATGCACTCCACCATGATGGAAAATAATGCCTCATTTCTTGTTCTAGTTCTTTTTCTGTTATGTGTGGCCTACCTGACCTCAAATTATCATTAAATATGCTGAAAACAACATCGTGCAATTAATATAATAGTATAATAATCAACATTATTAAAATAATGTAGACGTATTATTTACTTACCCCTCCAGTTTCTCTACTTCCTCCTCGTCGCAGTTGAGTAATACATACACCTGAGCAGCCCTTAGCTCATCATCGTACAGATATCTCTTCTTCATTTTACCCGATGGCTTTCCTGGAGCATTGAATACCTTCAGTATTGTATCATTACTTTCATGATCTCCGTCGTCGTTTCTGGAAGCTCTCGTTCTATTAGTTGCAACATGAGGCTTGAAATACATCGAACAAAAGTTTGTAATCTCCTCGAGAACATAGGCTTCACAAATAGAACCCTCGACCCGTGCCTTATTTTCTACCTTTCTTTTTAGGTGATTCAAATGTCGCTCGAACGGGTACATCCATCGATATTCGACGGGTCCACCAACACGTGCATCATAGGATAGATGAATCGACAAATGCTCCATAGAGTCGAAGAATCCAGGAGGAAACACCCTCTCTAGCTTGCATAGTGTTACCGCAATGTCCTTCTCTTGCTTTTCTAGACGATCAACGAGCAATTTCTTAGAACAAAGATCCCTGAAGAATATGCTAAGCTCCGTCAATGGATCCTAAACTGCCTGCGGTAAGAATTCTCGAAATGCAATCGGAATTAACCTCTCCATGAATACGTGACAGTCGTGGCTCTTTATACCCGTCAATTTGTTTTCCTTCGGATCGACACATCTTCTCAGATTTGAAACATATCAGTCTGGAAATTTTAGGCCCTGGATCCACCGACAAAGTCTCACTTTATCCTCCTTGTCCAGCGAGAAAATTGACTTCGGCAGGAACTGTTTTCCATTCTGATCTATCAAATACAACGCATGGCGTTTGCATATTTCTTCTAAGTCCAACCTGGCCTTGGGATTGTCTTTCGTTTTTTCCTTTACGTCCATCACAGTATTAATTATGTTATCAAACACATTCTTCTCAATATGCATGACATCAAGATTATGTCTGATCAGATTGGTACTCCAGTATGGCAGATCCCAGAATATGCTCCTCTTTGTCCAGTTATGATCTCTACCAAATCCATCGCACTTGTACCCAGCTGTAGGATCTTCGATAGCACTTGGAAAATCTCTAACCTCCTCCCATATCGTGGCTCCGTACCACCTTGGCGGTGGATCACCCTTCTCTACAACGCCGGTACGGAATGTATTCATGTTCCTTCTGAACGGATGATCTTTTGGCAGAAATTGCCGATGACAATCAAAGAAGCATGGTTTTCCTCCGTGTTTCAAGCGGAAAGCCTTACTACGGTCCATGCAATACGAACATGAGAGACGGCCATGAGTGCTCCATCCAGATAACATTCCATAGGCCGAAAAGTCGTTGATGGTCCACATAAGGGTTGCCTTCATCTGAAAATTCTGCTTCCTGGAAACATCGTACGTGTTAGCACCTACTTCCCATAACTGATTCAACTCATCTATCAAAGGCTGTAAGTACACATCAATGTTTCTTTTAGGATTGTTCGGACCAGGAATTATAACGGTTAGAAACATGTACTGAGTCTTCATGCACATCCAAGGCGGTATGTTATACGGAGTGACAATCACAGGCCAGCACGAATACTGGGATCCCGAAAGACCAAAAGGAGTAAAACCGTCAGAAGATAGCCCCAACCTGACATTACGCAGATCTGAAGCAAAATCAGGATATACTCGATCAAAGTGCTTCCACGCTTCTCCATCGGATGGGTGATCCAACACTCCTTCAATCTGTTCTCGCATGTGCCAACTCATATTTTCGGCTGTCTTTTTCACCATAAATAATCTTTGCAACCGCGACGTTAAAGGCAAGTAGTGCATTGAATCGGTCGGTCTTCTTGCACTGGTAGACCTTTCTGTACTAGTTGTCTTATAGCGATCAGCACCACAAAATCTGCACACATCTGCGTCCTTGTCGTCTTTGTAGTACAGCATGCACCCATTGCGACAAGAATCGATTTTCTCGTATCCCATCCAGAGCGATCTCACCATCCTCTTAGACCGGTAGAAGTCTTTAGGCAACTTAGCACCCGCCGGCAAGATCTCTATAATCAACTCCAACACTCGGTTGTAGCATGCTTGCGACATATTAAAATCTGACTTAATGCTCAACAGTCTTGTAACCACCTCCAACGGTGAATGATCCTCACAACCAGGATATAATGGAGTCCTTGCATTCTCCAGCAACTCCATGAACTGTACAGCATCGGCGTTCGGTGCCTCCTCAGGTGCATCATGAATGAAACTAGGCCCCGCAGCGTCGAAAACCATGTTCACGCACCCGTCATCGTATGCATGATTATCTGAAACAAAATTAGGTCATGCATGCATATACGGCTCAACATAAGACTCCGGCTCTGATGCTAAAGACACAAGTTCTCCGTGTGCGGTCCACTGATCGTAATTAGGCGTAAAACCCCTCGAGTACAAATGATATGTCACTTCCACTTCTGGATAATATTTCACATTACGACATTTCACACACGGACACTTAATTTTGGTGCCGTCCATGTACTGAGGGAACGCCTTAGCAAACTGCAGGAACTGCTCTATTCTTGCTATGTATTCATCCCGCACACCACACATATCATCAGGACGACGATTGTACATCCATGAACGATTGTGCAAGTAGTAATTCATATCCATTTGGAAATAATTCTGCAAAGATGGACACACATTATCCAATAGGCACAAATTCGTATATTATGTCTTATTATGGGACACACATTAGAAGCGGACAGTTACTAATAACAATGATATGCAATCTAGGTCAAACTAGGTTGTACTAAGTCAAACAAGGTCAAGCTAAGTCAAACAAAGTCAAACAAGGTCAAACAAGGTCAAAGTAGGTCAAGGGTTGACCTATAGTTGACTTTGTCAACTCTTAGTCCAATCTAGGTCAGATGTTGACTCTACTTTGACTTTCAGTCAAAATCGTCAACCTTGGTCAAACAAGGTCAAATCTAAGTCAAATATCCTATTTCTAGTCATTACCTACCAAGGTACCTTTTACCTTATCGCTATTGCTATCCCAATACCAATACCTTAAGTTGGTACCCTTTACCTTATCGCTATTGGTACCCTTTACCTTAAGTTGGTACCCTTTACCTTATCGCTATTGGTACCCTTAACCAACCTAAAACTATCCAAAATCCCGTATGAACTACAAATCTTATAATACATATCTTACTAGTACACACTAATTTAGGATGACCCTTGCCTGCCTACTGGCTCTTATACACACTCATCTCACTCTTCATATCTGCTTCCTTTAGAAAACAGGGACAGACGCTATTTCCTGTACACAACTATACACCCACACCAATTTAAGCTCTTTCTTCATACACATAGATAATTAACATACACACACACATATACCTTACTCCCCTCTAACCTTACCACTAGTCCTTGCCTTAAGAAGTTGTAATCTTAAGAAGTTGTAAGGATCGATTCTTCGGATGAATTAATCGATACGTGCATTGTATTCACTTTTTTCATTTATAAAGTATTAGGATTTTTCTAGGTGGTCAAAGACAATATATTACGGTTGTGTGTTTGGTTTGTATTGGTTCTCGTAGCATGATTTGTGGACTGGTTTGATAGTTCCTAAGGGGCCTCACGGGGCTGTTTGGGACAGCTAGTGTGCTGTTTTAGGGGATGGTTTTAGGGACAGGAATGGGCTATCAATGGAAGGTATAATGACAGGTTTTAGGCTGCTACATGGGGCTAAACAGGGCTGGTATGGGACTGCAATTGGGGACTGAATAGGCTCAGTTTAGGGGTTGTTATGGAGCTGTACAAGGGGCTGAATATAGGACTGTTTAAGGACAGCTTGTATGCTTGGTTTAGGACTGTTTTAGAGTGCTTATGTGGCTGATACATGGACTAGTTTGAGGACAGATTTGGGCTGGTAATAGGACTGGATATAGGCTGTTATGGGGTGGTTTGTGACAGGTTTTTGGGGGTGGTTTGGGACAGCAAATAGGCCAAGCTTGGGACAGCTATGGGGGTGTTTAAGGGCTGTCAATGGGACAGCTACTGCCCTGCTACTGCTGCTGTTCAGTGCTGCTATTAGGAGCACCCCCCTCCCCTTTACACTCTCAATTTCCTTCCCTCTCTACACTCTCTATACTTCACTCTCTCTGACTCTAATATACACACACTACTCAAAACCAAAACCCCACACTCTCAATCCTCCTAACTCTCCAACTCTCCTTTCTAACTCTCTACCAATCCCTCTAATTCTCCCTAACATAAACACACACACACACTTACCAACTCTCTACCAGTAGGAACACAACAAAATCAATATGGAAGTCGGATCAACCTAATGTGTGTGTCCGTGTGTGTGTGTATATGTCCGTGTGTCCGTGTGTGTGTGTGTGTGTCCGTGTGTGTGTGGGGGGGAGAGAAGGAGGAGGAGGAGTTAGGTTAGGGTTTACCGGAGAGGAGGAGTAGCTCGGATTGGGGTAGGAGGAGCTCGAGGAGGAGGAGATTCGCTAGAGGGGAGGGATTCGTCGGGGGGAGGGGAGGGAGTCGCCGGGGGGGGGAGGGATGTGCCGAAAGAATGAAATTTTTAAGTTTTCGAGTGAGGGGGGAAAAAGGAGTCATGTGCCCTAAGTAAAAACGTTAGCGACGTCGGCAGTCGGCGTCGCTAACCGTCGCAAACATTTTAATATAGGCGACATATTTTAACAATATATCGCTGGACGTCGCTATTCAGCGACTAATGTTCTAATGTCGCTAAACGTCGCTATTTTAGCGACGGTTTGCGATATCATTAGAAGGGAGTCGATATATTATATGTTTAGCGACGAAATTTTATTCCGTCGCTAAATAACGTCGCTAATAGAGCATATTTTAGCAGTGTGTAGAGCCTAAAAATTAAGAGGCGCCACCCATTAAAGTCTTCAATCATCTGATGGCGCTAAACCAATCAAGTTGCGCCGGATCATCAAGTTGTACAGCATCAGGTTGCGCCATAGCCAGGTTTTGCTGGAGTTAGGGTGTGCGGAGTGACACGTGGCACACTTCCTCGAGAAGCTGTAACAACGTCATCATTATCAGACAACTGGCAGTACGGAGATTAAGGAAAATCCCTTCGTATACCGCACAATGCGGCGCTCGAGAAGACTTTGTCAGCATATAATTAATGCTGACAGCTGGTTCTCTCAAGTCACTGAATGGCACAAGGATTATTCAGTACAGCACAGAAGGCCTAGTCAAAAGGTGCTAGTCGTTAAGTTGTGCCTATGTGCAGCCTGACAAAGTGGCACCACTTGATCAACTCTTAATTTAAAACAGGGTGACGTAGCGCGTAAGCCATCAACTTCGCAGAGCGTACCCACTACACTGCCTACGAACACGCGCATCTGAATCAAACGATGCCACGCATCTACAGCAGTTAGTGCAAACCGCTTGCACAGGTTGTTGCATTGCGCCCTCGTACAACCTGATAAAGCACGCACAAAGTGTTCAAATGGTGTTCAAGACAGAGTGACGTGGTGCGCAAGCCACTAACTTCGCAGATCATGTCCACTACACTGCCCATGACAACGTGCATCTCAATCAAACGATGCCACGCGTCCATAGCAGTTAGTACAACTGTTTGCGCTAGTGAACAGGAGGCACGTAATCCAAAATAACTACTAAACAATTATTTTAAGAACTCTATAAATAGGATTTCAAATCAATCACAAGACATCAAGAGCAGGGCCGGCCCTGAGTTAATGGAGGCCTTAGGCAAATTTTTAAAATGGGGCCCATATATAATATAAAAAAATGAACTAAAAAATGATACAGCCAAGGCCAAAGCCTAGGACCTCTTGTGTACAAGTATAATAAAGTACCACTACACCACAAATGTTTTGTGATAAAGGAGGATCATATTATATATTAGTTCTATATTCAATATAAGATTACTAATATATATATACATTTAAATTAATTTTTTTGGGCCCCCAAATTTTATGGGGCCCTGGACGGTCGCCCTGGCCGCCCTGGGCCAGGGCCGGCCCTGATCAAGAGTGATCATAATCTCCTGCTAAAGTGCTGCTGCATTCTCCAGAGGCTCGTGTCTTCGATATCACATCGTCCAAGGGATAAAGTGATCGTCTTCTAATCAGATTCCTATAGTTGTACTTCTCCAGAAATCAATTGTACTTCTGTACTCTTTTTCTTCGTTTGTAATAAAACTTTTTGTTCTTTGCAAACAGAGCTTAGTTGTGGATGGGTTGACATGCACGTGATTTTATAAACTGTATCCATAGAAGTAATTTTTGATAATTTTTGTCGAATTCCATTTCTATCATCGCACCGAAAATTTTGATCGTGAATCCTTAATTGCTTCACGAAAAACAGTTTCTATCCCTTCAACCCTACCTACCCTATCTATTCCTAAATTTCGACGACGAAATTCTTTTAAGTTGGGTAGGATGTAAACCCCCTAAATTTCTACTACGATTTTTTTTAATAAATTGGTATTTAGTGGTATTTAATTTGTACTTCGTATTTGTACGGCACGTGTGAATTCGAGTTCTCGTAATTGTACGTCGCGTACGAGTTCACATTTTTCGTATCGGCTCGTCGAGTGCGAATATGTGCGAGGTACATATTTTTTAAAATGTTTTATAGATTTTTATATAAGGAGAAGTATATTTTTAACATGCGAGTAGTATTTTCAAAATATTAAAAGGGCGTCGCGCCGATATTTCAAAAACCCTGATTTATTATTTTAAGAAGACTAGTTTATTTTGTTAGCAAATTAGAAAACTATGTTCATATAAATATTCTTTTCCCATATGAATACGTAAAATATAATTAACGTATAAATTGATTTTTGAAACTTATTTTTATTCATGGTATTAGAAAGGTGTTTCCAGAATTGAAATAATTATTACGATTTTTGAAATTAATTATTATTATATTTTATTAGTAATAAAACTGATATTTTGAAATTTTGCTTGGGTTAGTATTTGATTTAAATATGATAAATTTAAATTGAAAAGATTTTATTTTAGACTTTAAATTAAATGGAGTTTTTATCTAAATTGATTCGGATCGGATTGAATCAAGTTTAAACCGATTCGAATTAAAAGGGGGAATTATCCATGGGAATTTAAATCTTTCCAACCCATATCTAAATAGAGTCTCTTCCTCCTATAAAAGGAGAGCCTCATTGTTTACTTCTCTCTATAAATTCCACAAACATCATCAACCACCACAACCCAAGCATCGTGCATCGTGTCTGTGTCCCCTTTGTAACTCCCTAAAATCGTTTTATGGATTTTTAATTTCCTATTTGAAAATTTTATCATTTTTTCTTAACAAAATATAGTTTTAAGTAATAAATACGATTTTTATAATTTATTGATGATTAGTTGTAGATTTTATTATAGATAATTCTGACCACTAAGTTGTGTGGTAGATCTTTGTAACAAATCATGTTAATTAAACTATTAAACTTTGCTTTGATTGATTATTGGTATTTAAAATCTACTTTGAGGGTTATTTATTAATTAACCGACATCACCTTCGCCAAATCCCTTTTCCTGCTCCGACCGAACCCACCGCCGTCTCCGTTGTCAACCACCCTCACCAACCCCTCGTCCCCTCCAGCAAAGTCCCACCACCATCAAATTCATCAACAACACCACCCACGCCATCATCTTCCTTCTGCCCTAACCCCGTCTACCCGACCAGCTACAGCCATTACGAGTCCGGGCGACCAACCCCGCCATCCACAACTACCTCCTCTTTTTTCTCCACTTTCAACCACAAACCCCGCCCAAATCGGACAAACCGCCGGAGCACCACCACTACCAGAGAAATAAATAGAGAGATAAAAACCCTAACCTTCTCCTTAGCCGTCCCGACCTACCGGCGCCACAGCGTGGATCATCGCCCTCGATTTCCAATAGCGCTGCCCGATCTCCTCGCCTAGCCCGCATCGGCGACCATCGTGGCCGCCCGAGTACCCTCCGATAAAATTGCTCCGGTCCCGGGCTGCCTCCGCCGAAGTTTCGCGTGGTCATTTCTCCTCGGGAACTGTCGCGCGACCGCGAGCAGCCCCTAGATCCGACGACCCCATCGTCTTTGCGTCCGCCGCTGACGCGCCGAGCCGAGCGCCAGCATCAGCAAGCCCACGGTCATCGAGCCCGAGCCCTCTCCGGTAACCCACCCGAACTCTCTTCCTTACTCTTCTTCTTTTCTTCTGGGAAGAGAACACCATTCTCTCTCTCTTGCCTTCTATAAAAAAAGAAAAAAAGAAAGAAAAGAAACTAAGAACTGCTGTTCTCATCCGGGGAACAGTAGTAAACGTATATATTATATAATATTATACATTATATATTGTATACATTATATTATATACATAGGTAAAATGATTATTTTACATCTAGTTATTATTTATTATTATATTTTCAAATTTAGTTAGTCAGTATTACAAACATATATCTACCACCAGCATTAATATTTTTATTATTAATATGTATAGATAGGAGTATATACATAGGTTATGCTTATTTTCTTACTATCAATAGTATTAATTTGCTACTAAAATATTATATTATATCATGGTTTATTAAATTATAGCTTGCCATAATAATAATAATAATAATAATAATAATAATAATAATAATAATATTATTATTATTATTATTATTATTATTATTATTATTATTATTATTATTATTGGTTCTCCATCAAACTAAGGTGGCAGTTTACCTACTACTAGTTACAGTACAAAAATTTAGCACATATATTACACTTTAAAATTTTGTATATATATATATATATATATATATATATATATATATATATATATATATATATATATATATTAAAACCAAACGGCCGTGTCAAAGACACCCAGCCACCGCTTGGCCCGGGGGCCGTGGGCGAACCACCAAGCCGCCCCCGTGGGGGCTCGAACTCCGTCCGATGCCCCAAGTGCCGGTGCGCCTAGCCACTTGATATATATATATATATATATATATATATATATATATATATATATATATATATATATATATATATATATATATATATTCCCAAAGTTATAGTTTTTTTTGCCTAAATAATCTATTACTATTTTTGATTAATTACTTAAATATTCTTTTATGAAAGGTAGTTTTATCTAAAAAGGCATATTTTGACAAACTCATAATTTTAGCCTAAATTATTTTTTCTCTATTTTTAAATAGTTATCAAAATTTATTTTTCCAGTAAATATGGTTTCGAGTAGTATAAATATTTTCTAAGGTAGTATTCCTTCACACCAAATTCCTCGATTATCAATCTTGACCATGACTAAAATCCTAATTCCTCGCAACTTCAGACCACTGCCCATCGATCACGGCTATTGGATACCTCGGGACATGTCAGAACAATGCACCAAACCAGGCGACACACCAGGCAAGATACCTTGCCATCTTTACTTCTTACATTTAGTTGCATTTTATTTTTCAGTTATGGTATATTTACTTCACCTCTATTTTTCTGTTTATTATTTTTCTTCTTGCATGTGGACTTAGAGTTAAGGGACTACTACCGTCAACTTAGTGTATCTCATTAACTTGACACGATTGTACTACGAGTTGTGTGTGAGTTGTGAGTAACGTATAGAGGTCACTTGTGTGTTGGCTGATCCCCTATGCGCATGCGTAGGAATAACTGTCAATAGATGCATGTTAGAAGACTTGACAGTTATTAGGTATGAAACAGTGTTGTGGAAGTGACACGTGTTGGTGTGTCGTGGTTACGATGCATGTATAGTATCATTGGAGGGAGAGAACAGCTATTAGCGTAGGGGTTACATTTACTTTTACACATATTTTGGGCCGATAGTGACTCGGATGAGAGCTACTTATTGCCCCGGGGCCGATAGCGACTCAGATGAGCGCTACTTACTGCCCATGGCCGATAGTGACTCGGATGAGCGCTACTTACTGCCACTCTTTATTTACTATGCTGATCCTACAGCCCCTGCATAGAACGTTGTCCTCAAAGTGCATATCACTTAGACGGTTAGGGGCCCAGTTGTATTGTATTCTTATAGTGTTTACATTTGCAGTTATAATGGCATGTTCTTCCTATATCTTGTTACGTTCCTCTGAGGACCTGGTAATTTCTCCAGGTGTGTTTTGTGATTTTTGCAGGTGCTCTAGCCAAGGCTATAGTTTAAAATCTACCTTCGCGATGCTAGCTCTTCGATCGTCTTTCGCTTCGCTCGACTCTTCCATCGTTGTTATATATTTCTCTCTCTTTAGTTGGTAATGGATTTGTCTCCGCGCTAACGTTTTGTACAAATGACATTTATAAGTTGATTCTATGATATATTTAATTGTGGATGAGATTAGTTTCATGGCTGTCTACATTTCACAGCTTATGTATACGTACGAGGGTTTCATATACTTCGTATGTATATAGCTGGAATGTCTACGATTCTAGTCCCAAGTATTTTAGGACTGGGGCATTACAGACACATTCTCCGATACCAGACCGATCTCTAAAGTCCCGTACAGAATGGCCCCTGCTGAACTTAAGGAACTCAAAGTACAGTTGCAGGAGTTTCTCGACAAGGGATTCATACGGCCTAACGTCTCGCCATGGGGAGCGCCCGTGTTGTTTGTCAAAAAGAAGGATGGCTCAATGTGTCTTTGTATCGACAACCGAGAGCTGAACAAAGCCACTGTTCGGAACAAATATCTATTGCCCCGCATAGACGACCTGTTCGATCAGTTGTAAGGCGCTTCAGTATTTTCTAAAATTGATCTTCGATCGGGCTACCATCAACTTAAGATCAAGTCGGACGATGTGTCGAAGTCAGCCTTATGTAGGAATGAATCGTAATGCGCAAAACTCTATAGAGGAGTGAATAGAGTAGGCTGCGAAATATAGCTAATTAAAAAGTTAGCAACAAAACCACATAGAATTTATATATCACAAGTAAATAAATGTAAAGGCAGAGATGAGAAAGCAAACTCAAAGACGGTGATGTATACTGGTTTACCTCTTATGAGGACTATTCCAGTCGGAAGAACACTAGCTTCCAGTTGAATTCACTATTAGAAAATACCGTAAGTTTTCATACGAAGTCCTTGCAACTTCTACAAACGCGAGCTTTGATACGAAGTACTCGACCAACTTCAATTATGAAGTGTCTTTCTTCAATCAAGCCTCTGATTAAAATCACTCTGAAGCTTCTAGACCGTACCGTACTGGCAAATCGACTAGAGGATTGTAACTGGCTTAGGATCTAAAAATGAAAGCTTTATGACACTTTGGAAGACTTTTACTCTTAGAAAGAAGAGATGAGAAAGTGAATGAGTGAGTTGAAATGATTGAAATCCTTCTCTATTTATAGGTTTTCCAAAGTCAGAATTCTGACAGAATTCGGGCAAGTTCTATGAGAAAATCTCGGCAAGTAGCCGTTGCATCCGTAACTGCAGGAAGACCAAGTTCAAAATCCAACGTACACTAGGCGAATTCGGACCGAATTCTTCTAGGGTTGTTTTTGAATTTTTGGCTATTTTAAAAACAGATTTTGGCTTTTGGCTTTTAGAAAAAGTTTTAGGCAGTTAGGAACTTTTGTAAAATGGGCTATTTTTCAAAACATAGGATATTTTGAAAATAATTTTGGGGTGGCCTATTTGCCAGTACGACTTGGCGTACAATATATTTCTAGACTCAATAAATGTGAAAATTATATTGCATATAGAAATACAGACTCATACGACAAAATCAGCTTCGGTCTTGAACAGATAGTAGCAATTCTTTGGCAGTTCTCCAAGAGTCCAAATAGCCCATATATCGAGACAGAGTCAATTATTAAAATCTGGTTCAACCATGACCAATGGGCCAACAATATTCCCCATTTTGATAATTGACAAACCTTGACCGATATAACATCTTGATCTTTTAGATTTGAAAACAATCAAAATATTGTACCGTGTCCTGAAAAAAATTCCTGTATTCCGCAAAAGATGTTAGATCCTATTTCTCCCCCGTTGTTACTTAGCAAAATAATTGCAAAGAGAGAAGCTCCCTCGCAATTCATGCATAAGGAACAAGTGTTGATGAAATACAAAAAAAATATGGATAAACAAATATTTCACAGGCAGTTTATATGTTTGTCATGCCCCAGAACCAGAATACTGGAGAGCGGGGGAATGACTCAGCCAGCTACGTATTACGGGTAGATGAATACCTTATAATACGATCAATGCTGTCTAAAAGACAAGGGGGTGCATACTACAAGAAAGTCTCGCTATGGTCACTTCACATCTATTGTCTCAATCATTCAAACAAGAAACAGAAATAGAGAACATGTAAGATAAAGCAGTAAGGCGTCCCAAACGTTCAGTCAAATTGTTCTTGATATCTGGCTTTACAAAACATAGCCAGATGATATAGCAAGTATACACAATTGTTATCAGCTGCAGTCTGACTTAATTACAATTATGTAAAAGTAAGTACAAGACAATCCGACTAACATGTCGGTGCCAAACGGCTAAGTATAAAGTAAATAACAAAACGAGCGGGGAGGTAAGGAACCCACTCGAGTCCTCCTGCGATCATCCCTCTAGTATTGACCATCTTGGAGGTAGAGGTAAGCTGAGTCCTCGGGAACCGGCTCTAAATCTGGCCATGCAAAACCAGAGAGGTTAGACCTCTAATAGCAAGTACCGCAAGGAAGCACGATATGAGACATTAAACCAGTAAATAAGAGAATATAATAATAGACCTCTGCTTGCTACTGGGATTCACATAACATCACGACACTTCGAACCAACCTCCCAACCAAACAAGGACAGAAGTTGGCCCGTCATGTCCTGATGCTCTGATCATCTCAGTTAGGTAACAGAGTAGGTACAGTACACAAACAAATCAACTTAAACGGCCATCCAACTCCTACGGCTTACTACTGTGAGTCCCAAGTTACCCTGGAATTATGTAATAAAGATTTCTCAGTTCTTACTATGGACAAGCAAGGTTGGTCGATCCAATCAATCAATTGCGCCAATCATGAATTAGACGAGTCCCAGCGGGACGCCCGTCATCAATATACAATATACAATAAATAGTATTACCAAATACCGCTCCATGCCCGTGTGGCAGGTTTGCAGTATTTATGGGGACCAGCCGGCCTGTCGGGTACTACTAGTCCCAAGAGGGCTGCCATGTAAGAACTCGAAATTCCATTCTCTCCATGCAATCATTATTTTTATTTAACTTAATAGTCTCTACGTTGAGTGAAATCCCATGCCGTGGATCATGGTCATTCGGAATAAGTACTTTCGTACAGGGTACGATATCCACAACTCTACAACGATGCCCGTGCGGTTAGGTTGTAGGTCTTACATAGCGTAATGCAACAATCCAAACTAACCACGGAACAATCATGCCTTGTCCATAAAGTACACATGCTTCTTTTATAGTAAAATAAATAAATAAATAAATTGAAGTCTGCATGTATGCCTGTATGTCAATATTCGGGATTGGCCAATCGATTATAGTAGTTCATACTTAATATGAACGTGTCTTATTCCATTTAATTCAATAAGACGACTAGCCAGTCTCTTAGTTCCATCTAGGAACGCATGATCAATAATAAATCAAGATAACAATCAATGTTAATTAATGCCACATTCGGGAAATAAAAATTGGGGAATAAATAATGATTGGGAAATAAATAATCTCATGCGCTGTGGAAAATGATTGGGAAATAAATAATCTCATGCGCCTGGAGAATGATTGGGAAATAAATAATATCATGCGCTGTGGAAAAGGTTGGGAAATAAATAATATCATGCGCCTGAGGGAAATGATTGGGAAATAAATAATCTCATGCGCCTGAGGGAAATGATTGGAAAATAAATAATCTCATGCGCCTGAGGAATGAGATTGGGAAATAAATAATCCATGCGCTGAGGAATGAGATTGGGAAATACATAATCTCATGCGCCTGAGGAATGAGATTGGGAAATAAATAATCTCATGCGCCTGAGGAATGGGATTGGGAAATAAATAATCTCATGCGCCTGAGGAATGGGATTGTGAAATAAATAATCTCATGCGCTGAGGAATGAGATTGGGAAATAAATAATCTCATCTGCCTGAGGAATGAGATTGGGAAATAAATAATCTCATGCGCCTGAGGAATGGGATTGGGAAATAAATAATCTCATGCGCCTGAGGAATGAGATTGGGAAATAAATAATCTCATGCGCTGAGGAATGAGATTGGGAAATAAATAATCTCATGCGCCTGAGGAATGAGATTGGGAAATAAATAATCTCATGCGCCTGAGGAATGAGATTGAAATAAATAATCTCATGCGCCTGAGGAATGGGATTGGGAAATACATAATCTCATGCGCCTGAGGAATGGGATTGGAAAATAAATAATCTCATGCGCCTGAGGAATGAGATTGGGAAATAAATAATCTCATGCGCTGAGGAATGGGATTGGAAAATAAATAATCTCATGCGCCTGAGGAATGAGATTGGGAAATAAATCTCAGCGTTGCCGGGACTTCATGGCGCATGGCCTCCCGGCGCATGGCCTCCCGAGCGCATGGGGTTCCCGGCGCATGGAGTTCATCGTCCCCAAACAGCAAGTTCAGCCATGAAAGTCCTAAAAACTTGCTATGGCCATAACTTCCTCATCCGAAGTCGAAATCAAGCAAAACAAAAGCCAAAACTGAATGAAATTGAATTCTCTACAACATGGAACTATTAGTTTTCGGAAATAACCAAGTTTTAGAGATCAAAACCAAGAAAAACTAAAAATATATCAAACTTAGATCTACAACAAATAAGCCATGGAAATTGAAAATGCTAAGTACTAAAGAGACTTAGAATCAAATAGGAAAGATGATGGAACAATAAAAATAGGGATCCATCAAGAAGCAAGTTGGCACTTGCCTTGCTCTCTTAGGTTGGTGGGAGAGTTATGAGGAAGAAGAAGAGTAATGAAGAGAGAGAAAGGGTTTGGGGATTTAAATGAAGGAGTGGTGGTAGGTGGGGGTTTATTTCGGTTCATGATGAACCAACATAATTAAACCAATCTGAGCCGAACCCATAGCAAAGCTAAAGCAGAGTATAAAAGCAGAAAGAAAAGTGCAGAAATAAAATTGTAGAAAATTAACTAACAGAAAATTAAAGGAATTTAAATACAGAGCAATACATGATAAATATTAAATGAATACATTCCAGCAGTACATATATTTAGAATACGTATTCTGGGAACGGGAAGTGACATCTCTACCCTCCTTAGAAAAAATTCTGTCCTCGAAATTTCAGATCCAAGCATGATAGAAATATCGAAGCTAAACTAATCTAAGTATAAACAATTGAGTAAGCAATCATTCTACAATGATAATAACAAGTAACATATCTATGTTGAACATTCTACGATATCAAGCAATTCTACTTATAAGGTGACAAGCATGAGGAGTTAAGACAATCAAGGTATACAGAAGGAAATATACCTTGTGAGTCAAACAGGTACGGATACCGTGATCGGATATCATCCTCACGTTCCCACGTTGACTCTCCTAAAG
This sequence comes from Iris pallida, assembly GCA_029216955.1. Taxonomy (NCBI): domain Eukaryota; kingdom Viridiplantae; phylum Streptophyta; class Magnoliopsida; order Asparagales; family Iridaceae; genus Iris; species Iris pallida. The sequence goes on along the minus strand of JANAVB010043418.1, from coordinate 19,126,956 downwards.
AGTGATGACCCCAAGCAACCCGGACAAGGTTAATTGTTCGGTTCTTGAGTACCTTCTCTCTTTGGTCCAAAATAGACACAGGCTGTTCCTCGTAAGACAGGTTGGTACCAACAACCAGCTCAGAATGATCAAGGATATGGCTTGGGTCCGATACATACCTTCGTAACTGAGATACATGAAATACGTCATGCACCTCTCGTAACGAAGGTGGAAGGGATAAACGATAAGCAACATCGCCTATCCTATCAAGAATAACAAATGGGCCCACGTACCGCGGACTCAACTTCCCGCGAACGCCAAATCTAATGACCCCACGGGTAGGTGAGATCCGCAAGAACACGTGGTCCCCAACAGAAAACTCTAGCGGCCTACGATGCTGGTCCGCCCAATGACGATGCCGATCCTGCGCAACTCGAAGTCGCTCTCTAATTTCTTTAATCACTTCCACTGTCTGAACAATCATTTCCGGGCCTAACATCTTTCTCTCCCCGATATCATCCCATGCTAGTGGCGACCTACACTTCTTACCATATAGTGCTTCAAATGGCGCCATCTGGATACTGGCTTGATAACTGTTGTTATAAAAAAACTCAACTAAGTGCAGGTGGCTCTCCCAAGATCCCCCAAAATCTAGGGTACAAGCTCGTAACAAATCTTCCAAAGTCTGAATCGTTCTTTCTGATTGTCCATCCGTCTGCGGATGGTAAGCCGTGCTAAATCTTAACTTGGTACCCAGACTATGATGTAAGCTCTTCCAGAAATGTGATGTAAAGCGGGTATCTCGATCCGACACAATACTGACAGAGACTCCATGCTGCCTGACTATCTGTTGCATATATAACTCCGCCAACTTTTATATAGATCGTCCTACTCTGAAAGGAAGAAAATGTGCTACCTTCGTAAGTCGGTCTACTATTACCCAAATAGCGTCTTTACCACCTGGTGATCTCGGTAAACCGGTCACAAAGTCCATTGTAATATGCTCCCACTTCCATTCTGGGATAGGAAGCGGTTGCAATAACCCAGCTGGCCTCTGCTGTTCTGCCTTCACTTGCTGACATACCAAGCAACGGGAAACAAATCTAGCTATCTCCCTCTTCATCCCGTTCCACCAGAAATGCTGCTTGATATCTTGGTACATCTTGGTCCCTCCAGGGTGAATAGAATACTGAGAACTGTGAGCTTCTGTCATAACCTCCTGTCTGATATCTCCACTAGGCACACATAGACGTGATCCAAACCTAAGTGTACCATCTTCATAAATTCTCATCTCCTTCCTGAGTCCTGACTCACATTCTGCCCTAAGCTTCTGAATCCTTGGGTCCTGTGCCTGAGCTGCCTTGATCCTGTCTACTAAGTCAGATTGAACTTGCAGACTTGTTAGAACTCCTACATCACTAGGAAGTATAACTTCGATGCCCATCTCCTGAAGGTCTTCTAAGATATGTCTCTGTGTTGTCAACATGAATGCGCCGCCTCTTCTGCTGAGACGTCTGCTACTACATTCGCCTTGCCTGGATGATACTGAAGCTCCACGTCATAATCCTTGATCAACTCCAACCATCTCCTCTGTCTCATGTTTAGTTCCTTCTGAGTAAAGATGTACTTCAGACTTTTATGGTCCGTGTACATATCCACTCGATCACCATATAAGTAATGCCTCCATAGCTTCAAAGCAAATACTACTGCCGCTAATTCTAAATCATGAGTTGGGTAATTCTTCTCGTGGTCCCGAAGCTGCCTAGATGCATACGCTATCACCTTCCCATGTTGCATAAGGACACCTCCAAGTCCTTTACCCGACGCATCACAATATACTGTAAAACCTCCGGGTCCAACTGGCAATGCAAGGATAGGTGCTGATATCAACTTCTGCTTCAAAGTCTCAAATGATGCCTGACATTCTGCCGACCAAACGAATGGTACATCCTTCCGGGTCAAGCGGGTCATGGGGGCTGAAAGCCTTACAAAATCTGATACAAATCTTCTGTAATATCCTGCCAATCCCAAGAAACTCCGCGCATCTGCTACGGTCTTAGGTACTGGCCAACTTTCTACTGCTTCTACCTTCTTGGGATCCACTGCTACTCCAGCTCCTGATATGATATGACCCAAAAATGAAATGTGATCCGACCAAAACTCACATTTGCTGAGCTTGGCATACAACTGGTTCTCTCTCAGAACCTGTAACACCTTTCAGAGGTGATCTTCATGCTCCTCTTCACTAATTGAGTATACAAGAATGTCGTCGAGAAACACAACGACAAATTGATCCAAGTACGGCATAAAGATGCGATTCATCAAATCCATAAATATAGCTGGAGCATTGGTCAAACCAAACGGCATTACTAAGAATTCATAATGCCCATACTTCGACCTGAATGCTGTCTTGGGAATGTCCTCCTTCCGAACCCTCACTTGATGATACCCTGAACGAAGATCTATCTTGGAGAAAACTCTAGCTTTGCTCAACTGATCAAATAAGTCGTCGATCATGGGTAGTGGGTACTTGTTCTTCACTGTTGCCGCGTTAAGCTTCCTGTAATCGATGCACAATCTGGATGACCCATCCTTCTTTTCTACAAGTACCACTGGTGCTGCCTATGATGATATGCTAGCTTGGATGAACTTCTTCTCCTTCAGTTCCTCTATGTGCTGATATACCTTGGCCTGCTCTGAATCCGCCATTCTGTAAACTCGATCTGATATCGGTTTAGTTCCTGGTGCCAATTCTATGCTGAACTCAATATCTCTAACTGGTGGTAGACCTGGAAGTTCTTCAGGAAATACGTCTAGAAATTCTTCAACTACCTTCGGAATCTGAACTTCTTCCATTGCCGTTACTACTCCTGGCTCTTGCTGAGTTGCCTCTAATCTGACTAAGGTGAACCGCTTCATGCCTGGAATATCAAAAGATACACTCCTTCTACGACAATCTATTGTCGCATGACTGTCTTTCAGCCAGTCCATGCCTAAGATAACGTCGAAATTTCCAACAGGAAATTCTATCAACCGGGCGGGTAAGGAATGCCCGTAAACTACAACGCTACATGCTAGAATAACTCGACTAACTCCTACGAGCCCATTACCAGTGAGTATATTCAACTTCCCTGGCAATGCCTCGAACTCCATTCCTAGTTGTGTCGTAAATCGTGCAGATATAAATGAATGGGATGCTCCCGAATCAAACAATGCTACTGCGGGATATGAGGCGACGAGAATGTTACCTGCCACAACATCTCCCGATGCCAATGCCTCTTCCAAGGACAAAGTGAATGCTTGCCTTCGACCTCCTTGCCGATTTCCATGCTGCGGCCTAGCCTGATGCTGTTGCTGGCCCCTTCCTTGATGATGCTAGGGTGGTCTATGCTGGTGTCACTGCATCGACGGTCCCTGCTGCCGAAACATCTGAGCCTGCGGTACTAATGGACGCTGTGCCAACGGCCTTACTGCCACTGCTGGTCCTCGATACTGGCCTACCCCTGGTGCTGGCAGAGCAAGAAACTGCTGCCCTGGTCCTTCTGCCCTCGAATTCATGGGACATGTGGTAACCCGATGATCTGGATTTCCACATATCAGACACAGTCCATTCAATGTCCGACACACATCTCTAGTGTGTCCCATCTTCCCACAATAAGTGCAGCCCGCCGGGGGTTGCTGGTTCTTCCTCTGTTGCTGTTGCTGTTGCCTGGGTGGTGGTGCTGGTCCTCGTATCGCCACATCGTGGATACGAATGCCAGTGGATGGTGCTGTTGTTCGGGGCACCGCTCCCCCTCCTCCTTCAATCTGACTATGGGATCTCTTCTGACCCCCCAGTCCTCACCGCAAGCCTCTGAATAGTGATCTCATGCCTTCGAGTTGCCGTTAATACTTCGTCAAAAGTCTGGTAATTGTGCCCCTCTATCAATTGCAAGAGTTCAAGATGAAACCCTTGCTGAAACCTCATGGCCCTCTGGCGCTCTGTTGCTACCATCTCTGGGGCGAACCTACTCAATCTGCAGAACTCCGCTGTATAAGCATCTACAGTCTTGCCGGCCTGCCTGAGGTTGATAAACTTCTATTGTAGCTCAAACTGCGCCACAACCCCATAGTACTTGGTCTTGAATCTTGCTGTGAAATCGTCCCAAGCCACAGGACGCCTGATGCCCACTTCCTCTGATTCCCACCAATCACGTGCGAGATCCTGAAGTAACAACTTCACTAGATCCACACGTTCTTCTGCCGGCACCTTCGCTGCTGTCAGAATAGCCTCCATATCCTTAAGCCATGCATCTGCTGAGATGGCATCCTCCGTGCCCTCGAAACGGCGGGGATTGTACTTGCAAAACCTGGCTGATGCTCCTGAATCAGTCCTCACTCCTCTTTCCAATGCCGTCTGCAATCCTTGGTTAAGCAACACATTCTGCTCTTGTAGCTGAGTGTGCATGCACTGCTGGACCAACATCTGATGTTGCTGAGTAGCCATCATTCCTCTCATGATCTCCAGAAGGGCTGGTGTGTCCACTTGGGTAGGTGGAACTGTTGGTGGTGGTGGAACATCCGGATACTGCGATCCAGCTGCTGCTTCCACTATCACTTCTTCCTGGGCAGCCTCTTGAGGCGAGACTGGCCCTTGTTGCTGACCAACAGGGTCAGGTTGTCCATGTTGCTCCTGCTGTTGTCCAGCTCTGACCGATGCGGACGAAGTGCCCCTAAGAAAAGGGACAAGAGAACAATCAAACAACCGGACATGAAGGATCAATAAAGTCAAAGGATACCGGAATGTCAAGCAAGGGTTGAGAATAATGAATCATGAGATCAAGGGGGAACACGTGTGATTGAGACATCCTATAAATCAAAACACCCCACAAGTCTAAAATCAGACCTGCATGGGCCACCACTAAAACCTTATCACGCCCCAGAACCAGAATTCTGGAGAGCGGGGGAATGACTCAGCCAGCTACGTATTACGGGTAGATAAATACCGTATAATACGATCAATGCTGTCTAAAAAACAAGGGGGTGCATACTACATGAAAGTCTCGCTATGGTCACTTCACATCTATTGTCTCAATCATTCAAACAAGAAACAGAAATAGAGAACATGTAAGATAAAGCAGTAAGGCATCCCAAACGCTCAGTCAAATTGTTCTTGATATCTGGCTTTACAAAACATAGCCAGATGATATAGCAAGTATACACAATTGTTATCAGCTGCAGTCTGACTTAATTACAATTATGTAAAAGTAAGTACAAGACAATCCGACTAACATGTCGGTGCCAAACGGCTAAGTATAAAGTAAATAACAAAACGAGCGGGGAGGTAAGGAACCCACTCGAGTCCTCCTGCGATCATCCCTCTAGTATTGACCATCTTGGAGGTAAAGGTAAGCTGAGTCCTCGGGAACCGGCTCTAAATCTGGCCATGCAAAACCAGAGAGGTTAGACCTCTAATAGCAAGTACCGCAAGGAAGCACGATATGAGACATTAAACCAGTAAATAAGAGAATATAATAATAGACCTCTGCTTGCTACTGGGATTCACATAACATCACGATACTTCGAACCAACCTCCCAACCAAACAAGGACAGAAGTTGGCCCGTCATGTCCGTATGCTCTGATCATCTCAGTTAGGTAACAGAGTAGGTACAGTACACAAACAAATCAACTTAAATGGCTATCCAACTCCTACGGCTTACTACTGTGAGTCCCAAGTTACCCTGGAATTATGCAATAAAGATTTCTCAGTTCTTACTATGGACAAGCAAGGTTGGTCGATCCAATCAATCAATTGCGCCAATCATGAATTAGACGAGTCCCAGCGGGACGCCCGTCATCAATATACAATATACAATAAGTAGTATTACCAGATACCGCTTCATGCCCGTGTGGCAGGTTTGCAGTATCTGTGGGGACCAGCCGGCCTGTCGGGTACTACTAGTCCCAAGAGGGGTGCCATATAAAAACTCGAGAATCCATTCTCTCCATGCAATCATTATTTTTATTTAACTTAATAGTCTCTACGTTGAGTGAAATCCCATGCCGTGGATCATGGTCATTCGGAATGATTACTTTCGTACAGGGTACGATATGCACAACTCTACAACGATGTCCGTGCGGTTAGGTTGTAGGTCTTACATAGCGTAATACAACAATCCAAACTAACCACGGAACAATCATGCCTTGACCATAAAGTACACATACTTCTTTTATAGTAAAATAAATAAATAAATAAATTGAAGTCTGCATGTATGCCTGTATGTCAATATTCGGGATTGGCCAATCGATTATAGTAGTTCATACTTAATATGAACGTGTCTTATTCCATTTAATTCAATAAGACGACTAGCCAGTCTCTTAGTTCCATCTAGAAACGCATGATCAATAATAAATCAAGATAACAATCAATGTTAATTAATGCCACATTCGAGAAATAAAAATTGGGGAATAAATAATGATTGGGAAATAAATAATCTCATGTGCTGTGGGAAATGATTGGGAAATAAATAATCTCATGCGCCTGGGGAATGATTGGGAAATAAATAATATCATGCGCTGTGGGAAAGGTTGGGAAATAAATAATATCATGCGCCTGAGGGAAATGATTGGGAAATAAATAATCTCATGCGCCTGAGGAATGAGATTGGGAAATAAATAATCCATGCGCTGAGGAATGAGATTAGGAAATAAATAATCTCATGCGCCTGAGGAATGAGATTGGGAAATAAATAATCTCATGCACCTGAGGAATGAGATTGGGAAATAAATAATCTCATGCGCCTGAGGAATGGGATTGAAAAATAAATAATCTCATGCGCCTGAGGAATGGGATTGGGAAATAAATAATCTCATGCGCTGAGGAATGAGATTGAGAAATAAATAATCTCATGCGCCTGAGGAATGAGATTGGGAAATAAATAATCTCATGCGCCTGAGGAATGGGATTGGGAAATAAATAATCTCATGCGCTTGAGGAATGAGATTGGGAAATAAATAATCTCATGCGCTGAGGAATGAGATTGGGAAATAAATAATCTCATGCGCCTGAGGAATGAGATTGGGAAATAAATAATCTCATGCGCCTGAGGAATGAGATTGGGAAATAAATAATCTCATGCGCCTGAGGAATGGGATTGGGAAATAAATAATCTCATGTGTTGACACAAAGTCACAGTCAACCAAATATTGACAATATTGACTAAATAATATCTGTAATAATTCAATACGACACACGACGTCTGCATTAAGCTCAAGACAGAAGACAGCTCAGCTTCCGTGTCTCAGTTGATTCAAGTCTGTATTTTACACTTTCTTTGAGTCTAGACTAATGTAATCTGAGTCATGCTGAGCTCTTGAAACTTAGACTATAGCCTACCCAAAAATCCCAAATCTCCACCAAACCAGAAATTCCCAAATGGTCCCCTTTGAACCACTCTGTGCTCTGGAGATAGAGTTCGGGCCGAACTCTGCCTCCATACAGAGTTCGGGCCGAACTCTGTCCCCTAGAAATTAGGAACCCTAATTTTAGGGTTAGCTGGTTGCTAGTTGTCCAACGGCCAAATATTTGAATTTTTCTCCCCGAATTCTGGCCGAATTTTGCCTATAAAAATACTATAAATAGGGTATGAATTCTCTCATTCCAATCCATCCAATCTTCTCTTCTCTTCTCTCTTGTAGCTGAAATAAGCCATACCCTTCCCATCTACTAGCCACAAGCCTCCTAAGTCTCGAGTGCTCAACATCTCTCAGTTAGGATTCTTGTGCAAGAGTCGAAGAAGTCGCTTGGATAATTCCAAGCAAATCGCCATTGCGATCCTCTGTTAGAAGTTGACGTGCTCTTCTGAAGTAAAGGCACGGTTGTAAACTACTATTTCACAAATAGTGGATTTGAATCCTGAGCTAGAGTTCTCAGGCCTGGACTAGTCCTCCACGAGAAAAACCAGGTTAAAATTGCTGTGTTTGCGTATGCTCTTTTGATCTCCTTTTATTTTTCGCACTTTACTCTGATTATTTATTATTGGTGAAAGAGTTATTTTTAATTGGTCATTTTTCTATATATACTCTATTCACCCCCCTCTAGAGTTGCCAAACTGTTCTTCAATTGGTATCAGAGCTCTGTTCTCTTTATAAGGACTAACATCCTAAGAGCTGATCCATGACAACCACACAATCCTTGATTTCCAATCATGGTGAAGGTCAGTCCACTCATAGGCCTCCCCTATTTGATGGAACTAACTATATATATTGAAAAACAAGGATGAGCTTCTATCTTAAGTCTCTAGACTTTGACCTGTGGACTGTCGTCACTGACGGTTACAAAAAGCCCGTCAGGATAGTTGTCGATGGTGACCTCATTGAGAAACCACACGACAAATATTCTGTCAAGGAGAAGAAACAGGCAAGTCTAGATGCTAGGGCTATTAATGCTTTATTCTGTGCTATAGACAGGAATGAATTCAACAGGGTCTCCACATGCACCACTGCTCATGAAGTATGGAGACTTCTAGAAGTGACGCATGAGGGAACCACACAAGTCAAGGAATCTAAAATAAGCCGTCTCACTCAAGAATACGAAGCCTTCAAGATGAAGCCAAATGAGACGATCACTCAAATGTTTACAAGATTCCTCGACATCATCAATCCTCTATCCTCGCTTGGTAAGCAGTACTCAAACCACGAGAAGATTCGTAAGTTACTCAGAGGGTTGCCAAAGATTTGGAACCCTAAGGTGACGGCCATCATAGAAGGAAACGATCTCACATCAATGTCAATGGAGACCTTGATGGGTAAGCTCATGACTCACGAGCTTGACCTCAAGGACTTCGAAGAGCCTGCTCCGAAGACCAGGGAGATCGCACTCAAAGCTCATCGACGAAGGGCTGATCACGATGAGACCGAAGACGATAACTCGGATAATGAAGACCAAGCTCTCATGGTTCGCAACTTCAGAAAATTCCTTCGCTTCAATCGAAGGAAGAAGGATTCACAAGAAGATGATGAAGAAGAGCCAACCTGTTAAGGTTGCAAGAAGACTGGACATGTCCGAAAACACTGCCCATTCTTGAAGAAGAGCAACCGCTATGAGAAGCCATACAAAAAGAACTCATCAAAAAAATATGCCAACACAGGAATTTGGCATGAAAGTGAAGCGAGTGACTCCGAGAAAGAAAAAGGCTCTCCTCAAGATACAGCAAATGTGTGCCTAATGGCAACTTCCAATAAGGTATCTAACGAAACTCTAGATGACTTCTCTTTTGATGAACTTGGCGATGCTTTTACTGATTTACTCGATGATCACAAAAAGGTCATTGGTAAATACAAACATGCCAAGGACAAAATCAAAAGTCTGGAAGATAAGATACAAAGAATTTCTTTACTTCTTGATAATGTTAGAGACACGTCACCCACTGATGCCACTAATGAAGTATCCAAGCTTAAAATAAGCTTACATGATGCTGAAGCACGTATTGAGCAACAAGCTCAAGAAATCACTACTCTCAACACGTTGCTTGCTGAAGAAAAGAGTAGACACAAAATCTCCATGACTAAAATATATGGCTTGAATATTAAGGTTGATGAATTGCAAGCTGCTTCTAAGAGATTAGAAACCAAATTGGGTAAACAGGTGCTTCAACCTCAAACCCAATCACATATGCACAGCACCACTCATGCTAGTCAACCACGTCATTCTCATGCAGCACATAACTATGCATTTATATACACAAACTTTCACAAACCACGTGCACGTAAGAATAATTCTCATTCAGTACACAATCATCATGTTGCACAAAGACACAATCAACATCACCTCACACATAGAAATCATCATCATGCTATGCCATATAGACAAGATCATCATGCCATGCCATATAGACAAAATAATCATGCTATGTCACATAGACAAAACCATCATACCATTTCACAATCACATGCCATGCCATATAGACAATATCCGCATGTCACACATCATAGACAATATCATCATGCCATGTCATATAGACAAAATCATCATGTTATGCCACATAGACACCACACCATGCCACTCATTCTATGCATAATCATCATAACCATGCTAACTCTTCACATCATGATCATCCACATCCTGCTGCTTACAGATATTACTCTCATGCTCCTAGTATAAATAAAAATGCTATCTATACCTACTGTGGATCACATGGACACATCTCACCACAGTGCAGAGTTAGAAGACTGGTAGATAAAAAGATATATGCTTGGTTTCCAAAGACTAACTTTTCAGGACCCTCAAGAACTCGGGTACCAAAGGTCACATCTACTCTTGATGTAGGTGGACCTTCCCTCCTCAACTGAAAGTAAGTGGATTCTCGATAGTGGATGCTCGCGACATATGACGGGAGACGCAAATCTTTTTGCATCACTATCGATGAAGAGAGAAGGATATGTATCCTTCGGTAACAATCTCAAAGGGCACATAATAGGTAATGGTATCATTGGTCATCCTCCTTCTCCTGTAATAAAGGATGTCTGCCTAGTGACCGAGTTAAAGCATAACCTGCTCAGCATTAGTCATCTTGCTGATCATGGATATGATATTAACTTTGGACAAAACAGTTGCTAGATCTATGATAGGTCAACAGGAGATATTGCTTTTGAAGGGAAAAGAGAGGACACCATATATATTTTCTATCTCTCTATAAATACTAACAATACAGGTAGATGTCTATATGCCCACAAAGACGAACGACTACTTTGGCACCAGCGTCTTGGTCATGCCAACATGGATGCTATATCCAGGCTATCTACCAAGAAGCTAGTGAGAGGATTGCCTGACATCACATTCAAAAAGGACACGGTATATGCCGAATGTGAACTAAACAAGGCAACTAAATCCTCATTTCATTCCATCAACTCTGTAAGTACTATTAAACCCTTGCAACTAGTTCATATGGATTTATTTGGTCCTAGTAGAATAGCTAGCCTTGGTGGCAAACTTTATGCATTTGTTATTGTTGATGATTTTTCGAGATTTACTTGGGTTTTCTTTCTCGCTAATAAAAGCGATGCTATTTCTGTTTTCAAAGTTTTTGTAAAGAAAGTTCAAAACGAAAAAGGCTACATGATTACTCGAATCCGAAGTGATCATGGAGGCGAATTCGTAAATTATGATTTTGAAATTTTTTGTAATGCAAATGGTTTTGATCATGAATTTTCTTGTCCTAGAACTTCTCAACAAAATGGTGTTGTGGAGCGGAAGAATAGAACTCTCGGCGATATGGCCAGAGTCATGTAGAATAAATTTTCACTTTCAAAATACTTTTGGGCAGAAGCTGTCAGTACAGCATGCCACATTTTGAATAGGGTGCTGATTCGTCCCATTACGAAGAAAACACCCTATGAGCTTTGGTTTGGGAGAACCCCCAATGTTTCTTATTTTAAAGTTTTTGGTTGTAGATGTTTTATCCTTAACACCAAAGACAACTTAGGCAAATTTGATGCCAAAGCTGACGATGGTATTTTTCTTGGTTATGCCGCCAAGAGTAAGGGATATAGAGTTTTTAATAAACGCTCACTTATTGTGGAAGAGTCAACAAATGTGACTTTTGATGAAGATAACAGTGCAGTAAGTACTCTTGATGATGACGTTGAGCCATCAACTTCTACTCCAATGAATACTTCAACCGAAACTGATTCTCTGGAGGGTTTGTCTCAGAAATTCTCTTTCAAACCTTCTCATCCAGAAAATTTAGTAATAGGAAAAGTTTCACGTGGAGTAACTACTAGATCATCACTAAGAGACTCCGTTGCTAGCACTGCCTTCATTTCACAAGTAGAGCCTAAAAACATTTCTGAAGCCTTTAATGATGAATTTTGGATTTCTGCTATGCAAGAAGAACTCAACCAATTCGAGAGAAGCCAAGTATGGGAACTCGTTCCTAAACCGGTTAATCACTCGATAATTGGTACTAAATAGGTTTTTAGAAACAAAGTAAATGAAGATGGTTCAGTCACACGTAACAAAGCTCGTCTAGTAGCTCAAGGATACAACCAAGAGGAAGGTATCGACTACGATGAGACGTATGCTCCTGTTGCTAGACTAGAATCCATTCGGATGCTTTGTGCTTTTGCTAATTTTCAAAACTTTAAATTATTTCAAATGGATGTGAAAAGTGCTTTCTTGAATGGTTTTATTAAGGAGGAAGTTTATGTGAAACAACCTCCTGGCTTTGAAAATCACAAATTTCCCGATCACGTGTTCAAGCTAAAGAAAGCGCTTTATGGCCTCAAACAAGCCCCCAGAGCTTGGTATGAAAGGCTAAGTAGCTTCTTACTTGAGAAAGGTTTTTCAAAAGGGAAAATTGACACTACGCTGTTTACAAAATCTTTTAAAGACACTATTCTGTTGATTCAAATCTATGTTGATGATATCATTTTTGGGTCTACTGATGAAACCCTCTGTCAAGAATTTGCCAAGTGTATGCAGACGGAATTTGAAATGAGCATGATGGAAGAGCTCAACTACTTTCTTGGCCTGCAAGTGAAACAAATGGCTAATGGAACTTTCATCTGTCAATCGAAGTATACCAAGGACATGCTGAAGATGTTCGATCTTGACAACGTCAAACCAATCAGCACTCCAATGGCTACTTCAACCAAACTCGAACCAGATGAGAGCGGCAAACCTGTTGATCAACGTAAGTATCGAGGTATGATAGGCAGCTTACTTTATTTAACTGCTAGTCGTCCCGATATCATGTTCAGTGTTTGCCTATGTGCTAGATATCAAGCTAATCCTAAGGAATCACACATGACCGCGGTTAAGCGTATCTTTCGATACCTTAAGGGTACGGTTACAGTGGGCCTATGGTATCCCAAGTCCACATCATTTGACCTTATTGGTTACTCTGATGCTGACTTCGCTGGATGCAAGGTTGACCGTAAAAGTACGAGCGGCACGTGTCATTTATTAGGAAAGGCTTTAGTCTCCTGGTTTAGCAAAAAGCAGAACTCTGTAGCACTATCCACAACAGAAGCTGAATACATAGCAGCAGGGCGTTGTTGTGCACAAATTATGTGGATGAAGCAAACCCTTGAAGACTATAAGTTATCTTTCATGCATATTCCTATATTCTGTGACAACACTAGTGCTATTAATTTGACTAAGAACCCTGTCTGTCACTCACGCACTAAACACATTGAGATCAGACACCACTTTTTGCGTGATCATCAGCAAAATGGCACGATTAACTTAGAGTTTATTGACACTGATCATCAGCTAGCAGATTTCTTTACTAAGCCATTATCCGAAGAGCGCTTCAATTTCCTTTGTCGTGAACTCGGAATTTTGGATGAAGCAGTTATAACTTGAGACTCACCTGCGTAAATATCGAGTATATTTTGATTCTTTTACGACGAATTTGGTATGGGTACAAGCCGAAAGGGTCCTTCTGACAACAAGGCGTAAAAGCCTAAGCGACACGGTGCACTAGTCCTCAGGACTACCGCTAGCTGGGATCCGGCCCCTGCAGCTAACCCATGGCAAATTCGAAATATTAAATTACAATATATTTCCTTGTTTATTATATGGTTTGTTTCGATTTAATATTGCCTAATTGATTTTTCTAAAGTTCATTCTGACTTTTGTGTACCTCTCTATGTACTTCAATGAATTCATCAAACTTTTATCCTCTCTATCTTTTTTTTCTTCAACACTTAACCATTTTTTTCATCTTTTCAGCCTGTTTTCAGTTCTGGACCACTAATCCAGAACTCGGGCCGAACTCTGCCCCTAACAGAGTTCGGGCCGAGTTTGGTCCCTATTGGTCCAGCGTCGGGATCAGCCTCTGCCGTTGGATCAGTTTAGATCATACGGTCAGAATTTCTTCCGACCAAAGAAAACCCCCTCTTATATTTCGGGTTTTCTTCTCTCTCCTTCACTATTTCCTTCTTCTCCACTTCTCTAAACTTTCTCCTACAAACCCTAACCCTAGTTTTTGATCTAGAGTGCTCCATTGCTCCTCAAAATCAAGGAAAAGGGGTTTATCATCATTCTCTTCCACTGTTTATTGATCATTTGAGGTATCATTCTTGTATTCTATACTTCTAATTATCAAGTTTGTTCTTCTTTTATGGCTCCTCGCTTGTTCAATCGTGGAAAGAGGATTCGAACTGAGAGTGTTTCCTCTTCGGATTCTCCTCCATTAATTGAACAAATCATTGAACAACTTCAACCCCCTCATCCGTTGTTCAACCCACCCCGTCCTCGAAATCCTACTACCTATGACAACCGATTATTTGTCTCACTAGATGCATCAAACAACTGGTTTAGTGACTTTCGGAATCGTCATGTATTCGCAGGACATCCTATTAATTTTTCTATATTCTCTCAATATGATTCTTTATTTCATGACCTCTGTTTTGATGAGCTAGTCACTACCACTTCTGCTAACTATCGTCATGCTGTCCAAATGTTCTACTGCAACATGACCTTTGATGACCTCCATATTTATTTACGAGTTGCAGGTATCAATATATCCTTTGACGACTTTGACTTAGCAGAATTTCTTGATCTTCCAGAGCCCAATTCTTGGGAAAAGCTTGTTGACGCTCGATCATTCCGTTTTTCCGACGGGATCTCCCTTGAGAGCTTCAAGGACGATTTTTGTACTCCATACATACGTCCTCGCAAGCTCATGGCTAAATATCTCAACCCATATTTTTCTGACCTTCATTGGATAATCTCTAACACCATTCTACCCAAAACAGGTTCTCCTGATGACATCACTTATCTTGAAATATCTGCTCTTTATCATCTCCACTTTGGAATCTCTTTCAATCTTCCATGTTCCATGATGGACCGGATGATTCACTGTAGGAAGAAACCACGAGCTCTGGTTTATCCTTTGTACCTTCCTATGATCTTTCGTGCATTCCACATACCACTTGACACCTGTCCGTTTTTGCCTGCTCCTGCTTTCCTGTCCAAGGCACGACACCTTCAGGCAGTCATCGCCTCTCCTGAGTCATCTGAGCAGTCTGCTGATGAGGAGCCTGACGCCCCTCCACTCGGTCAGGATGCACCACTTTCACCTGCCACTCTTGAGTCTATTCAGACTATGCTCCAGGATCGCTTTGCCATTGAGGACGAGCGCTGGACTCAGCTGGATTATCGTACTACTCTACAGATGAGTGCCCTCGGCAACTCCCTGCATGATATACGGTACTCCATGTCTCATCATCTGCACATTCCCATGGAGCGGGATCCTGAGCGCACGGGCCATCGCATTGATGATCCATGGGTCATGCGTTACATGGATCCGGATGCTGCATTTCTGGACCCCCGTCGCTCCTTTCCTGGTCCTTCAGACCCTCCAGGACCTTCTCGTGCTCCGTAATGGAGATTGGCTAGATCTGCTGCTGCTACTGATGATGATCTTAGTTGATGCTTTTTGATTTCAGTTGTTTAGTTTATTATGGATTTATGTACTTGGTTTTATGTACTCAAACTCTGGTTGTGTGTTTGACACTTGGTTTTGTGGATGACATTTTATGCTCATTATCATAGTTTTACTTTATGCTAGTGACTCATTTTGTTTAGTCATACACTGTTTCTTCCCTGCTTGGTGTGGTTGTATCACTCTTAATTGTCTATACTGCAGTTTATATGATCTTTCATTCATATGCAGTCTATATTGCTAACTGCCAAAAGGGGGAGAACTATGTATATTCTGGCTAGATAGTTTTAGTATCATATCTTTCGCTTTCGTATATCTGTGCTTGTTTGTGCTTTTTGGATATATTATACAGGTTCAATGCATTCTTTACGGGGGAGCTATCTCTTCTAGCTCAGCGCCGTTCACTGATCACGGAGGAGCTCTTATTTCTAGCTCGACATCGATTATGGGGGAGCTATGTTGCTATGATCAACTGTGTCCAGGTATGAATGTTGAATATACATATATTATTTTGTTAATTATCAATATGGGGGAGATTGTTGACACAAAGTCACAGTCAACCAAATATTGACAATATTGACTAAATAATATCTGTAATAATTCAGTACGACACACGACGTCTGCATTAAGCTCAAGACAGAAGACAGCTCAGCTTCCGTGTCTCAGTTGATTCAAGTCTGTATTTTACACTTTCTTTGAGTCTAGACTAATGTAATCTGAGTCATGCTGAGCTCTTGAAACTTAGACTATAGCCTACCCAAAAATCCCAAAGCTCCACCAAACCAGAAATTCCCAAATGGTCCCCTTTGAACCACTCTGTGCTCTGGAGACAGAGTTCGGGCCGAACTCTGCCTCCACACAGAGTTCGGGCCGAACTCTGTCCCCTAGAAATCAGGAACCCTAATTTTAGGGTTAGCTGGTTGCTAGTTGTCCAACGGCCAAATATTTGAATTTTTCTACCCGAATTCTGGCCGAATTCTACCTATAAAAACACTATAAATAGGGCATGAATTCTCTCATTCCAATCCATCCAATCTTCTCTTCTCTTCTCTCTTGTAGCTGAAATAAGCCATACCCTTTCCATCTACTAGCCACAAGCCTCCTAAGTCTCGAGTGCTCATCATCTCTCAGTTAGGATTCTTGTGCAAGAGTCGAAGAAGTTGTTTGGACAATTCCAAGCAAATCGCCACTGCGATCCTCTGTTAGAAGTTGACGTGCTCTTCTGAAGTAAAGGCACGGTTGTAAACTACTATTTCACAAATAGTGGATTTGAATCCTGAGCTAGAGTTCTCAGGCCTGGACTAGTCCTCCACGAGGGAAACCAGGTTAAAATTGCTGTGTTTGCGTATGCTCTTTTGATCTCATTTTATTTTCCGCACTTTACTCTGATTATTTATTATTGGTGAAAGAGTTATTTTTAATTGGTCATTTTTCTATATATACTCTATTCACCCCCCTCTAGAGTTGCCAAACTGTTCTTCATCATGCGCCTGAGGAATGGGATTGGGAAATAAATAATCTCATGCGCCTGAGGAATGAGATTGGGAAATAAATAATCTCATGCGCTGAGGAATGGGATTGGGAAATAAATAATCTCATGCGCCTGAGGAATGAGATTGGAAAATAAATCTCAGCGTTGCCGGGACTTCATGGCGCATGGCCTCCCGGCGCATGGCTTCCCGGGCGCATGGGGTTCCCGGCGCATGGGGTTCATCGTCCCCAAACAGCAAGTTCAGCCATGAAAGTCCTAAAAACTTGCTATGGCCATAACTTCCTCATCCGAAGTCGAAATCAAGCAAAACAAAAGTCAAAACTGAATGAAATTGAATTCTCTACAACATGGAACTATTAGTTTTCGGAAATAACCAAGTTTTAGAGATCAAAACTAAGAAAAACCGAAAATGTATCAAACTTAGATCTACAACAAATAAGCCATGGAAATTGAAAATGCTAAGTACTAAAGAGACTTAGAATCAAATAGGAAAGATGATGGAACAATAAAAATAGGGATCCATCAAGAAGCAAGTTGGCACTTGCCTTGCTCTCTTAGGTTGGTGGGAGAGTTATGAGGAAGAAGAAGAGTAATGAAGAGAGAGAAAGGGTTTGGGGATTTAAATGAAGGAGTGGTGGTAGGTGGGGGTTTATTTCGGTTCATGATGAACCAACATAATTAAACCAATCTGAGCCGAACCCATAGCAAAGCTAAAGCAGAGTATAAAAGCAGAAAGTAAAGTGCAGAAATAAAATTGCAGGAAATTAATTAACAGAAAATTAAAGGAATTTAAATACAGAGCAATACATGATAAATATTAAATGAATACATTCCAGCAGTACATGTATTTAGAATACGTATTCTGGGAACGGGAAGTGACAATGTTGAAGCATAAAGAAATAGTGCTAGAACAAGAAATGAGGAATAATGCTAAACTGAAATAAAATATGCTAAGCAAAGCATAAAATAGATGTTCATAATACATCATCTCAGTCAACACAGTCTCAGTACAAATAAAAAGATAAGAGTACTAAATGATATATTGGAATGTCGAAGCATTTCCAAGTAAACATAGACATAATAAAGTCTTAATAAATGACATCTAGACAAAATACATCACGTCTAGATCATATATCCTCAGAGTCATTATCATCAGCAGTGCCAGCAGTACCACCATGTCCGGATGGACTAGCTCCAGAAGTGCCAGCTCCAGAAGGGTGTGGAGTAGCACCAGAACCACGGTACCAATCATATGCATTACCAGGCTGAAAGAAAGAATGCACCGCCTTATCCTCATAGCGGTATCCTGAAACAGCTGGATCTCTAGGAAGAGAACTGACAGAATGTCCAATCTAAGGGAAACGAAGGTCGACAAAAGAGTTGGCAAGAGCCTGAATCCGACTCACATCACAAAACTTGCGTTCCCTGGATGTGTGAGTGATAAACGTTCGCAAATCTGAGAGATGCTGATGGATACCCTCAAATGACATAGGGTAATCTTGAGGAGATGGAGCAGGAGTAGTAGGAGGAGCAGAAGGAGCGGCTGTGCTGCGACGTGACAGCTGAAGATACTTGGGCTCAGACTCAAGAGTACAAGTGGATAAGTCAATATCAAAATACTGGAAGATGAGAGGGATAATCATCGCATAAGAGAGGTTGTGATCCCTTCCACGACAACGACCCATCATCTGAAGAATAGTCTTGGGGACAGAAAATTGAATACCCTTAAGAATATGATAAAGGGTAGATAGTTCAAGGGTAGTTACATCATCTTTTGAAGTGGATTTGGGTAAAATTGTGGAGTAGATGATGCGGTACAACTGTCACGACCCGCACCCAGTGTAGGGGCACAAAAAGTGGGTACGTCCAGCCTACGCCGCAGTGTCGACGGTAGAACGCTGTTCTAAGTCATGATCTCTACTAACCACAATATGATATACTCTCCAAACGGAGGCCAATTACAGAAGGTACAACTTAATCACAAGTCTAAAGATGGAAAATAGTACGATATGTTAGATAATGAAATCATCAAACTGAGGTACAAACAGAAGAGAAATAAATTCAAGTTAACAACCACAAGTCTCAACATCTCAAATATAATACAACTCTGAAACCATAAACAACAAATGACATGAAGAAAAGAAATAACAGTCTAACTATCTACTCTAGGCAATGGAAGGATCCTCAACAGCTGCCTGAACCTCCTGGGGGTCCAGGTTGCAAGTGTCATCTAAGCCTGCTCCGTAGTAGGTTGGGTAGAACTCCTTCTCATCCTCTGTAATATTTTCAACAGGTCCGGTCAGGATAGGAACGAGCACAATATATCTCACGCAGTTCATATCATGGCAGAAAATATAAAGCAAGCAATAGAGTAAGATACATGAAATGTTGTAAGAAGATGTACATGAAAATATGAGAGATATTTGATAACTGGAAATATATACATGATAAGTAAGAACTGTAAGTGACTAGCGATTTAGAGTACGAGATGGCATGTGATTGGCTTGGGTTGAACATGATATAACATGGGTGTACATGAGGGACACTAGCCAAGAAGGCTGTGTTGTACATAATAACATATGAAAAGTAACAGATTGAACATGATGGATAAATCACATGACCATTTATACTCACCCCTACCCACAATCAATACACAAGGATCCAGTCAAGTTACGTTACGAACATGATGTTTTGGTTACACACGAAGCACATAAGGAAACATGAACGTACATGAGAGCACATGAGCGTACATGAAAGCACATGAGAGAACATGAGAGTACATAAATAATGCAAGAGCAAGGAATACATGATGTACACAAAATATATGACATGAAATATCCGATGCGCCCGCTAAGGAAGATAACATCCCATGAAAAGATTCATATAGTACCAATCCGTGATGATATCGTATCAGCGTTAAGTAAAGTAATCTAGAGCCAGAATATAAATCCTAACAAGTATGAAATGGTCAGAGAATGTACTCGCCTGCGATCTGAATGTCTGTGAGAATATACTATCCGAATCGAGGTATCTGACTCCTATTTAGAGCAAGACAAGTCAAGATGTATACAAGGGATGATAAATGAAGTGTACAATGCATCTACATAATTCTAGGTCGATCTAGGCCAAAGTCAACTCTTGGTCAACTTTGGTCAACCTATCTAGGGTTTAGTCAATAATGGTCAACTAGTCTAGGTTAGTTAATTCTAGGTCATTCTGGGTCAAAGTCAACTCTTGGTCAACTATGGTCAATAGTCTAGTCAACTAGGTCAACCAGTCCAATCTAGGTCAACTCTAGTCTAACTATGTCAACAAGTCCAATCTAGGTCAACTCTAGTCTAACTAGGTCAACAAGTCCAATCTAGGTCAATACCAAGCCAAGCTTATACCAAGCCTATGCCAAAACCATATATCAATATAGATATCCTGTGTACAAGCAATCAATACATATAAAGTATATATATACAATCAAATTTATATATATTCATATACAAACACTCATGAAAATATCCTATATACATACATATCATTCTCATATATTGTATACATACACATCATGTATGCATACATAATTTACATTCAAGCATATTACATTAACATACATGCATATTTTACATTGCATTCATTCACATACATTCATGCATACATTACATATATACATAAACATATATGCATTCATTCAACCATAAAATAGAAAGAGAAAAAAAGGAATGAAATATGGTTTAAGTGTGACTGTGGATGGAGAAAACTAACATGAGAGCTAATCTCAGGAACCCATGAAAACCCAAATATACATACAATCTTATAGTAACATCCATATGTGTATATGTAGAGAAAGAAAAGACAACACAAGTGAGTGTGTGTGTGTGGCATGGTATAGAGTGTGAAAGGGAGTGTGAAAGGGTGAGGTAATAAAAGAGTTATAGTGTACATCTCAGTTTTAATTTGCAAACCATTCACAGTTCAACTAAATCTCAAAACATGTGTTCAGTTTAATATGAGGACTCAATTCATAGTTTAACATTCTCAGGTTTGTATATCTAATTTCAGTTTAAAAGTTAAAAATCAATTCTCAGTTTTCATCAAAGCATTTTCAGTTTCATATGTTGGTAAGTTAACATTCTCCCATGAAAACTCAGTTTTATATGTGCCATTCAATCTCAGTTAGCAAGTTCAAAACCCAAATCAGTTTTCAAATGAAAACCCAACTCTCATTTTTGAAGTATCAGTAAACTTTTGAACTCAACATCAAACCCAGTTTTCGAAAACCCAATATCAAAATCAGTGAGCATTTATATCTATCAAACATAAAGCAAATTCCAGTTAGCACGTATATAATAATGCATAAAAACAAATCCCCTAAATCAGTTTTATTTTTTTGAACTCAACCCGAACTCAATAAATCCAGTATCAAAAATTTGTCAGTTCGACCAAAAATTCAAACACTAAAACCTAGTGAAACCCTAAAACAGGTGTAGAGGAAAGTCCCCCACATGTAGACGTGTCATGGAGGTTAACTTCGTGTCCAAAAACTGGACACGAACGTGTCCATACGAAAACAAACACACACAGACACGTGTTAAATGTACTGTCTCGTACAGTGAGGACAGTGACTCGTGGACACGACACGAGGCACGACATGCCTCGTGGTCACACCCACGTGTAGCCCAGTACTAGGGCTATATACTGGACACAACACGAAGTGTCTACGTCACGTGTCTACGTTGTACGATACGCGTGTCAGAACACAAAAACTGTGCGTACGTGTCAGTGTAAATCCCGTGCACGGCCAATATCGTGTCCGATACGATACGAGGTTGTACGAGACTTGGGGGTGACCTATCAGTCACTGCCCCAAGGTACACACCAAGTTTCGCGTGTCGAAATGCCGTATCCAGAGAGAATTAGGACACGGGTAGCAGGACACAGTGCACGGGCTCGTGCTGCATGTTCGTGCCCAATTTGGACACGGATACGACACGAAAACAAGCTCAGTGATACAAGAAATCAAACACCACATATAGAACTACAAATTTGTTTAATTAGTTTTTGAAAATACGAACAAAAGTTTTATTGAGGCATTACATCAAACATAGGTTTATAGGGACTGATACGTGTTCGATACGGACACGAAATGGATACTATTTTGCACCAAACTCACTCTACAGCTAGAGTATACCTATATGCATGCATCAAAGAAAAGAAAACAGAATTTAAATAGGTTTTATGGCATTTACCTATTGAGAGGAAATCTCAATGAAAAATAAGAAAGGGAAGGTGTTCTTCTTCAAATGCAATGGTCGATTTACTTTAAATCCTTCCTAGCTAGCCTCCCTAGTCTCCTCTACTGTTGGGGATGATGATGCAATTAATTTGACTCAATTTGGGATCAATTTGGATATAGGGGGAGGAATTTGGGGAAGAACAAATTAGGGTTCTTTGTAGGTGTTAAAAGAGGCAAGGGGCTACTAAATGATACTTTATAGGAGGGGAAAATGCTACTTGTGGCTGCCACAATAGGAATTAGGGTTAGGTTTAGATGTAGATGGGTGGCTAAGGCTTCTCCACCCAATTTTAAGTCCTCCTATTGGTTCAATTAGTCCTAAGGCTTTCTTTTTACAAATATCCTAAGGAGAAAATATCCTACTTAGTATATCTAGATATTGCTAATCTTGTCACTTAGTAGGAAGGTTCTAATCATCATCTAATCCTCATGACTAATCTAGATTAGGCTAAACTTCTAGGTTAAGTCTCAAATAATTAACTAGCACATATTTAATTAATACAATTTACAATTTCACAAAATTGTCAAAATAACCAAAATACCCTTAGGCTAAAAGGTTGCAATTAGTCGTCCTAATCACATGGTTAGGTCCCCGTGGTCAAGGTTAGTCTCTAGGTCATGCAGTCTCTAGGGTTACACTAGTTAACCATCAAAATCATAATTTAATATTTTAAATAGTTTTAAATTGATTAAAAATCACCAAAAAATCATAACATGATTTAAATATCATTATTAAATGATTATTATTACAAAATTTCAAAATTATCCTCATTTTAGAAAAGTGGGTGTTACAGCAACTCATAGTTGAATAAGTTCAAGTTTGCAGCCTTGAACTTACCAGAACGAACGCGGACAGGAGAACAGAGTTCGTTCTTAAAACTGGTTAGAGTCGTACCTTCGAAAAAATCAAATGCATTGATATCATTAAGCAGGGCACCTTCGTTAGGAACACCAAGGATTTCTGCTTAAAGGACATCATTGAACTCGATATTGATTCCACCGACACGAGTTCTAACCGCAAAAGTGTCCAATATGAAGTTGCAATAGAACAGTCTAATGGCATTAGTGGCAATAGGGAATTTTTAGGTGACAAGTTTGTGTAACCCTAATGCCTCAAATAATGGACTGTGTTCAGGAAATACAGTCCATTTAATCAGGACTCCGGTGCATATGTTACGCAACGTAAAATCGACGTACCATAACAAAGATTGATCATGAGTTTCAAAGTAGAACTCATTAAACGCACCGTCGGCCGATTGGACCAGGGAAAAGAGTGAATCCACATGAGGATTTGAAGTCGAAGCTTCTTTACTGACTTGGGTCTTCTTCCTCTTGGAGGGATTGAAACGCATAGGCATTTTCTTCCAAAAAGTAATAAAATACTAATAAATTGAAAGAGAGGGAAGAAGGAGTTTATACCTTCCAATATTGGAGTATGTGGTAAGAGGACAAGAATCTCTGCACGAATCCAAAGTTTAGAGGGAAATCTCCAAGTAGATTGGGAGCAGTAGCTTGGAGTAGAATTAGGGTTTGGGTGTTCTCTCGGGCGGCTGCTGCTGTGATGGAGGAGTTTGAAGGAGATGAGAAGAAGGGGGGCCTCGGGTTGCTGACTTACAACAAAACATCACCAACAGAACTCTAGCCGAACTCGGACCAAAATCTGGCCGAGTTCGCCTAGGGTTATGTGGATGTGATTTTGAAAAAAAATTTGTAGGCCACTTTCTTTTCATCAACTCTTTCAATTATTTAATTACAAGTTTAGTTATTTTAGATTTCAATTAATATAATTAATATTATTTTATAAATTAAATTTTGTTACATAGCGACTGTTTCAGATTAGCTGTAGAGATACTATCCCAACTAACGGGAGTTAACTGGGGTACAATTAAATACCGCTTCGCTTCGACCGTAGTCGTGGTGACAGATAGATCCTTTGTAGGCTTGTCTCAAAAATAGTTTTTGAGTATTAAAAAATAATCCATAAGACAAGATTAATTAATATTATTGATATCTAAAATTCCTAATTCTCGATGTAAATAATTGAAATGATCTTCCGCTAATGGTTTTGTAAATATATCAGCTAGTTGATTCTCAGTGTCTCAATATACAAGGTTTATATCTCCATTTTGTTGATGATCTCTAAGAAAATGATGTCGAATCTCAATATGCTTAGTACGAGAGTGACATACAGGATTCTTAGTCAAATTAATAGAACTAGTGTTGTCACAGAAAATGGGTATGTGTGTGTATAGTAAACCAAAGTCTTCTAAGGTTTGCTCCATCCGTAAAATTTGTGCACAACAACGTCTTACGGCGATATATTCAGCCTCAGTCATTGATAATGCGACAGAATTTCGTTTCTTGCTAAACCAAGAGACTAGAGCTTTGTCTAGAAAATGACATGTACCGCTTGTACTTTTTTTATCCACTTTGCATCCAACAAAATCAACATCCGAGTAACTGGTTAGGTCAAACAACGTGGTTTTGGAATACCATAAGCCGACAAAAGAAGTGCTTTTAAGGTATCGGAAGTTACGCTTAACCACGCACAAATGTGATTCCTTAGGGTTACCTTGAAAATGTGCACACAAGCAAACGCTAAACATTATATCTGGACAACTAGCAGTTAAATAAAGTAAACTACCAATCATACCTCGATACTTACGTGTTGACTGGTTTGCCTTGTTCATCAATATTAAGCTTAGTCGAAGTTGCCATTAGAGTGCCAAGTTGTTTGACTGCTTCCAGATCGAACTTCTTTAATAGATCTTCTATGTACTTGGCTTGATTAATGAACGTCCTATTATTGGTTTGTTTGATTTGCAGTCCGAGGAAGAATTTCAGTTCTCCCATCATGTTCATCTCAAACTCATTCTGCATATACTTTAAAAATTCTTGACAGAGAGATTCATCAGTAGATCCAAAAATGATATCATCTACATAAATTTGAATTAAAAGAAGATTTCCATTAAAAGACTATATAAAAAGTGTAGTATCAACCTTGCATTTTGTAAAACCGTTGTCAAGTAGAAAAGAGCTTAGACGATCATACCAAGCACGAGGGACTTGTTTCAAATCATATAAGGCTTTCTTCAACTTGAAAACATAATCAAGGTTTTTGAAATCAGTAAAACCTGGAGGTTGAGCTACATAAACTTCTTCTTTTATAAAATCGTTAAAAAATACACTCTTGACATCAATTTGAAATAATTTAAAGTTATAAAAATATACAAATGCATATAGCATGCGAATGTATTCTAATCTCGCAACTGGGGCATAAGTTTCATCGTAGTCGATACCTTCTTATTGATTGTATCCTTGAGCTACGAGTCGAGTGTTTATAAAAACAAAAGTTTTATTACAAACTAAAAAAACAATACAAGAATATAATTGATTTTTTTGAGAAGTATAACTGTAGGAATCTGATCAGAAGAGGATCACTTTATCCCTTGGATGATATGATATCGAAGACACAAGCCTCTGGAGAATGCAACAGCCCTTTGTCACGAGATTATGATCATTAGTGATGCTTTAAGACTGATTTGAAACTCTATTTATAGATTTCTTGAAATAACTGTTAAGTAGTTATTCTGAGTGGCACGCACTTCAGGTTGCGCGCCTCTTGTCCAATTGTGCGAGCAGTTACTTCAACTGCTGGAGACACATATTATTATTTGAGTGAGATGTGTGTGATCGTGGACAGTGTAGTGGATACGTTCTTCGAGATTACTGGCATGCGTGCTACGTCATCCTGCTTCTGGACATAAAATTTGATCAAGTGGCGCCAACTAGCCTGGTTGCGTGCAGGCGCAACTCAACAACTGGCACCTCTGACTGGGTCTTCTGTACTGTATTGATTAATTGGCGCACCACTTGACGACTTATGTGGGCCATCTGTCAGCATTAATTACATGCTAACAAAATCTTCTCGAGCGCCACGTTTCATGCTGTCAGAGCTGTCAGTAATGATGACAGTCGTTACACTTCTCGAGGAGGCTTGCCATGTGGCGCTGTGCACCCTGGCTTTAGCGTAACCTGAGATTGGCACAACGTAATGATCTGGCGCCACTTGATGATGGTGCACCTTAATGAGTGGTGCCCCTTGATTTTTAGCTTCTACAAAACCCCTTTCAAAGTTTGAAAGATTTCAAAATTTTGAAATACTTTAAATTTAGAAAAATTTGACACGAGTTGCGAATGTCTTTGTTTAACCAACTCCCTTTTTTAAGTGCAAGTTGCGCAACAGTCTGGAATACTCTTTAGGCTATAAATAGCCATTCAAAGAGAACTTTTCCTTTTTTTTTATGAGAGTTAATTTCCTCAAAACCCTTTCTTGCCTTCTTCTTCCCGAGCTTCTCCAACCCTCTAATGGCGCCAACAAAATCTACTGCTGACAAGGGAAAGGCCATTGCTGGGTCTTCGTCACGTGTATCATCAAAGAGAGTATCTCAATATGTACCACCCTCTTCGAGAATTGAGACAGCCAACCAGGCACTAGAAGGTGACTCTTCGAGAATGAACCGATCGTCGACAGAATCGACCGACCCTTTTTAGTGTTTTGGTTTTAATTTGCATGATTTCATAATGTGCGCCTCCTTTTTTTTAGAGTGTAGGCGTGCTCCATAACTTACACCTTCCTTTTTTAGGGTTTGGTTGCTGTCCACAACATAGATATTGTACAGATATTGCACAATACAAGTGTCGCACAACATAGGTGTCGCACAACACAAATTTTGTACAACACAGGTGTTGTGCAACACAGGTATCGCGTAACACAGATTATCGTGCAACACAGGTGTCGCACAACACAGGTGTCACGCAACACAGATGTCGCACAACCTGTGATTTTACGTATTCTGTTTCATAGAATCAGGCTCTTTTTGAGACTAACTTGTGTTTGTTCTTCTTTTTATAGTTGATCTTAGAGAAGACCCTGATACTAAGAAATTTGCTTCAACTTTCAATGTACCAGGATATAAAGAAGACTTATCTCATGTCTCATATCCACAATATGATGCACCTGAATCTTGAAAGGCCATACTCACTGCTTAAGAAAGTAACACTTTGTTATGTATGATGAACGATGAACCATTGGAGAGTGTAGACAGTGTGGTTCATAAGAAATCGGCCTTCTTGTTTGGAGATGCAGTCAAGAAGACATCTCAGCCAAAGGCCAAGAAAGAAGAAAGGATTTATCAATGTAGGGACAGAATTATGTTTCTCACTGAGATGTCAAGACACATGTCCTTGTCCCGATATGAATTCTCCAGTCACCTTCGACGGATGGTATGGGACATGACTCCGATTCAGCAAGCTAGAGTCGGGAAAATATGTTACATGTTAGGTCCGCAGAGCAATGACCTATTTTACAGTACTTCAGACAGGTACGGCTCCCATCTGAGGGGTTTGAAGCCGAGCAGTATACCTCCGAAAGATTCATCGATGATTCTTCCCGTCAGGGTACCCATCTCCGCGAACACATTTGCTAAAGCTGAAAGAAGATACCCAGATCAGGCCATACGTTTGACAAGCCTAGTGAACCCTGACATGAAACGTTGGAGCAGCTTAGTGATTTGGATTCTGGATCAGTTCAAGGACAAACTCCTCGAACTAGAACTTTATGAGGCCATCTGGACCACTGTTCACGGTTTTCGCCCAAATGCTCATATGTTCTTGGCTCTGATTGAAAGATACAACGACAGAACTGGTACCTTTATGACCCCTCCCAGAAAAATTGGTTTTGCACTTCATGAGATGAAATCTCTCACATCTTCCAATGGGTAACAACCCATATGAAGAATATGTACCCACTAATAAGGAACTGGATATTCTGTCTATAAAGAACCCTCATATGGGGGGTTGTGTTCGAAGAGCTTCTATGTCATTATAAGATATGCTCCTTTTTTTACAAAAGCGCTTCTACAGGGACTTGTTATACAACCAAGTGGCTGTCGTATTTGTTTTTGGGCCATATCTTTGAAGACAAGGTAGTCGAGAGTCAGGCTTGCGATCCTTGCTTCTTGAAATCGCTCAGCCGTAGCGACATAGAAAAACTTATGGAAAAGTCCAAGCATACCGAGAACATCTTGGATGTGGACTGGCACTTATTTAAGGCTGCTACTACTATTAAGAGTTATTTCAGGCAGGGTTACATACCCATGTCAAAAGAAGCCCAGTTGGCGGGTTTTCTTTCTTTGTGGCTGCGATGGTTTGTAGTTCCCGGAGCCAGTACAGTCGATAGATTTCACCGAGGCGTACTATTTACTGCTGTACGTCTAGTATTTGGCCACAAGATGGACATTCTTTCTGCAATGACTTATCGCCTGAACGTAGGACTACATTCTTTTGTTCATACCATGCTGCATGGTAAGGCTGCTCGGCTAGATTTTCTCTGCACCGAAATGCCTTATACTTATTTGTTTGGGTGGTTATTACTACACCATCCCAGCTTGATGGACCCTGATATGGGTGAAGTTGGAGGCAACTTTATCAGGCGTTATTCCAATGCTCGATGGAATATAAACGCAGTTTTAGAATGCAAAAGAGCTTTGAACTGAGGATCTGGATGGAGATTTCAATGTGTCCATCCTCCTCCAGGATATGAGAATCTTCCCCCACAACTCTTGGATTTAGAAACGACGTCTCTCCTTCTGTGTCCGGCTAATTTTGCATGGTTGAAGACAATCCGACCATCTCACCTAGTATATCGATTTGAGGAAGAGTGTTTTTTGGACCCGTATTTGCCAAGTCGATTCGCTCGGCAATTTGGCTACGACCAGCTGCATATGGGGAATGCCACTACTTGCCTTCAGGCCAAGGGTTTCTTGATTGATGGCGCTAATGCTTGGAGATATTATAATGCCAGAGGCACCAAAGCTATATTCTTCGTGCCCAATAATCTTGCTCAGGGTCTGCATATATTATACACATACGCGAATTTTTATACTTCGGCAAACACTTTTGCCAAAAACTTTCATCTGTCCCACAACTTTGCTAGTGACTAGCGATCAAAGGTTGGAGTCCGTACTGCACAATTGTTCAAGGATGCAGAAGATCGAGACCCTGCCGATAAACCTCTGGAGGCTTATCTTGTAGGTTTCTTAGATGAAGTAAATGGTCCGTTGGACGTATCATTAAAGGTACAAAAGAGAAGTCTCCCGCCAAGGGGCTTAAGAAAAGGAAGACTGGAGATTCATCTGCTTATTCACATCATGATGATCTTCCTTCTTCACCTAAGGCTCCAGGAAAGAAAAAGATGAAGACCACTTTGGTCATTAATGAACAGCCTACCACCAGGACAACTCGGTCCTAGTCGAAGCAGATGCAAACTGGGGTATCCCCTGGGGAAGGAGAGATAACTCCTTCTTCGACTCCAAAATAGAGTGGAGTCGCCCGAGAAGAACTGCCTAGAATGCAAGACGACCTTGATCAGGTCGAAGAAGAACCTGTAGCACCTCTGCTATGGAAGGTCAGAAGAAAATTGCTGGTGACTCGAGCAGAACGTCAAAAAATTGATGCTTCCTCCATCCCTTCTAGACCAAAGGAATCTGATACATCATTACCCTCGCAGAAGGATCTGCCATCTCAAAAAGGTAATTTCTATACTTTTAAGCACAATTTAAGATATGAATGGTATATATTGATATTATTCTTTTTCATCTACAGAGACTAAAGCAATTGATATTCCAGTCTCAGTTACTACCGAGGAAATCCCAGGATATCAAGTTGTGCGAACGACTGTTTTCGTAACTGCACTGGCAGCAGCAGGAGTAACACTGTCATCCCCGACTCCAGATGTCCCAAGGGCAACATTCCCTGAGAAGGAGTTGCCTCCTATAAAATCTCAAGCTGGGGTTGCCGATCTTCCGACCGCTCAAACTCCTATTCGTTCTCAAGAAGATCGAGAAATGATAGACGCCCTCCTGGATTGTGACTATAGCGATGCGTCAATCGGAGATACTTCTGCAAGCGCTACTGAAGAAGAACCATTTCAGTGGATGTCCCACTGATATCGGCTGAAGAAGGCCATATAACTGTTGAGGGTGAAGAACACCCCATTGTTGATAAGAGGCATCCAAGCCAAAAAAACTGATAAGCTTGAAAATAACGAAGATCAGACTACGGCTCCTGAAGATGCTGGGAATGATGAAAATTCTAGCAATATTGTTGCAGATACTCAGACCCCTACCGATCAAGCTCTTGAGGTCAACGATGCAGAAGTGATTACTTCAGCTAACTAAGTCGAGTCAGGGGTCGGAAGCAGCCGTTTTCTATCAGGCGGTTCTGAGGCTGGAAGTAGTCAGGCGGTAGTGTCTGAAACTACCAAAGCCAGGCTCTGTACGGATTTGGTTACACCCCACTATACCCCACATGTACTGCCAAGTTCGGATAATGTCACATCTATTTTTCTAGTTTGAGGGTATTTTGGTGATTGTAAAAAAAAATTTGATTATTTTAAATTATTATATTATTGGTATTATAATTTTTTGCCTTTTGATAGTATAGCCTTGGTGAAACCTAGACTAGTGTCTCACCATAACTTAGTGACTTAGTTTGCATGGTTGGTTAGTTTTGTAATCCCATTCTAGTTAGTTCAACTTAGAAGCTAATTAGCAAAATGGTTAAGGAGCTAGTTAGACCATTTGATTTTAAGAATTCATTTTTAACTTATAGAAATAAGCCCAAGCCCATTGATTATGAAACCCTAGCCCACCTTGATGTGGCCGGCCATAGTAGAGTCCCATACCCCATATTTAATCTCACTTAATGAGACTTGCCTCTTTTTCCATTCCTTCTCATTCTGGCAAAAACCTAGGTATGTGTTCTTTCCTATTTTCTTCATTCCTTCTCCTTTTTTATTCTAGTCTTTTGCATTGGATTCTAATTCATTTTTATGGACTGTTGGTGGTGAGTAATCTCAGTTTTGGAGAGCATTGGAGTTTTGGAGTTGCAAGAAGGATCTTCAAGTTGAAGCTTTCTTTGGGATTCACCCTCACTAGGTAAATTTCTTAAAATCCCTTCAAATCTATAATTTATTTCCATAGATGAATCCATATAGGTACTCTAGACCTGTAGGTGAAGTTTGGTAGGTTTATGATTTCGTTTGATAGCCGTATCGGACACTTGTCGGTCCTATGGAATACATGATCGACGAAATGCCACTTAGAACTGAAAATTATTATTTTTTGATTATGTTTTCACGAATTTATTGCTGATATTATTTGTAATAACTTTCATGAAGACAGATCTTGATTCGACACAATTCCAGTGTCCGAATCGGACACGGACACGCGTGCATGAGGCCCGTGCATGCCTGCTGTCTGTGCGTCATAACTCGACGCATAGGGCTCCGTTTCGTGTGAAATTTTATGGACGCATGGGGGCAACCTCTGCCCATGTGCTCCTAAAATTTTACGACGTTTCATAAAGCGTGCATGGAGAAATGCAATGTGCAAGGTTCAGCCAGCACCGTGCACGCGGTTGAAAAGTGCCGCTGACACGGCCTTCGTACGCGAACACAACGCAACGAGGACCCATTCCAAGAGCACGAGCACGAAGCCCTATACCTGGGCTATCCAGAGACCCAACCCCGAGACACGACGTGGCTCGTGTCGTCGTGTCGTGAGCCACGGGGTTCGACATGCGCCCACGAGGTCGCACGCGCGCGTGCACACAGCCACGCGGGTTCGCGTGTCCTGTGTCACATGGACGTGACGTGGTGTCATGTTAGTGTATCCTGGACCTAGACCTGGACCCCACCTAGCTATGTGCACGAGAACGAGGCTTCTTGTTGTGCGTGTGGCATTCAATCGAGCGAAAACGCACGTGCACGTACACTTGTCAATTCACGCGTATCTGGTTCTCTCCGATACGCACTCTATGGATACGATGCGGACATGGGTTCGACCCCGTGAGTACCTGAGCATGTCACACACGTATACACCATCGTGTTTGCCAGGTTTTACGAGTTCTAGTTGAGTATTTTGCATTTTGGGCTTTGAGTTGGGTTTCGGGTTTCGACTTATACCTATAATTGAGTTGTTTTGTTATGTTTCAATTTTCTGAGAATTAACTCAGATTTTCTAAGTTTAAATGAGGTTAGATAGGTTCTGGACTTGTGGGTATTAGTCTCTAACTTTACATCCAAATATTTTTACCATATGA
Organism: Iris pallida; assembly: GCA_029216955.1. NCBI lineage: Eukaryota > Viridiplantae > Streptophyta > Magnoliopsida > Asparagales > Iridaceae > Iris > Iris pallida. The sequence continues at coordinate 19,094,605 of JANAVB010043418.1, read as the reverse complement.
TATATATATATCATCTTTTGTTATATCTATGTATAAGTATATTATATTTATATATATATATATATATATATATATATATATATATATATATATATATATATATATATAGGTATAGATAGGTTGTTGTGTATATATAGATATACATATTAACCTCAGATCTGAAATTCAATCCCCTCTTCATGAACTCACCCTTTCCTTTCCTTCCTATATATATATATATATGTATATATATATAAAATATATTTTATATATTTATATATATATATATATATATATATATATATATATATATATATATATTTTTGAAGGAACAGATAATTTTATTGAAAGAGGAAGTCCCAAAAATACATAGCTAGGCCAAAAGACCTATACAAAAGTTTACGTCTTCATCTTCCCAACCTTCCCATGGGCACAAGCAACTGTAGCTTTAGAGATTTGTCGCTATATATATATATATATATATATATATATATATATATATATATATATATATATATATATATATAGCTTCTTACTTCAATTAGGCTTATATATATATATATATATATATATATATATATATATATATATATATATATAAGCCTAATTGAAGTAAGAAAAAAAAAAAAAAAAATATATATATATATATATATATATATATATATATATATATATATATATATATATATATATATATATATATATATATATATATATATAGTGTATGTACATATATGTAAAATATATATATAAGTTTTGTTTCAGTTTTGACCCCCATAGCAACCCTTCACTCGACACACACACACACACCCTCTACTTTTTACCTTCTTTACAAGTTTATGTATATATATATATATATATATATATATATATATATATATATATATATATATATATATATTATATATATATATATATATATATATATATATATATATATATATATATATTTTTTTTATATATATATATATATATATATATATATATATATATATATATATATATATATATCTGTGTGTGTGTAAATATATATATATATACATATATATATATATATATATATATATATATATATATATATATATATATATATATATATATATATATATATATATATATCTCTGTGTGTGTGTGTGTGTGTGTATTGCATTGAATGAAGATATATAAGTATATATAAATGTGTTTGCTATTGAGTGTAACCTAGGGAGTAATTAGTCAGTTTAGGATTGACCCAATGAGCCTAGATTAGTTGAGTTGACTAGCAAGTTGACAAAAGTCAACTTTGAGTCAAACTTGATCCAAATCGACTCAAACGGACTTAGATTGACTTGATAACTTGTGTTTTACCTAAAAATTAGTAAACGGACTAGTTGACTTATAGTTGACCAGGTTTAACCAGAGTTTACCAGGTTTGACCAGAGTTGACCAAAGGTTGACTTTGACCTAGAAGGACCTAGAATCATGTAGAACTGCATTATAGACCTTTCTTATGATATTTTAGACCATGTTGTGACTTATGATTATTTTAAATAGGATTACATCACTCCAGTTCAGTTACACTTCCTCATCAGCAGCTTGGATTATCAGGCGCGTACATTCTCTGACCGTTTCATACTTGTTTGGACATATTCTCTTGTTATAGACTAGTTTACTTGATGCTGTCACAATGTTATCACGGATTAGTACTATATGGATCTCTTCATGCGATATTATCCCCTCGAATACATCGGGTATATTATGCTCATGTACTTTATCATGTGCATCGTCTACTCCTTGTATTCGTATTTATTCATGTATACTCATGTGATATTCATGTACACTCATAATCATGTGAGCCTTCATGTATAGACCAGTGGTACTCATGTGGACTAGCTATCCATGTGAGTCACTACTCTTTCATGTGCAATGACATAACCTGGACAGATCCTTGTGTACTGATTAGGGTAGGGGAAGTATTTATTTGGTTATGTGATCTACAACATTATCATGTGCAACTCCAAACTAGATTTAAGTCATGTACAACCTAAGCCAGTTTATATAACCAAATTGTGCTCTAAATCACGTAGTTAGTTCAGTTCTCTTATCTATATCATGTATATCTATTTCCATTATACCATGTTCTCTTTTATAATCTCTTTACTATTTTTTTACAGCGTTTCATGTATATTATTCTATAGCTTGTTTCATATTTCCTTTCATGTTATAAACTGTATGAGAGATACATATTCGTTTCTGTCCTGACTGGGCTGTTGAAAATATTACAGATGATGAGGAATGCTGCAAAACTTACTATAGAGCAGGCCCAGCTGACACAGGTGACCTGGACCCTCAGGAGGATCCAGCAGTCACTGAGGACTTGCCATTAGTTTAGTTTAGACTTATCTTATTATCTAGTTTATTGAGACATTGAGATTGTACTGAGATAGTGTTTATGGTATGGTTTACACCGAGACTTATTATTTATATTTGTGACTCTCTGTTGAGATTATCTTATCTTCTATTCCATCTTAGATATTGTGATTGAGTTGTACTTTATATATTGTTCTCCTTTCGGAGCATATTCCATATTATGTTTGATGTTGTGACCTAGGACAGCGTTCTACCGCCGATACTGCGGTGTAGGTTGGACGTACCCACTTCTTGTGCCCTTACACCGGGTGCGGGTCGTGACACATTTTTTAGTGGTGGCCCATGTAGGTCCATCGCAACTAGTACGATTTCATAGTGGTACTTGAACTAGAGTATTACTACAGCCTGCAGTAGGATATAGGATATAAGTTAAGGTAGTCAATCACATTAGGAAAACTCTTATTAATTCTTGCTGCTAGTTGCCTTCTTTTGAAACAAACTGTCCTCCTTTGATTATATCGCTTCTTTCTCAGTAATTGATTCTTTGTTTGATCTGTCTTCAAGATGGTGGAGACAAGATCGCAACGTTCTGGCCTAAGGGATACCGTTGAGAGGTCTGCCACTTCTCGCCCGACTCAAAAGGACCCTGGGACCACAGTACCTCTTGTTTCTGCTCAGGTGGAACCGTTTGCAGCTTTTAGGGGTGCTCCTCTACCGGTTCCGAGGACTACCCCAGGGGTTCAGGGGATGCTACCACCATCGCCTCAGTAGACAGTTGATATGGCGCAGTTCTTTGCCTTCATGTAGCAGATGATGGAGACTCAGCGGCGCCAGACAGAGGATATGAGGCAGGGTATTAGCAATGCCCATCAGCTAGCCATGGTGGCAGTAGAGAAGGTGGTTGTCCAACCACGAGAAGGGCAGATACAGCCGTACCTGTCGAGGACTCCGGGCATTCAGGACTTTCAGAAGATGCGGCCGTGAGACTTCAAAGGTACCGAGGGTATCCTATATACCGACGACTGGATCGAGCATATAGAGGAGATCTTTTGCCTCGCAGAGATACCAGCTAGGCTTCAGATAGAAACAGCGGACAGCCAGATGCAGGATATTACCCGCACATGGTACCAGATCGACCCCAGGTTTGGTACAGAGGGGCAGACTTGTGAGGCTTTCAAGAAGCTCTTCAAGGAGAAGTTCTTCCCCGGTACAGCACTTGGCGCCTTGGAGAAGCAGTTCGAGAACCTGGTGCAGGGGAACCAGACAGTAGAGGATTACGCCGGAGAGTTCTGCCGTCTGGGAAGATTTATGGAGGGCCTTAGCGAGACAGCGAAGGCTAGGAGGTTCAGAAAGGGCTTGGTTAAGGAAGTCAAGTCCTTGACCAAGAGCAACAGAAATGCTACTTTTGAGGAGATTCTGCTGGGAGCTATAGCAGCGGAGGACGACCTTGAACTGAAGCTGAAAAGAGGTCATGATTCACATGGAGACGACGGCAGTTGGGGCCCGGCCAAGAGGCCCCATTATCAGCAGCAGCATCAGCAGAAGCCTTTCCAGCAGAAGCAGATACAACAGGCACCTAGGCAGCAGCAAGTCATCAGTTGCACTTTCTGCAAGAAGCCAGGACATATGTGGAACGAGTATAAAAAGAGGCTAGGCAAGTGCCTACATTGTTTCTCAGCGGAGCACTAGCTGAGGGACTGTCCCATATCTTCAGGACGTACAGCTCAGGGAGCAGGAGCCAACGCTCCGAAAGGTCAGCAGAAGGGACCATTGTAGACCCAGCAGCAAAAGTTTATCCAGCACCAGCAGCAGACCAGAGGAGGTTGGCAGGGGCGAGCCTTTGCCATGTCATCCGAGGATGCAGAGGCAGTCGGAGATCTGATAGAAGGTTCTGTTCTTTTCGACCCCTTTCCTACATTCGCTTTATTTGATTCGGGGCCTTCCCATAGTTTTGTGTTTGTATCATTTGCTGTTAGATACCAGCTTTCTTCTGAATTATTGCCTAGGACTTGCATGATCACGACTGGGTGGTATCATCCTCGTCCATGATGTTTGCAAGGATCGAAGAGTAGTTTTGGGAGGCCGAGAACTGGATGTGAGTCTGCTCGTAATGCCAATACCGAACTATGACATTGTACTCGGTATGGATTGGTTGAGCAGGCACCATGCCAGTGTAGATTGTCGCGGTGGTAGAGTTCTTTTTAGAGTGCCAGGAGAGCCAGAGTTCAAGTTCACCGGATGGGAGGCGGAGCAGAGCAGCGGAGTTTTCTGCAGAGTTTTAGCAGAGGAACAAAGCGTGCCACATCCATTGATAGCTGAGTTCATGGATGTATTTTCGGAGGAGTTGCCAGGGTTACCTCCGGACAGAGATATGGAGTTCTCTATAGATTTGGTGCCCGACGCAGAGTCAATATCTCAGCACGTCTATAGAGTGAACAACAGTGAGCTAGTGGAGTTGAAGAAGCAGGTGGATGAGTTGCAGGACAAAGGCTTCATCCGATCGAGTTCTTCACCATGGGGTGCACCAGTACTCTTTGTGCCGAAGAAGGATGGGTCGGTACATATGTGTATCGACTATAGGGCTCTCAACAGCCTCACGATCAAGAACAAGTACCCGCTGCCGAGGATCGATGATCTGTTCGATCAGTTGAGCGAAGCGAAGGTATTCTCCAAAATTGATCTGAGGTCAGGTTACCATCAAGTGAAGGTGAAAAAGAAGGACATTCCGAAGACAGCATTTAGGACACAGTATGGCCAGTTTGAGTTCTTGGTGATGTCGTTTGGGTTAAGTAACATCCCAATGGTGTTCATGAACCTGTTGAACAAGGTGTTCCACCAGTACTTAGACAAGTTCGTGGTGGTATTCGTCGACGATATGTTGGTGTATTCGAAGACCCCAGAAGAGCACGAGGAGCACTTAAGAGTAGTTCTGGAGACTCTCAGGAAGGAGCAGCTTTATGTCAAGCTCTCAAAGTGTGTGTTCTTCCTGGATCGAGTTGATTTCCTAGGTCATGTTGTGACCGGGAATGAAATCTCAGTAGACCCGAAGAAGATCAGAGCAGTTGAGGCATGGACAGCACCGAGTTCAGTTGCGGAGATCAGAAGCTTTTTGGATTGGCAGGCTGCTACAGGTGGTTCATTCAGGATTTTTTCTGGGTTACAGAGCCATTGACTAGGCTGACCCGGAAGGACACAGAGTTTATCTGGTCAGAGAAATATCAGGTTGCTTTTGATGAGTTGAAGAAGCGACTGACGACAGCCCCGATTCTGTCATTGCCATCAGGATCAGGCGGGTTCACTATCGACAGTGACGCCTCGGGGAAGGGTCTGGATTGTGTCTTGCAGCAGCATGGGAAGGTGATTGCCCATGCATCCAGGCAATTACGTCCGCTTGGGAAGAACTACCCTACCCATGATTTGGAGTTGGCAGCAGTTATATTTGCTCCTAAGTTGTGGAAGCACTATCTATACGGAGAGAATGTGGAGATCTTTACATACCACAAAAGCTTGAAGTATGTGTTTACACAGAAGGAGCTCAACATGAGGTAGCGCAGATGGTTGGAGTTGATGAAGGACTTCGAAATTTCCTTGCAGTATCACCCAGGGAAGGCCAACATGGTTGTCGATGCCATGAGTAGGTATCCGGTAGCTATGTGTTTGATGATGGATCATCACTTGTTAGTAGATTTGGAGAGCCTGGGGATCAAGGTGATTGTGCCATGAGTTCAGATGCAGATGTGGGTGTAGGTCCTAAAAATCAAGTTGCACCCATCAAAAAAGAAATGAGAATCAAATTGCGCACCCTTCAAATGAACTGCACAGGAAGCAGACTGCGTAATAAATCAACTGCGCGAGAATAAACTGCGCCAGTATCCAAGCGCGCTATGCTGACGTGGCAACATCATCATTACCTGTCACAAAATCAGATCTTCTGACAACTGACAGCCCTAAAGGCGAGGAGCCTCTTCATTTCTCGAGCCGCACCGCATTCTAGGACAGCTGTCCAAATCCTAGCACGGTCCAGCTGTCAACTCCCAGCGCAATCTGCCAGCCCAACCGAAGCGCAGTCTGCCAGATCCTCTTCAGCACAGTTCGATCCCAGCGCAGTCTGAAGCTAGCGCTGTTCAAGTGGCACGATCCATCAAGATAACTGACATTTTGTACGTGGCTTACATGCCATCAATTGCTCAACACGTGGTAGCTTCCTGTACATGACCAAGCGCATTTCAATCAGACAATGCCATGCGTCTAAATACAGTTAGCCCATGATTGAGTAACCACCAAAAGCCAGCGCAACTGGTAGTCTGCGCAGTCCAATACCTGTGCAATCCAGCCTGCACAATTCAGAATAACTATAAATTAGTTATTTCTAGAACTCTATAAATAGAGTTTCAAGTCCTTCATTGAGGAGATCAGATCATTATTATCACCAGAGATCAAGAGTTCTTGTCCAAGTGCAGATGCATTCTTCAGAGGCTATCGTCTTCAAAGTTCACATCGTCCAAGGGATAAAGCGATCGTCTTCAGATCGGATTCCTATAGTTGTACTTTTCTAAAATTTAATTGTAATCTTCTTACAAAGTTTGTGAAATAAAAGAACTTTTATTTTTGCAAACAAAATGGCGACTCTGCTGGGGACGACTTTCTCCTCCGACGAGGAAGTGACAACTCAATGTGATGTTGCGTCTATCGGAAAGACGCAGAAGTCGCTGGTTGTGAAGGTCAACCAGACTGCCTATGAAGCGATGATCAACTCTGGGGCTACTCGGCGTACTGTGGCCTCTGCCAAGAGCAAGATCCATTCAGTGTGGACTCCGAAGTCCTCTGCGCAATCCTCTGCGAAGTCCTCTGCGCAACCTGCTATCTCTGCTGTTAAGGAGCCACTGGCCACTTCTGCTCCTGTGCAAAACACTACCCGCGCTACCAAAGCGCAAGCCAGAGCTCCTGCACAGTGTACTGCTCCTCTTACTGCCGTGCAAGCCCCTTTCTACGCTGCTATGGCAAAGTCCAAGACCCCTCTTCCTCTGGCGCAGTTGGTGACCTCCTTCCCTCCTGCGCAATCCACTGAAGCCAGAACTCCTGCTGCGCAAACTACAGTTTCTGTGGCCAAGAGGCCATCTGTCAAAGCTTCCCAAGCGCAATCAGCCAATGCGTATATTGCCACTTCAACCTCTGCGCAAGCTATTTCAGTGCAGTCTAATAGGGATAGCCCTTTGGCTAATCTCTCTTCCTCTCACAGCAAGGGGAAAAACTCTGCTCCTCTTCCCAAGCACCCTGTTGCTCTAGCGCAATCCACTAGGGGTAGTCTGTTGACTGTTCCTCCTCCTCCTCAGAACAAAAGAAAAGGCCCGTTGGTCTTTTCTCAAACTTCCTCGTTCCACGACTTGGAGGACAACAGTGGGAAATGCTTTTTAGCCAACCCTTCTTCACAAAACAAGGGAAAAGGTCCTTTGGTCTTTTCTCAGTCTTCCCGGGTTTTTACCTCGGAAGATCAATCTGAACTTGCCTCGGCACCAATCAGTACAAGAATTCTCTCAAACAAGAGCTTTTCTCTCCCTGCCAAAGGAAAATGTACTGATCAAAGAGGTATTCTGCCTACTCCGGTAGCGGAACTCCAAGATCTCCTAACTCTCCGGATATCTCGCTCAAAATAGGGAAAATTACTGGTGTCTCAGACAGAAACCCCTGAGGGTGAGTTTGCTGATCTCCGGGATTATCTCAATAAACCTCGATCTACATCAACTTCGGCGAAACGCAAGCAGCCTATGCCGAAGATGAACCTGCATCAGAGGCAAACTTTCAGGATGAAAAATCCTGACACCTATGCTAACGAAGTGAGTACTTCTCTATATACTCAAGGGACAAAACATCTGAAGAACCGGAACCATGCTTCGAATGTGGTCAAAGAACATATCCCTCAGACTTCTTCTCGTCCCGTCATTGTTCCTGACCTCCGAGAGCACCTCGGGCAAAAGCGGGACAATATCGCAACACCTCCAGTTCAACCACTTGAACACCATTGTAATCATAAGGTTGTCATCAAGTGCTGTTGCCAGACAACAAAACGATCTGTCTTCGATCGTCTGAATTTTGCAACTTCGGAACCAATTTCAGAAGATGAAGACGAAGTGTTGTATGCTTCCGTCAATATGGCTTCTCGAGACACTGGGGGTAGAAAGTGCTCCAAACACGGCAAGCCTCGTAGGCCCAGCCAGCGGTATTTTGATTTACTCCAAGAATCTTCTGAAGGAGTATTTCAACACACCCGATCCCGATGTCAAGACACAATCAGTCAAAGGAATCTTCTCCAAAATCCCTCTCCTCATCTCCATATTTCTTATTCAGGAGATGATTCCTTCTCTGATTATGATGCATACAGTGAAAGCTCTGAACAGACAGTGTCTTCTATTGTACCTAGAGAAGTGACAGCTTATTTTGTCACTGAAGACCCAGATGCTTCTAGTTCGATAAATCAAGAACAACGAATAGCTGCACTGGAGGATAAGCTGAAGACCATGGCTGAAATGGTCGCAAGTATGCATTCTATCATCGTGGCTCAACATACTGTACCACCAACCGCACCTGCTGTAAATCCTGAGATTATAGCAACGTCGATGCCTGTCAATGCAGGTCTGGGGGTAGTATCTCCTCAAATACCCCCTGTACAAATTCAACCCATACCTAGTCAGTGAGGAGCTGGGGGTAGTACTTACCACGCTGTTCCTCTCCCTAACACTATAATTCAGCCTGCTCCTTCTTCATCATCGAAGGATGCTAATGAAGCTGTCAAACTCTTGCGCACTCAATTCGAGGCTTTTAAAGAGAAGGACAATTTACAGAGGTTGGGGATCAAACAACCCTATCCGGTTGAATGGAAGGAAGTCCCATTCCCTCCAAAGTACAAGATTCCCACAATTTTGCTGTTTGACGGCAGCACTTCTCCAAGTCAGTTCATTAACCACTTTGAGGTAATGACTGTTCAACTTCAGCCAAATGACGCTCTTCTTACCAGGGTATTTGTCGGCTGTTTAGCCGGCGTAGCATACGATTGGTACAGGAGCTTGCCTGATGGCTGTATCACTTCTTTTTTGGGTCTTAAACAAATCTTCTTGGAGCGATTCTACGAGGGAATTAACGACGTGACCATGTCGACTCTCAATAAGATCAAACAAAGACATAATGAAACTGCTGAGAGTTTCATTGAAAGATTCCGCCGAGAAGCTTTAAAGATGCCTCCTGGAACTCCGGCCGCTGTCACTATAGATACCTGCAAGGCAAATCATTTGCCTATCATCAGCATGTGGACGGGGTCAACTCAATTTCAAGACTGGCCATCATTTATTGTCAATACTAAAGCAGCTGAAGTTAGTGCTGACAAGTTCAAGCAGTTGGGGGTACACATGTCTAACCCCGACCGGGATGAACACCCGACATCTAGTAGCGGTAATCGCCAGAACAACCGCAAGGGTAAAGAAACTTTGAACATCACTTTGAAGAACAAAGAATCTCTGGCTATCAACATAGCTCCACCTACGTCTACTTCTACTCCTTCTGCCTCTCCACCAAGGGAACCTCGTCCGAAAGTATAGTACTCCTTTGACGAGAACGACACCATGAGCATCTTCGATTGCTTGATCAAAAGCAATAAGCTCCAACTCCCAGACCCGAAGAAGCCTGACGAGGTCGGTAAGACTGACCATCCCAAATATTGTGTTTATCACAGGTTCATTGGGCATCCCACTCGAGCATGTTACGTGCTCAAAGGCAAAATTCAAGAGCTCGTCAACGCTGGTGTTTTCACCCTTTAACAAGATGAGAAGACTGTTACCGCGAACATGGTCTCAGTACAGTTCGGTAACTTCCCTCCACAGATGGTACAGCATGGTGTCATCCCTATCCCCAAGGCCGCTCTTTAGATCGAGAACCTTCCTCCTCCACGAAGTGAAGGTCTCATCCCCTTATCTCTCGATAATGGTGAGATTATGTGGATCCATCCCGATCTTGTGGCAGACTTCGAGGCTTCTTCCTCATCTAAACAAAAAGACTGCTCCAAGAGTAGAACAAAGATCTGCAATATGGCATCTTTTGACCCCATAGTTGAAGAGGAAATCCTATTGGGCACTAGGTCAGGGAAAGCCTACCTACGAGAAGTTTCTGAAAACCAAGAAAACCCTGCTTCTTCTTCTGAGTCCGCTCTAGTGCAACCTGTTTCCACTGAAGACATCCCTTCTGCATCCTCACCGGTGGTAGAACCTACTCCTCCCAAGCTGACAGTAGCCGACAAAGGTAAACAACAAGTCCGCTTCGATAATTCTTTGAAGAAGTCATCTCCTTCTGGACTTGAGAAACCATATAACTTTGATATCTTGGCTCAACTAGCCAATACACCGGCCAGGCTGTCAATCTTCGAGCTCTTGCGCCTTTCCAAAGAGACTCGAGAAACTCTGAGTGAAGCTCTAATGCAGGCAGAAACCTGTCTGACCCTTCTAAAGAAGCCGAAAGCAGAGCCTGTCTCTTGCCTCCATTGTCACAGTGTGTTGGAGTTAATTCCAAACATTACCTTCACACAGGATGATATGCTGATGGAAGACAATAGACATGACCGTTCTCTATACTATACAGGATACATCGACACAATGAAGGTCGATCATATTTTGATAGATCCCGGGTCAGCACTCAGTATCATGCCAAAGACAATGCTAGATGTACTGAAGATCCCAGTGCATAGTCTTTCCGGCACAATCACCACCATCTTGGGGTTCAACCAGGGAAGGAGTGAGCCTCTGGGCAAGATTCGCCTAAAACTCCAAATAGGCAATCTCCGTACAAAAGTGACCTTCTACATTATAGACAACCTTGGTTGCTCTTACAATGCTCTTTTGGGGAGACCATTCTTGCATGAACACAACATTGTTTCCTCGACTCTCCATCAATGTTTCAAATACGTCGATGACAATAGGGAGATTCAAAAAAAGGTTGTGGATCTCTACCCTTTCAAAGGTGTCGAAGCATATTGTAACGATGCATGCATGTATAAAGATGAGTTCATGAAGGTAGTACTGGCTCTGGACACTGAAGAAGAACAAGAAGCAGTGCCCAATGATACCCTCATCATACCTGTTAAAGGGCGTATTTCTCATCCTCAGTCCTCCAAACCACTGGCTATTCACTTGCCAGTCCAGAAGCAATCAACCGATGGTGGTCAAGATCAAAGGGAGCTCACCTCTTCTGAGCCACTTGTTATTGACTTACGTTGTAACAAGGATAAAAGGCAGCTCACCTCTTCTGAGCCACTTGTTATTGATTTATCTCATAACAAGGATAAAAGGGAGCTCACCTCCTCTGAGCCACTTGTTATTGACCTCCGTCGTAGCAAGCCTCCTCCACGTTCTTCTTTTCCCCCTCTTGTAATCAATCTGACAAAGCCTGCTAAGGCTAAAGGTCATGTTGTAAATACAGATGTACAAATCAATGAAAAAGCATCTACTTTCTAGTATACTGATGTCATTTATCATGCTAAGTGCTATTTGGATATGTTAGATAGCTTTCAGTCATTTACAATGGGAGTTGTACAGTCTCTTCAAACAGAGGTCTTACTCGAACACCCAGATGATTCATACTTTATTGTCCCTTCTCAAAAGAGAGGCGAGAGTCCAATACTTTTTAGTAAAGGACCATAACAGCAATTTAGCTATACAGATGATAGCAAAAGTAATGATACGGGACGTCTCCAACTACGTCGTTATAGCCAACAATCAAAAGACAGCATTCGAAAGATGGGTTATGACTTCAAAAATGGCCTCAACTATGGTAAGGGTAGACGAACTCCTATCCGTACGGCTATTCCGAAGGGAAAATCAGAGATGTACTACGACAGGACAAAAAGAGGTCTCGGATATGCTTCACCTCCAGTCTTATCTCCAGCAGTCTCCGAGTCTGATAGTGAGGAGCGCTCTAATTCTTCTGATTCCAGATCATGGGACTCTGACACCAGCATCGGTCAGGTTCATCGGCTGATCGTATCTTCTAATATGGTCTCTACTGAACTCCCAAAAGGCTATGATGAAGACATTGAAGAAAATCCTAAAACAGATCCTTGGGCTCAACGAATGAACACCCAATGGGAACTCTGATTCGAACAACGAGAACCTCCTACCGAAGATCAATTAGTTTAAATTGATGTAGGAGAGGGTGGGTCGCCTCGTCCAATATTTATCAGCAAGAACCTTCCAGAGACAGATAAGCATGAATTAATTCTTCTTATTCGAGAATTCATTGATATCTTTGCCTGGAGTTATGAAGACATGCCAGGTTTAGATCCTAAAGTTGCTACTCATAAACTGAATATTTTGCCTAATGCAAAGCCAGTTAAACATCATCAAAGGCGATTCAAGCCAGAAATTATGGACGCAATCGATGATGAAGTCAAAAAGCTCATAGCTTGTGGCTTTATTCGAGAACAACAACATCCTAATTGGGTAGCCAACGTTGTCCCAGTCTTAAAGAAAACTGGAAAAGTTCGAGTTTGCATCGACTTCCGGGATCTTAATGAAGCCTGTCCAAAAGATGAATTTCCTCTTCCATTTACAAATGTCATGATCGACAATACTTGTGGGTTTGAAAGGATATCCTTCATGGATGGATTCTCTGGATACAATTAGATTCGGATGAATCCTGAAGATAAAAAACATACCTTTTTTCGCACTCCTCACAGAGTCTACTGCTGTACCATGATGCCATTTGGTCTCAAGAACGCTGGTGCAACTTACCAACGAGCCATGAGTACCATCTTTCGAGATCATCTGTGTAAGACTGTCGAATGCTATGTCGACGATATTGCTGTCAAGAGTCGTTTAAAGGAAGATTACATCCAAGATCTAAGAACAATTTTCAACCTGATGTGCCAACATCAACTCAAAATGAATCCCACCAAGTCATTCTTGGGTGTCTCTAGTAGCAAATTTCTCGGCTTCGTCATTACCTCTAAGGGTATACACGTGGATCCCGAGAAGATCAAAGCCATTCAAGAGATGCGTCCTCCACGCAACTTAAAAGAGCTACGAGGATTCCAAGGTCGACTTGCGTACATCAGGAGGTTCATTTCGAATCTGTCTGGACGTTGCAGACCATTTACCCAGTTAATGAAGAAGGGTGTATCTTTCGTTTGGACTGAAGAATGTCAGCGAGTATTGGACGATATAAAGCAATATATCATGAACCCACCAGTCTTGGTGCCACCAATTTCGGGTATACCATTCTTAATGTATATCCGTGCTATGGACCATTCATTGGGTGCTTTACTTGCCCAGAAGAACAAAGAAGGCCATGAACAAGCCATCTACTATCTTAGTCGTACTATAATTAGTGCTGAACACCGTTATAGTCTGGTTGAGAAAGAATGCTTAGCTCTTATGTTTGCTGTTCAAAAGACAAGGCATTATATCATTGGACAAACTATTCATGTCATATCCCGAGTTAATCCTCTTCGGATATTAATGAAGAAACCCAGCACACTCAATTCTCGGTTAGCTACATGGGCCATTCTGCTAGCCCAATATGACATGGTATATGTTCCACAGAAGTCCGTCAAAGGTCAAGCACTGGCTGACTTTTTAGCAGCTCACCCTGTTCCAGAGACATCCAAACTCTATGATTAAATTCCAGACGAGACATTGGAATCAAATATGATCTCCGAAGAATTTCCTACCTGGCGTCTGTTCTTCGACGGTGCATCCAGGATCGGGCCGAATGGTGCCATTGTCGCAAGAGTTGGGATTGTTCTTGTTTCTCCAGGCGGGTCAACTATCCAAAGAGCCTATTCCCTAGATGAACCCTGCTCCAACAATGTAGCAGAATATAATGCTCTACTCATTGGCCTTCAATTAGCTAAACAACTAGACGTCGAATATCTTGAAGTCTATGGCGACTCCAAGCTGGTTGTTAACCAGGTTAGAGGAACCTATGAAGTTTATCATCAAGATCTAGTGCCTTATCATGAAGCGGCAATCAATATGGTTACATCATTCAAAGCCTTCTTCATCGAATATGTTCGCTGAGCTTGCAATACCGAAGCAGATGCTTTAGCCAATCTTGCAGCAGTCTTAGCCATCCCTATCAAAAGACAGCAGGTGGTGGTTGTCTCTAATCGGGAATTGTTTTGCATCGAAAACAATCGTAATATTGAGTTTAGTAATCTTACTGAAGCCAATATTATCAGTGAAGATTGGAGAGCTCCTTTCATTGACTTTGTGGTTCACGATATACTCCCTAAAGATCCCAAGGAGGCTACGAGTATTCGTCGACGGTCTCTTCGATTCTATTACAATCAGACTACTAAGACTCTCTACCGGCGGACTTATGACGGTCTTCTTTTACGCTGTCTTGCTGGTGATGAAGCAAAGCAAGTATTACTTGAAGCTCACGATGGTGTTTGCGGAGCACATCAACCTGGTCCTAAACTACAAGATCGTATCCAACGTATGGGTTACTACTGGCCCTCTATGGTATTTGATGCCATCGAATATGCAAGAAAATTCTGAGCCTGTCAAATCCACGCAGATTTCATCCATCAACCGTCGGAATTTCTGCATCCAACTGCTGCTTCCTGGCCTTTTGAAGCCTGGGGTATGGATATTATAGGTCCTATCAACCTTCCTTCTTCTAAAGGACATTGGTTCATACTAGCAATAACCGACTACTTCTCCAAATGGGCTGAAGTTAAGACCAGTAGCGTCATCAACTTCGTCAAACATCATGTTATCTATAGGTTTGGTGTACCTCGACGGATCATTCACGACAATGGACCCCAGTTCATCAGTCAAAAATTTACCAGATTCTGTAATGATCATCGGATTGACAATATCGCTTCGACAGCTTACAATCCTGCTGCTAATGGTTTAGCTGAAGCATTTAACAAGAGTATTATCAAACTCCTTAAGAAGTTTATATCTACTAACAAACGGAATTGGAGTGAGAAACTCGAAAAGTGTCTATGGGCCTATTGCACTACTGTCCGTAACCCTACAGGCTGTACACATTTTTCTCTTGTGTATGGTTGTGAAGCAGTTCTACCTTTGGAACTTCAGATCCCATCCCTGCGGATTGCCATTGCCAACGAGCTCACTACAGAGAATAATGACCTCCTTCGACTTCAAGAATTAGAAGCGCTCGACGAGAAATGGTTATTGGCTCAACAGCATATTGAGTTATATCAAGCCTGAATCTCAAAAGCTTTTAATCGCAAAGTTAAAGTCAGAGCTTTTCAGAAAGGAGAATTTGTTCTAACCGTCAGACGTCCTATGACCATGACTCATATGAGCAAGGGCAAATTCGACGCGAAGTGGGAAGGTCCATATATCGTGAGCAAAGTCTTCTCAAATGGAGCCTATCAACTCATAGAGCTGGACGGTCGAGTTGCAATGATGCCTATCAATGGCAAATTCCTTAAAAAGTACTATGTATGAATGTAAAAGAAATTTCTTGTAAATACGACAAAACAGTTCATAAATAAAATTTTATTTTATTTCATCATAAATGATGTTACAAGATATCATGGACGAGGATCACTATCGCCCTTCTTAAAGACAGGACGAGGACCCCTACCGTCCTTTTCAAAAATATAATCGGCAAAAGAGCCGAGAATATCCTTGCTCAAACCTACCAGAAATTTGCAAGCGGCCATCCTCATGGCTTTCTCCTCGTCCGTCGTCCCTGGTTCAAGTAGGAAGTCCAAGATATCCTGCGGTGGCTTGGGTGCAGACGAACCTTCGCCCGCCTCTGTCTGCTTTGGCTGGGTCATCTCGACTGGACGTTCTTCAGTAACCGCTTCAACCTTCGGGGCGATCTCAGCCTTCTTGGATGCATCTTCAGACGACATTTTTATGTTGAAGAGTGAAAGTGATCATTTTATTTCAATTTTTGTTCTATTTATAGGCAAAAATTCTTAAAGCATTAAAGCGATGCGTTCTTCGCAACATTCATTACATCCATCTGACGGTTCACCCATTCATTCCACTCATCTGACGGTTCATCTGTTCATTACATTTATTTCAACGGTTCACCCGTTCATTCATTTCGACGGTTCACCCGTTCATTC
Source organism: Iris pallida (assembly GCA_029216955.1). Taxonomy (NCBI): domain Eukaryota; kingdom Viridiplantae; phylum Streptophyta; class Magnoliopsida; order Asparagales; family Iridaceae; genus Iris; species Iris pallida. The sequence continues at coordinate 19,078,182 of JANAVB010043418.1, read as the reverse complement.
CATACATTCGACGGTTCACCCGTTCATTACATCCATCCGACGGTTCACCCGTTCATTACCTCCATCCGACGGTTCACCCGTTCATTCTATACATCCGACGGTTTACCCGTTCATTCCATCCATTCGAAGGTTCACCCGTTCATTCCATCCATTCGACGGTTCATCCGTTCATTACATTTATTCGATGGTTCATCCGTTCATTCCATTCATCTGACGGTTCACCCGTTCATTCTATTCATTTTGATGATTCATTCGTTCATCCATATCAGCAATTTGTCACGTATTTATTTCTGATTAAGTTGTCTACCGAAATAATGATATTCAATAAATTATATTCTGCCATGTCCACATTACCTCTGAGCAGATATAATGAATATAATTATTTTCTAAAATCAAGAAATATATCATGTCTTGAACCTCTGAATATATTTTCCATCGCTATTATTTATATCCGTAATAGGATATGCAATAAATAATAGAGCCACAAAAATAATGTCTTTTAATTGATCAAAATTAAAGGCATTACAAAAAGTCATATCATAAAAGAGAAAATACAAAAAAGTTTTCAATTCAGCTGGAGATGTCATCAAGTTAGCTATCTGCTGCTTTAAAGATTGGAGCTGTCCTTCACGCGAATCCAACACCCGCCTTCTAGCTTCCGCCATTCCAGATTCATCATCAAAGGTTGGGAAAGTCACTAGTTGGCGAGTGATTTCATCTTGATGCGTCTTGACAAACTCATTCTTCTCACGAGTTAGAATGTCAAGTTGCTGAACGGCAGCTTCATGTTGTGTAGTCTCTTCCTCAAGAGCAAGCTGAATAATTCTCAACTCTTCTTGAAGCCGAGCAGACTCCGCCTTCAGTTCAGCAACCTTCTTTTCTTTCTCCCCAGCAGCAGTCGCTATCATCTCCATCTGGGAATCATACTCTGAAGCCTTTGTAGCATAAGTGTCCAAGAAAGTCTGGAAAGCAGCTTTTGTGGCCGCAGCTTCTCGAGTCATCTTTTCAAACTCAGCATTCACTAGGGGTTCTACCTTCCCTCGATTAAGATCCTTGTAAATCTTAATTGACTCCTCTAGCTCATCCAGTATATGTTCAAGATAGATAGCTTGAGCTTCATCACCCTGGCTTCGGATGGCGCTGATCAAATAAGTTGTTGGATTTCTAACGGTGATGGAACCAACACTCTCTCTATCCATTACCCTTTCTACTAAGGGTCCTAAGGAAGTAAAAAAGAGGTTGGTGAAGGAACCAACTATAAATCTGTTGGTAGCTGCTGCACCAGGTGTAGCAGCTACTCTTGTGGAAGTTGAAGCAGCAGATGCTTGTACAGGTGGACGTTCAGTTTCTTGAACATGAACTGAAGTCTCTTTAGACAAGGGAGCCATGGTGGAGCTAGTCGCCCCTCCTAGATGCTCCTTTGTGAAATCAAGAAAACACCATCAGTTTGCTGTCATTAGTAACTATAAAAAAGGATCAAAAATAAGGGCAAGCTTACCATTGCTGGGTCTAGTGACAAGTTTGTCGTCTGTTGACATGGGTTGCAACCTCGCAGAAGTAGCTTCAGACATCACTGCCTGACTACTGCCTGCTTCGGAGCCGCCTGAAAAATGTCGGCTGCTGCTAGCTATTGCTGTTGTTGGCACTATATCAGTGCATACTGGAGGAATTAGAGAAGATTGAATTTCTGCATAAAGGAAAGTTAAGATGATTAGTCATTTAATCTATAAAAGAAGATTGTCAATATCATTCAATACCTCTCGGATCAGTGACAGTAGCGTCCTCCAGTGCTATGTCATTAATAGCATTCTTTTCTTGGGATGCATGAGTATCAGCATCCTCTTCCGGATTCGGAGTATCATTAATAGTCTCTGTCGATGTCTCTTCACCATCCGCACCTTCTTCTCGGGCTTCCTCACTATCACTTGCGGCGACCGGATCTATATCATCATGGAAGCCGAAGTCATAGTCGTCTAGAGCCTCAATCATTAATTTGCCTTCTTCAACACGAAGTGATCTTGGAGAAGTCGAAGTCACAGTCGTCTAGAGCCTCAATCATTAATCATGTTCAAGAAGCTGAAGTCACAGGTGTAGGAGACGGCATCATAACTATACCTCTGATTGCGCCACAAAAGACGGAATTAATTTATAGTTTTTTAAGTGTAACGGTTACCTTTGATTGTGCCACAAAAGACGGAACTAATTCCTCCAAACGCGCAGTCAAAGCGCAACTTGCGTAACTTGATTTTAAATTCGAAATTCAAAGTATTTCGAAACTTTGAATATTTTTAAATTTCGAAAACTTTGAAGGGGGTCTTGTAGGTCCTAAAAATCAAGTTGCACCCATCAAAAAAGCAATGAGAATCAAATTGCGCACCCTTCAAATGAACTGCGCAGGAAGCAGACTGCGCAACAAATCAACTGCACGAGATTGAACTGCGCCAGTATCCAAGCGCGCTATGCTGACGTGGCAATATCATCATTACCTGACACAAAATCAGATCTTCTGACAACTGACAGCCCGAAAGGCGAGGAGCCTCTTCGTTTCTCGAGCCGCGCCGTATTCTAGGACAGCTGTCCAAATCCTAGCGCGGTCCAGCTGTCAACTCCCAGCGCAATCTGCCAGCCCAACCGAAGCACAGTCTGCCAGATCCTCTTCAGCGCAGTTCGATCCCAGCGCAGTCTGAAGCTAGCGCTATTCAAGTGGCACGATCCATCAAGATAACTGACATTTTTTACGTGGCTTACATGCCATCAATTGCTCAATACGTGGTAGCTTCCTGTACATGACCAAGCGTATTTCAATCAGACAATGCCACGCGTCTAAATACAGTTAGCCCATGATTGAGTAACCACCAAAAGCCAGCACAACTGATAGTCTGTGCAGTCCAATGCCTGCGCAATCCAGCCTGCGCAATTCAGAATAACTATAAATTAGTTATTTCTAGAACTCTATAAATAGAGTTTCAAGTCCTTCATTGAGGAGATCAGATCATTATTATCACCAGAGATCAGGAGTTATTGTCCAAGTGCTACTGCATTCTTCAGAGGCTATCGTCATCAAAGTTCACATCATCCAAGGGATAAAGCGATCGTCTTCAGATCGGATTCCTATAGTTATACTTTCCCAGAATTTAATTGTAATCTTCTTACAAAGTTTTTAAAATAAAAGAACTTTTGTTTTTGCAAACAGTGAGGCCTTCAGATTCAGTCGGACTTGATAGAGAGGATCAAGTCGGCTCAGTTCGATGATGTTACTCTGCGGTGTATCCGAGAGCAGGTTCGAGCAGGATTGGTGGATGGTGAGTTTATTCTTGCAAAGGATGGCACATTGAGGCACGGTTCCAAACTGTGTGTGCCCAGTGAAGACCTTCGGG
>JANAVB010043418.1:19007305-19069805 GCA_029216955.1 Iris pallida | reverse complement strand
CGACTCAAACGGACTTAGAATGACTTGATAACTTATGTTTGACCTAAAAATTAGTAAACGGACTAGTTGACTTATAGTTGACCAGGTTTGACCAGAATTGACCAGGTTTGACCAGAGTTGACCAAGGGTTGACTTTCACCTAGAAGGACCTAGAATCATGTAGAACTGCATTGTAGACCTTTCTTATGATATTTTAGACCATGTTGTGACTTATGATTATTTTAAATTGGATTATATCACTCCAGTTCAGTTACACTTCCTCATCAGCAGCTTGGATTATCATGCGAGTACATTCTCTGACTGTTTCATACTTGTTTGGACATATTCACTTGTTATAGACTAGTTTACTTGATGTTGTCACACTGTTATCACGGATTAGTACTATATGGATCTCTTCATGCGATGTTATCCCCTCGGATACATCGGGTATATTGTGCTCATGTACTTTATCATGTACATCGTCTACTCCTTGTATTCATATTTATTCATGTATACTCATGTGATATTTATGTATACTCATGATCATGTGAGCCTTCATGTATAAACCAGTGGTACTCATGTGGACTAGCTATCCATGTGAGTCACTACTCTTTTATGTACAATAACATAACCTGGACAGATCCTTATGTACTGATTGGGGCGGGGGAGTATTTATTTGGTTATGTGATCTACACCATTATCATATGCAACTCCAAACTAGATTTAAGTCATGTACAACCTAAGCCAGTTTAGATAACCAAATTGTGCTATAAATGACGTAGTTAGTTCAGTTCTCTTATCTATATCATGTATATCTGTTTCCATTATTCCATGTTCTCTTTTACAGTCTCTTTACAATTTCTTTATAGAGTTTCATGTATATTATTTTATAGCTTGTTTCATATTTCCACCGAGACTTATTATTTATACCAGTGTTTATGGTGTGGTTTACACCGAGACTTATTATTTATATTTGTGACTCTTTGTTGAGATTATCTTATCTTTTATTCCATCTTAGATATGGTGATTGAGTTGTACTTTATATATTGTTCTCCTTTCGGAGCATATTCCATATTATGTTAGATGTTATGACCTAGGACAGCGTTCTACCGCCGACACTGCGGCGTAGGCTGGACGTACCCACTTCTCGTGCCCTTACACCAGGTGTGGGTCGTAACACGTTTTTAGTGGTAGCCCATGCAGGTCCGTCGCAACTAGTACGATTTCGTGGTGGTACTCGAACTAGAGTATCACTACAGCCTGTAGTAGGATATAGGATATAAGTTAAGGTACTCAATCACATTAGAAAAAATCTTATCTAATTCTTGCTGCTAATTGCCTTCTTTTGAAACAAACTGTCCTCCTTTGATTATATTTATTCTTTCTCAGTAATTGATTCTTTGTTTGATCTGTCTTCAGGATGGTGGAGACACGATCGCAACGCTCTGGCCTAAGGGATACCGCTGAGAGGTCTGCCACTTCTCGCCTGACTCAGCACGACCCTGGGACTACCTCTTGTTCCTGCTCAAGTGGGACCGTCTGTAGCTTTTGGGGGTGCTTCTCTACCGGATCCGAGGACTACCCCAGGGGTTCATGGGATGCTACCACCACCGCCTCAGGGGAAATTTGATATGGCACAGTTCTTTGCCTTCGTGTAGCAGATGGTGGAGACTCAGCGACGCCAGACGGAGGATATGAGGCTAGGCATTGACAATGCCCATCAGTTAGCCATAGTGGCAATATAGAAGTTGGCTGCCCAACCAAAGGAAGGGCAGATACAGCCGTACCAACCAAGGACTCCAGGCATTCAAAACTTTCAGAAGATACGGCCGCGAGACTTCAAGGGTACCGAGGGTATCCTATATGCCGACGAATAGATCGAGCATATAGAGGAGATCTTTCGCCTCGCGAAGATACCAGCTAGGCTTCAGATAGAAGCAACGGGCAGCCAGATGTAGGACCTTGCCCGCACATGGTACCAGACCGACCCCAGGGTTTGCACAGAGGGGCAGACTTGGGAGGCTTTTAAGAAGCTCTTCAAGGAGAAGTTCTTCCCCGACACAGCACTTGGCGCCTTGGAGACGCAGTTCGAGAACCTGGTATAGGGGAACCACACAGTAGAAGAGTACGTCGGAGAGTTCTACCGCCTGGGCAGATTTGTGGAGGGACTTACCGAGACAGCCAAGGCTAGGAGATTCAGGAAGGGCTTGATTAAGAAAGTCAAGTCCTTGGCCAAGAGCAACAGAAATGCTACTTTTGAGGAGATTATGTCGGGAGCTATGGCAGCGGAGGACAACCTTGAACTGAAGTTGAAGAGAGGTCGCGATTCATATGGAGCCGACGGCAGTGGGGGCCCGGCCAAGAGGCACCATTATCAGCATCAGCATCAACAGAAGCCTTTCCAGCAGAAGCAAATACAGCAGGCACCTAGGCAGCTGCAAGTCATCAGTTGTACTTTCTGCAAGAAGCCAGGACATGTGTGGAACGAGTATAAGAAGAGGCTAGGCAAGTGCCTACTTTGTGGCTCAGCGGAGCACCAGCTGAGGTACTGTCCCATATCTTCAGGACGTACAGCTCATGGAGCAGGAGCCAAGGCTCCAGCAGGTCAGCAGAAGGGACCATTGCAGACCCAGCAGCAGAAGTTTATCCAGGACCAGCAGCAGACCAGAGGAGGTCAATAGGGGCGGAGATATGGATAGAGCCACCTATCTGGAGCATATCTTAGATGCGCTTGAAGAATCTATCAAATCTTACAAAGATCTGATAAGAGAAAAATATTCAGAAACTTGTAGACGCTAAGTTTGAGGCAATGGCTAACGAGGCTATAAGACGAAAAACTGAATTCGAAGCTTCTGTGGTAGCCTTCTCACAATGCGTTACAGAAATAGAAGTTCATATTGTTGAAGCAGCTTCTTCTGTTGAGCGGCACAAGACTAAAGCTATCGAAAAGGAGAAAGAAGCTTCTGAGTGCCAAACTCGCATTCGGGAGTTAGAAGCTGAGTTGATCCGGCTCCAAGAAGTACTTAAAGTAGTTCGGCGATGTGAAGAGGAAGCGCTATAGTTGCATCAAATTACTGAGAGCCAACTAGATGAACTGAGGCGACAAAAAGATGAATTTGTCTAAGCCGAGCATGCTGAATTAGAGCGCCAAGCTGCCTCACTGATACCCTTTGATCTGGAGTCTGGAAGAGCTCAAGCTAGATAATAGGTGCTCAATTCCAGGGTAGAAAGAGCTGAGAACTTGGAGAGATTGATCATGGAGCTCAGTACTCGACCTCATAATGAAGTTTTTGATATCTCTTTTTTTATGATGTAATCTTGACATTTTGAATCATCAATAAAATTAATGATCTTTTTATGGTTCCATTACTTGTTGTATGCCTGTAATAGACATAAGTAATAGATCAAAAGCAGGAAATATGTTCAGAGGTGCCGGACATGACATATCTCCTTAAAAAATAACAATATTTATTATATCTGTACAGAGGTAATGTGAACGTGACAGAATATAATGCTTAAAATATTGTCATTTTAATAGACGACCTTATCAGAGGTAATGTGGACGTGTTAGGTCGCTGACGTAGATAGTAGAATTCAGAGGTAATGTGAACGTGAATTCAAATATTTATTCTGATTATCTTCGAATCAGCTGGGATTTCAAAGATAGGGTTTATGATCAAGTGATACGATGTGGATATATTCTGATGAGGATTTAAAAGTTTATCAGAAGAGTGAATAAGAGACAATAACTCAATGCTTTCTCTCCTTTTTTATTATGATGTAATCTTCAGAAGATATCTTATACATCCTTCAAACATAGTATTTCTTTAGAAATTTGCCATTAATAGGCATCATACCGACTCGGCCATCCATCCCGGTTAGTTGATAAGCTCCATTCGAGAAAACCTTGCTTACAACATATGGACCTTCCTACTTCGCTTCGAACTTGTCTTGGCTCATGTGTGTCATAGTCATAGGACGTCTGATAGTAAGAACTAGTTCGCCTTTCTGAAACGCTTGTACTTTGACTTTACGATTGAAAGTTTTTGAGATGCTGGCTTGGTATAGCTCGATATGTTGTTGAGCTAGCAGCCTCTTCTCGTCAAGCATTTCTAGTTTTTGAAGTCGAAGACGATCGTTGTTTTCTATTGTGAGTTTATTGGCAATTGCAATCCTCATGGAGAGAATTTGAATTTCCAATGGTAGAACAGCTTCACACCCATACACCAAAGAGAAAGGTGTACAACCAGTAGGATTACGTACAACAGTACGGTAAGCCCATAGACATTCTCCAAACTTTTCACTCCAATTGTGTTTGTTAGTAGAAACAAACTTTTTGAGGAGTTTAATGATAGTCTTGTTGAATGCTTCAGCCAAACCATTAGCTACAGGATTATAGGTAGTGGAAGCGACATTATCGATTCTGTTGTCATCACAGAATCGAGTAAACTTCTGACTGATGAATTGTGGTCCATTATCATGAATGATTCACCGAGGAACACGAAATCTGCATATCACATGATGTTTGACGAAGTTGATGACATTGCTGATCTTAACTTCAGATAAAGGTATAGCTTTAGCCCATTTCAAAAAGTAATCGGTTATAGCCAGTATAAGCCGATGTCTTCTAGACGACGGTGGATTGATAGGACCAATGACATTCATGCTCCAAGCTTCAAAGGGCTATGATGCAGCAGTTGGATGAAGATATTCTGATGGTTGGTGAATGAAGTCTGCATGGATTTGACAGGCTCGACACTTCCTTGCATAATCGATGGCATCTGATACCATAGTGGGCCAGTAGTAACCTATACATCGAATACGATCCTGTAGTTTAGGACCTGGCTGATGTGCACCATAAATACCATCGTGAGCCTCCGTAGTATTTGTTTTGCTTCATCTCCCGTAAGATACCGTAGAAGTAGACCGTCAAATGTTCATCGATAAAGGGTCTTGGTGGTATGATTATAATAGAATCGGAGTGATCACCAACGAATGGTTGTAACTTCTTTAGGATCTTCGGGAAAGATGTCATGTACCGTGAAGTCAATGAAAGAAACTCTCCAATCTTCGCTGATGACGTTGATTTCAGTTGAATTGCTGAACTCAATGTTTGAATTATTCTCGATGCGAAACAACTCTCTATTAGTAATAACAGTCATCTGCTGTCTTCTGACTGGAATTGCCAATACTGCTGCAAGATTGGCCAATGCATCAGATTCGGTATTGCATGCTCGACGTACATGTTCAATAAAAAATTCTTTGAACGATGAAGCCATTCTGACTGCTACTTCATGATATGGGACAAGATCTTGATATTGAACCTCATATGTTCCTCTAACCTGATTGACAATCAGTTTAGAGTCTCCATACACTTCGAAATATTCAATATCCAATTGTTTAGCTAATTAGAGACTAATGAGCAGGGCATTATATTCGGCCATATTGTTGGACAATGACTCATCCATGGACTAAGCTCTTTGAATAGCTAATCTTTCCGATGATACGAGGACAATTCCAACTCCTGCGATTAGGGGTGAGCAAATACCGACAGATACCGAAAAACTGACCGAATACCGATTAAAAATATTCCGAAAAACCGAACCGATATTATGTACCGATACCGAATTACCGAATCGACTAAAATATGGTATAATGGTAGTGGTAACGGTTTGAGTGTAATACCATACCGAAAATACCGAACCGAACCGATAATATATATATATATATATATTAGAATGTTCTTCGTGATTAATTTTATACTACTCATTTTCATTTTTATCTTTGTTTTAGTCAATTTCTTAGAAATTAGAACGAATTTTAATGGACTTGAAGTTATGTTAAGAACGCTGAGAATTGAGTGTGATCTTTTGAGCTTATGTTTTTGTGTTCTCATAAAATTTTAAAGTTAATTTTGGTTACTTAAACTTATACTAAAGATTAAACTTAGTGACCGCGTTTGATCTTTTAAGCTTGTTTTTAGGTGTTTACGACTTGTTACATATTGTTCTAATAATTTTGATTAGTTGTTTAGTTGGTAGAGGTTTGGCTTTGAAATATAATGCTACCAAAAAAGTAAAAAAAATATTATAAGTTAAGAGGTTCGACACTACTAAGTATGTCGGTTGATCAAATGTTAATTGGTAAAATACCGATACCGAACAAAAACTGACCGGATATCAATTTAACCGAAACCGAAAAAAACCGATTCTAAATGGTACGGTATTGGTATTGATTTTTTAAATACCAATTTAAAAAATATCGAAAAGTTCGACCAAATACCGACCGATTATACCGACGCTCACCCTACCTACGACAATGGCTCCTTTCGGTCCAATTCTGGAGACTCTATCGAAGAATAGATGCTAGGTAAGCATTTCTTCTAAAATCATGTTAGACTCCAAAGTTCCGTCAGGAATCTTGTCATAGAATTTAGATGTTTCGGGAATTGGATGAGCCGTTAGGAAGTCAGCAAGGACTTGACCTTTAACAGACTTTTGAGGAACATAAACCATATCATATTGTGCTAATAATATGGCCCATATAGCAAGCCTAGAATTGAGTGTACTGGACTTCTTCATCAAGACCCGGAGAGGGTTAACTCTGGAAATAACATGAATAGTTTGGTTGGTGATGTAATGTCTCGTCTTTTGAACAGCAAACATCAAAGCTAGACATTCTTTTTCTACTGGGCTATATCGATGTTCAGCCCCGATCATTATACGGCTGAGATAATAGATAGCTTGTTCATGACCTTCTTTGTTCTTCTGAGCTAGTAATGCACCTAACGAATGATCCATCGCTCGAACATACATCAGGAAGGGTATTCCTGATATTGGAGGTACTAAGACTGGTGAGTTCATCAAGTACCGCTTTATGTCTTCAAATGCTTGCTGGCATTCTTCAGTCCAAATGAAAGATACACCTTCATCAATTGAGTGAATGGTCTTCAACGTCCAGACAGATTCGAAATGAATCTCCTGAGGTAAGCAAGCCGACCCTGGAATCCTCGTAGCTCTTTTAGGTTGCGTGGCGGACGCATCTCTTGAATGGCTTTGATCTTCTCGGGATCAATGTGTATACCTTTAGAGGTAATGACAAATCCGAAAAATTTGCCACTAGAGACTCCTAGAAATAACTTGATGGGATTCATCTTGAGTTGATGCTGGCGTATTAGATCGAAGATAGTTCTTAAGTCTTGGATGTGGTCTTCCTTAGACGACTTTTGACAGCAATATCATCGACATAGCATTCAACAGTCTTCCACAAATAATCACGAAAGATGGTACTCATAGCCTGCTGATAGGTGGCAACAGCATTCTTAAGACCGAACGGCATGACAATGTAACATTAGACTCCGAGAGGAGTACAAAAAGATGTATATTTCTCATCTTCTGGATGCATCTTGATTTGATTGTATCCTGAGAATCCATCCATCAAAGACATTCGTTCAAATCCGTAAGTATTGTCGATCATGACATCAGTGATCGGAAGAGAAAACTCACCCTTGGGACAAGCATCGTTGAGATCTCAAAAGTCGATGAAGACTTTGACTTTTCCTGTTTTCTTCATAACTTGGACAATATTGGCAACCCAGTCAGGATATTGTTCTTCTCTGACAAAACACAAGAGATAAGCTTCTTGACTTCAGTTTCTATGGCACCTATCATGTCAGGTCGGAATCGACGTTGTTGTTGTTTGACCGGCCTTGCATTGGGCAAGATGTTGAGCCTGTGGATAGAAATCTGAGGATCCAGTCCTGGCATATCCTCATAACTCCAGGCAAAGACGTCAATGTATTCTCGAATAAGCTGAATTAATTCTTGCTTGTCTGCTTCTGGGAGGCTTTTGCTGATGAAGATAGGTCTTGACGAGCCCTCTTCTCCAACATCGACCTGAATTAATTGATCTTCAGTAGGTGGTTCTCGTTGTTCGAAACGAAGTTTCCACTGAGTGTCCATTCTTTGTGCCCAAGGATCTACTTCAGAAGCTTCAACTATGTCATCCTCATCATCCTCTGAGAATTCGGTAGACACCATATTAGAAGATAGTGTCACGCGATAGACGTGCTCGACGCTGGTATCAGAATCCCATGAAACAGAATCAGAAGAGTTAGATCGCTCTTCTTTGTCAGATTCAGAAGCTTCTGGGGTTGGAATTGGCGAGGTATAGCCTAATCCATGCTTTATTTTGTTGTAGTATTACAGTGATTTTCCTTTTAGAGTGGAGATACGAATGGGAGTTCGCCTTCCTTTATCGCCATTGAGACCGGCTTTAAAATTATAACCCATCTTTTGAATAATATCTTTTGATTATTGGCTATAATGACGAAGTTGGAGTCTCCCATTATCTTTATTTCCGTCTTTGCTATTGAGAGTAGTTTCTGGTTCTGTTCCTTTACTAAAAAGTATTGGAAGTTCATCCTTTTTCCTGGAAGGAACTAAAAAGAAGGAATCTAATACTGGTTCAAGTAGTACTTCATTTTGGAGAGGTTGAACTGCTCCTATTGTAAGTGGTTCAAAATTATCTAGCATTTCCAAATAACGTCGAGCATAATAAAAGACATCAGTATACTGCAAATAAGGTGATATTTTATTGATTTGTACATCATCATTTACAACAGGATTCTTGGCCTTAGCAGAAGGCTTAGTAAGATTGATAACCATAGGAGGAGGAGAAGAATGAGGAGGCTTGTTACGACGGAGGTCAATAACAAGTGGCTCAGAAGAGGTGAGCTTCATTTATTCCATCTTTAAAGCAGGAGGCCGCTTGTTATAAGAGAAAAGATGGATAGTCAACATCTGAGAAGAAGGTAGACCGAGTAGTACGTCCTCTGACAGGGATTATGATAACATCATCTGAGGTGTCTCTCTGATCTTCTTCACTATCCATCGCCAGTACAACCTTCATGAACTCTTCCTTGTACATCTAAGAATCAGTATAATATGCTTCAATGCCTCTGAAAAGATTTAGATCAGCTACTTCCTTCGGGACTTCTCTATTGACGTCCACATATTTGAAGCATTGGTGGAGAGTGGATGGTATAATGTTATGCTCATGCAGGAATGGTCTTCCCAGTAAAGCATTATAGGAGCCATGATTATCGATCTCGTAGAAGGTAACCTTTGTACGAAGATTGCCGATTTGAACTTTCAGGAGAATCTTCCCCAAAGGTTCACTTCTTCCAGAATTAAATTCCAGGATCGTTGTGATAGTTGTGAAAAGATTATGCACAGGAATCTTCAACGCATCTAGTAAAGTTTTCGGCATGATGCTGAGTGCAGACCCAGGATCGATCAAGATATGATCAACTTTCATGGTATCGACATTGTTAGGGTTATATACTAAAAGCATCACTTTTTTAGTAACCTTATTTCCTTAAATTTTGAATAAGAATCATATGGGCAAATGTTTGCATATTGTATTTGTTGCAAGTGTTAATGCAAATGTCTAATATTCTATATTGTAGATAATATGGTGTGTGGTGTCACACAGAAGATCATATTATCAGTTCCCTATGGAGTATATAAATAGTTCACAACCTAGATGGACTTGGACAATCTATTGGAAAGGTTGTAGTGTAATCTGGTATTAGTCTATCTTGACTATAGGTTTACACTAGTATACTTTGTGTGTATTGAACAGGACCACTTGAGGTTGTTCTCTTTGTACTAACTACATAAGAGAACAAACACCTCAGTTATTATAGATGCTTGTGCTCTTAACCCGGATATAATAACGGACATGTATATGCAGTGTGCATTATTTTGACTCATAAAAGAGTGTGATTCATTATGGATCAACAACCTCTATGAATTGGGTAATAACATTGTATGTATGATGGGCTGCTGATTATAAATAGAATTTATGTCCCAATACATCGAGTTGATGATGTCCCCTTAAGGAGCTCATAAGGATTTTCATGTAAACCCTGCAGGTGGATTATATCCGACATGACAAATAAAGTTGAGCGGTACTACTTAAGGATAAAAGATGTCGAATCAATATAGTTGTCATTAACTTAATTTGATCGACGGACATACGATATCTTAACATGGGGAGCCAAACGAGCATATAATAAAAGGAGCCCACAAACATAATTTTGGATTAGGGAGGTAGTGCAACAATAGCTCATTAGTGGACCGAGCTATTGTTAATAGGCCTGGATTGTGTGTTCGCGGTGAACACGGGATATCCAGATCCGTTAGGAGGCCTAACCCTAATTTCTCCTCATGGTCCCTGCCGTAGCCTATATATATCCTCTATTCTCTGGCCGCCATATTACCGATCAGAAATATAAAACTTTCTCTAAATTCGTGATTCACGTAAGGAGAGAAAGAGAGGGCTACCAAGGAGAAGAAAAGGTTGGGAGATCGTCGCCCACACGACGTCCAACTCGAGGAAGGAATACGTGCAGAAGATCTTGGGGTCGTCCGCTCAAGATTGCCAGGAATTACTTGTCTCCTTTCCGTCGCAGGTATAATTCGTGAACCCTAGTTTCCTCCTATGAAGGGTTAGAACACGTACTAGATTTGTTTAACTTTCTATCGATAAATACGCACACCAAAGGAAGGGTCCTGGGAATCCCCAGTTCCATCAATTGGTATCAGAGCCAGGTTGGATCTACGTATTGATTGATATGTCCATGTTGTCCAATAAAACCTGTGCTGTATAATAGTCGGTAGATTTAGATCTGTTCTAACTCGGTTTTGCAGGCATCTTAGATCCAACTATTATGGTCCAATGCATGTTTTTGATTGTGTTGTTTAAACCACGGATATGTCGTGGATGTTGTTGTTGCTGTGGATGTAATTAAAATTACGAGGGTTGATCGTGCTTATTATTTTAATTTTGCAATCTAGATTATGTGTGAACTCCTTCGGGAGGCATAGGATTGATGTAATTTTAATTATTTTTGATCAATCGTGATGGCGGTGGTGGCTGTTTCTGACGTCAGACGAGATACTGGTTTTAAGCAGTCCAGAGGCAGACAGATGATTTTCGATGAAGGAATCGAACCCCGAATAGATCTGCACAGTACCAGATTTTGGATTCGGATAGTTGAGGACGGAGCAGCAAAGATGACCATAATAGTTGGATATTTTCTCTTATTTTTGTCATTTTGCTTTTTCTGATTATGCATGTTTATTATTGTGTTGTTTTTTTTTTTTGAAAAACCAAGCCTACATTAATAATGCACAACATGGACATAATATCAATTAGTAGAAAAACCCTCATTGTTAAATAACTAAGTGGGAGAGGATATTTATTTAGTTTAAATCCTATGGTCTCCATTACTGGTTTGTAGGTGATGTAATTATACTTGCGTGTTGGCTATAGTGCTTTCCTCCATATCGGATGAGTATAATTATGGATCACCGGTACAAACTTCCTTAGGGATAATTGTAGAAAGTTACCTAGTATGTGTTCACTTCTCCATCTGAAGGAACTCATTACAAGGTAATGGACTTAGTATTAAGTAATGGTATACACTTAGATACAAATAATGGTATCCTTCCCATCGGAGTCACTGCTATTATTTGTATGACCAGAACAAGACCAGCATATTAATTTTATTTGTCATAAAGTTATGTTGACATGATAGTAAAATTAATAAGAAAAATCTACTTGAACAAAGTTGAATTTGTATACGTCCACACTATCGTGGCATGCTAAATTCATGGTGTTCAAGGTGTTGGTGAATTTTTTATTATTGTTTTGAGGGAATCAATATTTAGTTAATTCAAAAAAAAAATTGCCCTATATAATTTTATTTATATGATTCTCAGAATTTCAAAAATGGGTTCTTTCAGTCCACTTATGGTGATTCTTAAAGAAAACAAACTTACTGGACCTAATTATATTGACTGGAAACGTAATTTGGATATTGTTCTGACTGCTGAGGAGTACAAATATGTAATTGTTGAGGAATGCCCACCTAAGCCTGATGCTAACTCTGATGAAGAGGTCAAAGAGGCTTATAAGAAGTGGAAAAAGGCAGATGAGATGGCACGGTGTTACATTCTGGCATCTATGTCAAATGTACTGCAACATCAGCATCTGGCCATGGCCACTGCTTATGATATGATGTATAACCTCAAGGAACTCTTCGGATATCGGAGTAGAACAGCTAGGCAGTTTGTTATGAAATGTTTGATGAATACAAAAATGGCTGAGGGTACACCAGTAAGGGATCATGTTCTCAAGATAATGGGTCATCTGAATGAGATGGAGATCCTTGGAGCTGAAATCGATGGAGAATCCCAGGTCGATATCATTCTCGGGACTCTGCCTAAAAGTTTTGACAATTTCTGCCTTAATTACAACATGAACAAAAGGTTGTATAGTTTGGCAGAACTTGCAAAAGAGCTACAGGATGCTGAATCTCTCTTTAGACAGAGTGGTCATGTTTTTGTTTCTGAAAAGGCTTCTACTTCTAAGCTAAAAGGCGGTAAGAAGAAGAATAACATTCAGAAACAGGCAAACTCAGCAAAGAAGGGCATGGGACCTCAAGGTGCGGTAAAAAAGCCGAAAGGTAAATGTTTCAAGTGCAAAGGGTCAGGACATTGGAAGACTGATTGTCCACTTCTCAAACAAGAGAACAAAGAAGGTATATCTCATTTACTAGTAGTTGAAACATGTTTAGCGGTGTTATCTACCGGCACCTGGTGTGTAGATACAGGAGCCACTAATCATGTCTGCAATACATTACAGGGGTTCCAGGAAACCAGACGGCTCAGTGATGGAGAGATATGCTTGTTCATGGGTGATGCTACAAAAGTATCGGTCGTTGCATTAGGAGATGTTACTTTATCTTTTGGTAGAAATAAGTCTTTGACATTGAGAGATTGTCTTTATGCACCTTCACTTGAAGGAATTTAGTTTCTGTTTCTATGTAAGTTAAGGATGGATATTCAGTTTATTTTAATGACAATATTGTTATTAGAAAGAATAAACATTTTATCTGTTCTGGTGCATTGGTTGATAATTTGTATGTCATTAATCCTATTTCGCCCACAATGCAACTTATGGAAATGAATAATATGTCATCTAACTTAAATAAGAGAAAAGAACCTTCGTGTATGAACCAAACATATCTTTGGCACTTGCAATTGGGGCATATTAACCTAAGAAGGATTCAAAGACTGGTTAAAGATGGACCTTTGAGTTCATTGGAAGTGGAGGCACTACCAGTCTGTGAATCCTGCTTGAAAGGTAAAATGACCAAAAGGCCTTTTACGGCAAAGGGGTATAGGGCCAAAGATGTGTTGGAATTGGTTCATTCTGATTTGTGTTGGACCCATAACTATCCAAGCTAGAGGTGGCTTTGAATATTTTGTCACATTTATTGACGATTATTCAAGGTATGGATACATTTATTTGATGTACCGTAATTCTGAGTGCTTTGAGAAATTCAAAGAGTACAAGACTGAAACGGAAAAAACGTCATGAAAAATATATCAAGTCATTACGATCAGATCATGGTGGCGAGTACCTCTTTGGAGAGTTTAGGGATTATTTATCAGAGGCTGGGATTGCATCCCAATTGACTGCACTTGGAACGCCCCAGCAGAATGGTGTTGCCGAAAGAAGGAATAGAGCTCTTATGGAGATGGTTAGATCAATGATGAGTTATTCAGATTTGTCAGATTCGTTTTGGGGATATACCTTAGAGACTGCAGCTTATATTTTGAACTTGGTTCCTTCTAAGTCAGTACCTCTTATTCCCACAGAGTTGTGGATTGGACGTAAGCCTAGTCTGAAACATGTTCGCATTTAGGGTAGTCCAGCACATGTGCTGAATGGGAAAGCAGATAAGTTGGAATCTCGTACAGAAGTACGCTTGTTTGTAGGCTATCCGAGAGGAACGAAAGGAGGTTTATTTTATAGTCCTAAGGATCAGAAGGTCATTATTAGCACCAATGCCCGATTCTTAGAGGAAGACTATGTGATGAACCATAAACCCATAAGTAGAGTTGTTCTAGAAGAACTGAGACGTGAGACACCAAGTACTTCAGTACCAACAGTACAAGAGGATGAACCACAAATAACTGTACAACGTGTCACAAATGTTACACCACAACCGATAGTGCCTCGTCGTAGTGGGAGGGTTGTGATACAACCTGATAGATATATGTTCTTGGGAGAGTCATCAGACTTCGTCCTTGAGAAACAAGATTATGATCCCTGTACCTACAATGAAGCACTCGAAGATAAAGATGCAGAGTCTTGGCAAAAAGTAATGATATCTGAAATAGAATCTATGGATTCTAATCAGGTCTGGGAGCTTGTAGAACCACCCGTTGGTGTAAAAGCCATTGGATGCAAGTGGGTCTATAAGAGAAAAAGAGGATCAGACAGTAAGGTTGAAACCTTTAAAGCTCGGCTTGTAGCAAAAGGTTTTACTCAAAGAGAGGGTATCGATTATGAGGAAACTTTTTCTCCTGTAGCCATGCTTAAGTCTATCCGGATTCTTTTATCTATTGCAGCTCATCTCGATTATGAGATTTGGCAAATGGATGTCAAGGCAGCTTTCCTTAATGGAAGTATTGAGGAAGACATCTATATGAAGCAACCAGACGGGTTCATTGAAAAGGGCCAGGAGCATCTTGTTTGTAAGCTCAAGAAGTCCATTTATGGACTTAAGCAAGCTTCCAGATCTTGGAACATATATTTTGATCAGGTGATAAAATCCTATAGATTTGATCAATGTCAGGATGAATCATGTGTATACAGAAAGTGTGACGGAAACGTGGTGGTGTTCCTAGTACTTTATGTGGATGACATCTTGCTCATTAGAAACAATGTGAAGGTGTTATCTGATGTAAGGGTATGGTTATCCAAACAGTTTGATATGAAGGACTTGGAAGAAGTAGGTCACATCCTTGGGATCAAAGTTCTACGAGATCGCAAGAAAAGGATGTTGGGCTTATCCCAAGCTTCCTATATCGATAATGTACTAACTCGTTTTAGTATGCAAAATTTTAAGAAAGGTTTCTTACTTTTTAGACATGGAATTGCTCTATCAAAGGAGCAGTGTCCAAGGACACCTAAAGAGATAGAGAACATGAAGGCAGTTCCTTATGCTTCAGCAGTAGGAAGCTTAATATTTGTAATGCTATATACGAGACCAGACATCTGCTTTGTCGTAGGCATGGTCAGCAGATACAAGTCTAACCCAGGACAAGAGCACTGGACTGCCGTAAAGCATATTTTGAAGTACCTGAAAAGGACTAAAAAGTATATGCTAGTTTACCAGGCAGATAGTTTAGTTCCCTTGGGGTATACAGACTCAGATTTTCAGTCAGATAGGGATTCCAGGAAATCTACCTCAGGTTATGTGTTTAGTTTGGGAGGTGGAGCCATTGTGTGGAGGAGTATCAAGCAAAAATGTTTTGCTGATTCTACCATGGAAGCCGAGTATGTGGCAGCCTCTGAGGCAGCCAAAGAAGCGGTTTGGCTCAGAAACTTTCTGTTGGACTTGGATGTGGTACCTAGTTTGCCTAAGTCTATTACACTTTATTGTGATAATAGTGGTGCAGTTGCAAACTCGAAGGAACCACGAGCCCATAAGACTGGCAAACACATTGAGCGCAAGTACCACCTGATACGAGATTTCGTAAAGAACGGAAAAGTTGCTGTGATCAAGATAGCATCAGCCGACAACCTAGCTGATCCCTTTACAAAGAGCTTACCAGCTAAGGCTTTTGATAGTCATGTTGAGGGAATATGAGTCAGATGTGTAGCAGCATGGCTTTAAGTATAAGTGGGAGATTTGTAACAGTATACTGAAAAGCAATGCTTTGAGTATAAGTGGAAGATTGTTAGGGTTATATACTAAAAGCATCACTTTTTTAGTAACCTTATTTCCTTAAATTTTGAATGAGAATCATATGGACAAATGTTTGCATATTGTATTTGTTGCAAGTGTTAATGTAAATGTCTAATATTCTATATTGTAGATAATATGGTGTGTGGTGTCACACAGAAGATCATATTATCAGTTCCCTATGGAGTATATAAATAGTTCACAACCTAGATGGACTTGGACAATCTATTGGAAAGGTCGTAGTGTAATCTGGTATTAGTCTATCTTGACTATAGGTTTACACTAGTACACTTTTTGAACAGGACCACTTGAGGTTGTTCTCTTTGTACTAACTACATAAGAGAACAAACACCTCTGTTATTATGGATGCTTGTGCTCTTAACCCGGATATAATAACGGACATGTATATGCAGTGTGCATTATTTTGACTCATAAAAGAGTGAGATTCATTATGGATCAACAACCTCTATGAATTGGGTAATAACATTGTATGTATGATGGGCTGTTGATTATAAATGGAATCCATGTCCCGATACATCGGGTTGTTGATGTTCCCTTAAGGAGCTCATAAGGATTGTCATGTAAACCCTGCAGGTGGATTATATCTGACATGACAAATAAAGTTGAGCGGTACTACTTAAGGATAAAAGATGTCAAATCAATATAGTTGTAAGTAACTTAATTTGATCGACGGACATACGATATCTTAACATGGGGAGCCAAACGAGCATATAATAAAAGGAGCCCACAAACATAATTTGGGATTAGGGAGGTAGTGCAACAATAGCTCATTAGTGGACCGAGCTATTGTTAATGGGCCTGGATTGTGTGTTCCGACTGAACACGGGATATCTAGATCCGTTAGGAGGCCTAAACCTAATTTCTCCTCATGGTCCCTGCCGTAGACTATATATATCCTTTATTCTCTGGCCGCCATATTACCGATCAGAAATCTGAAACTTTCTCTAAATTCGTGATTCACGTAAGGAGAGAAAGAGAGGGCTGCCAAGGAGAAGAAAAGGTTGGGAGATCGTCGCCCACACGACATCCAATTTGAGGAAGAAATACGTGCAGAAGATCTTGGGGTTATCCGCTCGAGATTGCCAGGAATTACTTGTCTCCTTTTCGTCGCAGGTATAATTCGTGAACCCTAGTTTCCGCCTATGAAGGGTTAGAACACGTACTAGATCTGTTTAACTTTTTATCGATCAATACGCACACCAAAGGAAGGGTCCTGGGAATCCCCAGTTCTATCAAACATATCCCGTAAAATAGAGGGGTCGGTCATGACGATTATCTTCCAGCAGTATATCATCTTGTGTAATGGTGATGTTGGGCATCAACTCCATTACACTATGACAATAAAAGCAGGTTACAGGCTCCTCTTCTGGCTTCTTGAGGAGTGTCAAACAAGTATCGGCTTGCATCAAAGCTTCACTCAATGTTTTTCGAGTTTCCTTTGAGAGACGCAGGAGCTGAAAGATTGATAACCTTGCCGGGGTATTAGCCAGCTGAGCCAATATATCAAAGTTATACGGCTTCTCGAGTCCCAGAGGTGGGGTCTTCTTCAATACTTTATCAAAATGGACTAGCTGTTTTCCCTTGTCTACGGCCGTTGGTTTGGGAGGAGTCAGATCTACTGAAGGTGATGAAGTAGATGGAACATTCACAGTAGGGGAAGAAGGTATTGGGATAGCTTCCGGAGCTGGAGCAGGGTTCTCTTGACCTTCTGAGTAGTTTCGTAAATAAAGTCTCCCAGACTAGGTACCAGTTAAAGCTTTTTCTTTAGATACAGGTTCGAAGGACACCATGTTGCAATTCTTTGTGCGGCGCTTGTTTTTAGAATGTTTCTTTTGACAGGATAAAGAGTTCGTCCAGAAACCCAAGCCAACACGAGATCGATTGTGTGGAAGGCATAGAGAAAGAGGTATTGGAGATCCTTTTCCATGATTCAAGCCAGGGGCCTTCTGTAGATCATATCTCATCTTTGTCATTAGTTCACTGGATTGTGGACTATACAAATGGAAAGCTTGTTGATATTTGGCCTCAGGCTTTGGCAGTGTTGTTTCAGAGGAAGAAGAAGAATCTGCCACCGAGATAAAGGTATCAGTTAAAGGTGGAAGACAATGTTCACCCAACGAAGTCATATGACATGACTTGTATTTTGTCGTCTTCTTGGACTTTGTGGATGAAGAAGGCGCTTTGAAATCAGCTACTAAATTCGGATGAATCCACATGATTTTCTATTTATCAGTAGATAAGGGAACAAGACCATCAGTTCATGCAGATAGGAGATTAACAATCTCCAAAGTGGTTCTCGGGATGGGGACGATGCCGTCCTGCACAAGTTGAGCAGGAAAATTGCCAAACTGTAGAGAGACAACGTTAGCCGTTACAGTCTTTTCGTCCTGTTGGAGAGTGATTGCACCAGAATTGACCATCTCTTGGATCTTGCCTTTGAGCACATAGCATGCTCGAGTCGGATGTCCGATAAACTTTTGGTAAACACGTTAATGATCTTCTCGAGTGCCACGTTGCGCGGGATTCGAATAGATTTTCTTTGATTTTTGTGATGTCAATAATGATGACATCCGTTACAGCTTTTCGAGGAGGCTTGCCACGTGGCGCCGTGCATCCTGGCTTTAGCGCAACTGAGACTGGCACAACCTAATGATCTAGCGTCACTTGATGATGGCACACCTTAATGAGTGGCGCCCCTTGATTTTTAGCTTCTATACCGAGCCTTATTACAAGTCACTAAACCATTCTCATTCAGTTTATTTCGGAATACCCAGCGGGTGCCAATGACCGGATGATCAATGGGCTTGGGAACAAGTTCCCAAACTTGATTCCGTTCATATTGGTTCAATTACTCTTGCATAGCATCTAACTAAAAATTATCACTACATGCTTCTTCAATATTTTTGGGTTCAAGCTGTGAAATAAATGCAACGCAGGAAGCTATATCTTGACAGGAGGAACGAGTACTTAAACCCCTGGTAATCTTACCTATTACCAAGTCCTTGGGATGGTCTGCCAAAAATCTTATTTCTTTTGGCACATCCTCGGAATTGCATGAAGGTTCTACAGGTGCTGTACTTGGTGTACTTATGTCTTCATCATTATCATTGACTGAATGTTGATTTAGTTCATCAAATATAACATTTATCGATTCTTCGATGATCATGGTTCTCCTGTTGAAGACTCTGTACCCTTTGCTCTCTTTGTCGCATAACCTAAAAAGATACCTTCATCGGCCTTTTCATCAAACTTTTCCAGATTGTCTTTAGTATTAAGAATAAAGCATTTACAACCAAATAATATAAAATATTGGGTGTTCTATCAAACCATAGACCATAGGGAGTCTTTTTTGATATAGGTCAAATTAGAACCCTATTGGGAACATAGCAAACTGTATTGACAGCTTCAGTCCAAAAGTATTTTGGTAGACTAAACTGGTTTAACATTACTCTAGCCATTTTGGATAGAGTCATGTTCTTACGTTCCACAACTCCATTTTGTTGTGGAGTCCTAGGGCAAGAGAACTTTATACAGATAACCGTGTGTCACAAAATTGCTTGAACTCTGCATTCTCAAATTCGCCGCCATGATCGCTTCGAATACAAGTGATCATGAAACCTTTTTCATTTTGAACTTTCTTGCAAAAGGTGACAAATTTTGACAATACATCATTCTTACGTGCAAGAAAATATATCCATGTGTATCTAGAGAAATCATCTACTATTACAAAAGCATATAACTTACCACCTAGGCTAGCAATTCTACTAGGTCCAAATAAATCCATATGCAGTAATTGTAGAGGTCTAGTGGTACTTAAAGCGTTCTTGGACTTAAATGTGGATCAGATAGCTTTGTTCTTTTCACATTCACTACATACCGTATCCTTCTTGAAAGAAGTCTGGTAAGCTTTGTACCAGTTTCTTTGTGGATAACCTTGAAATTGTGTCCATATTTGCATGACCGAGTCTCATATGCCATAGTTGACTATTATCACTCTTGGCCATTAAGCATCTACCTGCTTTATTAGTATCTTCTAACAAATAGAAAATATATATATTATCTTCCCTGATACCTTCAAAGATAGTACTACCAGTTGAGCTATCAACTATAGTACACTTGTTTTGACGAAGTTAATACCATAACATGGTCAGCTAAATGGCTTATGATGAGTAGATTATGTTTTAACTCGATAACTAGACAGACATCTTTAATCACAGGGTAGGGGGCCTTACCAATATTGCTGATACCAATTATGTACCCTTTAAAATTATTACCGAAGGAAATCTATCCATCTTTCTTCTTCGATAGTGTTGCGAATAATGAAGCATCACCGGTCATGTGCCGTGAGCAACCGCTGTCGAGGATCCATTTGCTTTTAGCATGTGAAGGGTGTTTCACCTGATCGTAAGCCCTCAAGCACACATTTGCAGCGTCATCTAATTGTTCATCTTCTGAGTCGCTAGCTTCACTTTCATGCCATATGCTTGTATTGGCATACCTTCTGGATGTAGATTTCTTCAGGTAGCCCTTGTCGAATTTGTTGCTTTTTCTGGTTGATGATGATGTTGTTGGACAGTCCTTCTTCTTATGTTATTTCTTCTTACAGCCATAGCAAATAGGATCTTCTTCGTTGTTGTTGTTGTTGCTGTTGTAGTCCTTTGTTCTTCTATTGAATCTCATGAACTTCTTAAACTTTCTTGCCATGAGAGCTTTATCTTGAGAGTCAGAGTCACTGTCGTCGGATTTATCTTCGACAGTTCTTCTATGTTGAGCCTTGAAAGCGATCGACTTCTCTGACTTCCCTTTGGTGCAACTGTAGGAATAATGGCACCTCTAGAGGGGGTGAATAGAGTGCAGCAAAAATATGTAGCAATAAAAAATTAACTCTAAGCAGGTGAAGCAATATATTAAATTTAAACGCAAGTAAAGCAGTAAAGGTTTAGGCGAGAATTCAATACGCAGCGACAGCAGGTTTATACTGGTTTTCCTCTGTGAGGACTAGTCCAGTCTCGAGTACTCAACCCGATATTGAATCTACTATTTGAAATAGAGATTACACGACGTGTTTTTCTCCTGTAACTCCTCTTCCCGAATTTTTCAAAAAACTTTCCTTATATTTCGAGATTGTATTTTGGGAAAGAGTTCTCTTTGAAAACGTGTGTTTATTATTGTCTTTCTAAAATTATTATGGTTCAAGGGTAATAATTATTTTTGATAAAGAATATTTTCTTGAATTTCATTATTGGCAATACCTGGTTATTAACTTTTGGATACTCAGAAATATGTTATTCTCTTTGAAATAATTTTTAAATTTAAAAATATAAGAATTTTGATTAATAAAAAAAATATTTTTATCAAATACTATTTGTAGAGTTATTTAATTAACATTTTGACTTAAAAATATGTTATTTAATAAATATTAATATTTTGTAGATTGTTACGATGGTCAAAGATTTAGATTATATGAGATAGCTACCTAATAATATCAATATTATTTAAGTCATCTTTTTATTCCAAATTAATCATGATTCGATCTATCTAAGTTGAATATGACTCAAATTACTTTATTAGATATACTTCTCAAATTATTAGGGTAACGTATTATTGGATTAGTTTATATTAAATTATTGGTTAGTATGTTACCAATAAGGATCCAATTTTTATTTAGATTTATCTCATATGGTTTTAAATGTATTTGACAATGATTAAGTAATTATTTGAACCATTTATTTTATTTGGATTTAAAAGTGTTTTGATTTAAATGAACGAGGGAGGAGATTATCCGTAGGAATTGATAACACTTATCTAATCGAGAGTTATACCTATCAGCACTTCTTATCTAAGGAGATTGGTTGTCAACTCCCCTATTTAAGGAGATCGATTCCTTGCTATTCTACGAAGAAAGTTCCGATCATCCAGCCACCACAGCCCAACCATCTAGCATCATCCCTACACCTGAACCTCGGCCGACGGCCATTGCCATCACCGCCACCATGATCATCCTATGTCCGACCCGGCTGCCTCGTCGGCCGGAGCCACGCCACCAACGCCATCATCCAGCCACTCCTTGACACCAGAACCATCACAGACTTCTCTCCAGCAAGCCATCACCATCGCCACAACTACCCCACAAAGATACCCCACGACCACCGCCTTCGGCGCCGCCAACACCATCATCATCCTCACGACCACATCAAAACCACCACCACCCTACAAACACCACAACCCCATCACTTAATAGGCGCTGACAAGTCCTCCGTCCACCAAACAGAGCCACCTCACGCTTCGCCTATGCGATGCTGCATGTCCTGGCCATGCCGTCGAATCAGCCGCCTCCAAGTGCAGGCAGCCCGACGCTGAGCAGCATTGTGTGACCGAGACTCCTTCGGCCGTCTCTGAATCGTGAGTCGGACCGGAACCACCCATTCATCGGCGCTCCTTGGGCGAGCTACGCCCAGACTCCGTGTCGGCTTCCAATCAACTCCCCTCCGCCGAGCGCTGGTAAAGTCGCGAACGGCCGTCTCGCCAAGCACTGATGCCTCGCCGCCGCTAAGTTGGCCACTGCCTCATCGTGGTGCTTCACGAGCACTGGTGGGCTCCCCTCTGGCAGCGCCCACCAACAGGCGTCAGCCCACCCAGCGCAACACCTTGCCAGGGCCTCGACGAGCCTCCCCGTCCCCTCAGCGCCAACCCCGGCGTACTCCGACTCTCTTCGGTGAGTCACCCACACTCCGGATGGCGACCGCGACCGCCGCTGGCCTCCATGACACGTCACCGCCTCGCCGAGCGCCGTGCGCGATGACCCGCCGCCAGCGCCCGCGGACCAGCTCCTTCCGTGCGAGCCTTCGTGGCCGCTCCCTTTCTGTGCCCCTCCGGCGACGACTTCTCGTGCACCCGCGTCTCCTACCGGCCACTTGACCCCGCCGGCGAGGAAGCCAGCCGCCGGATCTCCCCGGGAAGCCACGTCGCGAGCGCCCTCCAGATCGAGGTGAGACTCGATCCCTCCTCTTTTCTCTTCCTTCTTCCTCTACTTCCTTTAGCTCTCCTTTGGAGAAAGAGAGTGATACTCTTCCTATTTATTGATTCATTCCACTTGGTTGAAATTTTCTTCCAGAGGAAGAAGCCAGTGTTTGGTTGGGCTGAGTATTGAGCCTAATACTCAGGATATATTAAAAATTGGGCCAACAGTGATGTTGGATTAATTTATTATGATTTTGTCCAAATATTGGTTAGTTGATTATCATCTCGTGTTACTAACAATATCAGTACATTTATGATTTGTACATACATACATACGTATAAATGCTAAAGTATAAAACATACGTTTTATGGGAGTATAGTATATATACGTATTTATTCTAGTATTTATTATTATTATTTTATTTAATAAATATTATTGGGTTGGGCTATGTTCTAAGCTAAGTACATGTATTTTAAGCACACACTTATCATACGTGACAGCTCTGAAGAACATGCCAACTTCAACACCGTCGTATTTTTATCCGAAGCCCACGATCAAACTTCACTAATCACTATTCTGAGGAAAAAGCTTTTATACGCCAAGCTTGTACAACTCGAAAACTCCTAATCGGAAACCACCGGCACTTAGAAGAGTAGACTTGACTTGGAGATCTGAAGATTAAAGCTTTGAAAACTGAATAAAAAGTTTTAAGAATAGATAGAGAAGATGAAGAAGGAAATTAGTGAATAGAAATGAAAAAATCTTCTCTATTTATAGGAATTTTTGAGACAGAGTTCGGGCATAACTCGGTAGCGTAACGTTCATAATTTTGAATGTTACAGATCCAAAGGAATAGGAATTTGCTGCTGACCAGGAGAAATCAAGTTGACCGAGTTCGGGCAGAACTCTAGCCGAGTCCGGTCCCTTTGGTTCTAGTTCAACCTAAGTTGGTTTTGGTTCAATTGGGTTTGGTTCGGTTCAAGGAATGAAGCAAGATAGGTTTTAGATAGACTTCTAATTGCCAGTGATCCCGACTCACAAATAATCTAGACTCATTAAATAGAAAAATATAGAATAAATGTAAAAAACTCAATGATGATGAACTCTGCAATCTTCGTTTCTTTTCATATCAATATCGGAGTTAAAGTCAATTATCGAAATCGGTTTGACTATGGCTAAATGTGCCAACAATCTCCCATATTTTGATAATATGACAAAACTACGATTGATATTTAAAGAAAAGGTTCAGCTTGAATTGGAAGTAGACTTGATGAGTACTGAGGGTGTGGTAGCAGCTTTGGCTCGTCAAATTATGGTACAGTATAATGCTCCCCCGTAATTTACGGTCAAGTCTTGTTACTTTCCCGTAACAAAATATTTATGCTGAATCTGTATCTGTAGAGTCTAAACCAAATTTTCTTCCAAACCAAATTAGTAACAATAAACAGAATCACAGAATCATATCTTTTTCAAATTATCAATCTTATTACTCCCCCATTTTGTGAAAGTAGAAAAATGGTGTGATAAAAAACCAACATAGGGATAAAATAGAAGACATGCATGTAATAATGGAAGTACTAGTATAAACTGCAAACTAATAAACAAAGTGTTACATACATAACTCAGAAGTAAACTGAAAATAAGATAACTGATAATGCTGGAAAGAAGCATTTATCACTAATATAAACAAACATAATTACTACTGAAATATCACGAGGAAGGAGATCCTCAACTATCATCCTCATCATCATCAGCTGCAGCACCAGCAGCACTGGAAGGACCGGTCTCAGCAGATCGGTTGGGGTCATAGCGAGTAGCCACAGGGTCAAAGTAACGCTGGGCCTCGTGATCATCAAGACGATAGCCAAGTCAGGTAGGATCACGAACCATAGGGATAGGGCCACTAGGGTTGTGAGCAAGGCTATAAGACATATCCCAAACCGAGTTGGAGATGGCCTGAAGCTGGAGAGTAGTACAAAAATCCATAGCACGGAACTGATCCAACATGAGAGTCTGAAGGGACTCAAGTGTAACACCAGCAGGAGGATGAGTAGGCTAGGAGTCAGTAGACGTAGGGGCAACTGCAGGGGGTGGAACCTAGTAGGCTGAGCAGGGCAACGATGCTCATGAAGAAAAGTAGGAGCACCATCCTCAGCACAGTCCTCAAGACTAACATCAAAATACTGAAAGATGTAAGGGAGGTACATCGTGTATAGAAGACGTCGCGAAAAGGTCTTGCGACAGCGTTCCATAGCAGCGATAATAGTCTTGGATAGACTGAAAGGGACATGGAAGTGGAGATGATAAATAGCTGAGAGCTCTAGGTAAGAAATCTCATCAGTGGCAGTATTCTTTGGAAGGATTGTGGAGAACACCATGCGATGGAGATCATAGAAATAATTGTTCAAATGCCTAGGGTAAAGGGTGCCTTTCGGTCGAGGATTCGGTTCATATAGCGAATCACGAAAAAAATCAAAAGTGGTCCCTTCGGGAAACTGGACAGAAGTGATATCGACGAGTGCTTCCCTATTGGTGGGTATATGAAGAATGATCGCTAAATCATCAGCATCAAACTCGATATCAATTCCACTAACTTTTGATTTTACCGTACCATTCGTGACCGAGAAATTACAGTAAAATATGCGAATGGCATTAGTGTAAATGGGAAAAGTAGATTGAACTAACTCTAGTAAATAATGATACTCAAAAATGCTAGAGTGGTCAGGAAATAAAGTGAAGTTAATTGGAGCACTCGGACTAACTTTTCTCTTATGAAAATCTATGAACCAAGAGTCCGAAGCATCTTGGGACACAAAAATAAATTTATCAAAGAAATCTCCGTCAGGTTTCAAAGGAGTGTAAAGTAAAAACGAGGCTGCCTCATGAGGAGACGAGGACGAACCTTCGTCAACTTTTCTTTTCTTTTTCGAAGAAATAGAAATTTTGGGAGCCATAGGAAATTAAAAAGGAGGTAAAAGAGATATATATAAAAAAATTGATGGTAGACAGTGGAAAAGAACCTCGAGAGAACTCCGGATCCAAAGTTTGAGGGCTTGAAAAGCTTAGAGAAGGGAGAATAAGGAGGTTAGGGTTAGGGTTTTTCGGTGTGGTAATGCTGCTGTGATGGAGAAGATGATGGTAGAAGAGGGTTTAAATAAAAAGAGCTTGGCTGTCCAGCTTCTGTTTTGAATTCCCCTGACCGAGTTCGGTGCGAGTTCGGTCAAAACTCTGACCGAGGTCGGTCACTTGGGATTCAGTACAGTAATTGGAAAGTATATAACAGTTTTTAACATAAATGCAAATTTAATTAAAAATATATGTGTTGAATTAAATAATTTAATATTTATTAATTAATAACACATAAATTGCAATAAATATTTTGGGTTAGCTGTAGGGGCCGGATCCCAGCTAGCGGTAGTCCGAAGACTAGTATACCGTGCCGCATCAGGTTATTTACACCTGTGTGACAGAAGGGCCCTTTCGGCTTATAAACAAAATGATTTTAGCTAATTCATGTTTATTAAAAAATAATATTGAATTATATTACCTCAATATCCAGAATTCCTAATTCCCTTCATATAAAGTTAAAACGATCTTCAGCCAAAGGCTTAGTGAAGATGTCAGCTAGTTGATGTTCAGTATCAACAAACTCTAAACTAATATCACCTTGCAAAACATGGTCTTTTAGAAAATGATGTCTAAGTTTTGTGTTTAGTACGTGAATGACAAATAGGATTCTTAGTGAGATTAATAAAGCTAGTATTATCATAGTAAATAGGAATATGATGAAAGAATAATTGGAAGTCCTCCAAAGTTTGTTTCATCCACAAAATTTGTGCACAACAACGTCCTGCAGCTATATACTCAGCTTCAGTAGTTGATAATGCAACTGAATTTTGTTTCTTAGAAAACCAGGAGACTAATTACTTTCCTAGAAAATGACATGTTCCGCTGGTACTTTTACGATCGACCTTGCATCCAGCAAAATCTACGTCCGAGTAACCTATCAGGTCAACCGAATCAATTTTGGGATACCAAAGACCGGTTGTCAAAGTCCCTTTAAGGTATCACAGGATACGCTTAATAGCACTTACATGTGATTCTTTAGGACAAGCCTGATACCGAGCACATAAGCATACAGAAAATATAATAACAGGACGACTAGCAGTTAAGTACAGTAAACTAACAATCATACTTCTGTACTTACGTATGTCGGCTGGTGTACCACTTTTATCTGTATCAAGCTTTGTAGACATCGCCATTGGAGTGCCAATAGGTTTGACATTATCCATGTCAAATTTCTTTCGCAAGTCTTTTGTATATTTGGCTTGATTAATGAATATTCCTTGTGAACTCTGCTTAATTTGCAGTCTAAGGAAGAATGTTAATTCTCCCATCATGCTCATTTCGAATTCACTCTACATACACTTAGCAAACTCATTACATTGCATCTCATTAGTTGAACCAAAGATTATGTCATCAACATATATCTGCACTAATAAAATATTTTTGTCTAAAGATTTTATAAATAAAGTTGAATCAACCTTCCCTTTTGAAAAAACGTATTCAAGTAGGAAAGAACTAATATGCTCATACCAAGCACGGGATGCTTGTTTGAGACCGTAGAGAGCCTTTCGAAGCTTGAACACATTATCAGGATATTTGAAATCTTCAAAGCCAGAAGATGTTTTACAAAAACTTCTTTTTTATAAAACAATTTAAAAAAGCACTTTTAACATCCATTTGAAAAAGTTTGAAACCATGAAAACTTGCAAAAGTACAAAGCATTCGAATGGACTCTAATCTAGCAACTGGAGCATATGTCTCATCATAGTCAATGCCTTCTTCTTGATTATAGCCTTGAGCTACTCGACGTACTTTATTGCGTGTGACTGAGCCATTCTCATCTAACTTATTTTAGAACACCCACTTAGTACCAATGATCGGGTGATCAATAGGTCTAGAAACAAGTTTCCAAACTTGATTCCGTTTAAATTGGTTAAGTTTCTCTTGCATAGCAGAAAACAAAATTCATCAGAAAACGCTTCTAAAATATTTTTAGGTTCAATTTTGGAAATAAATGCAATATTTGCTATTACCATTTGTCTTAAGCTGGAACGAGTACTTACGCCTCTTGATATATCACCGACTACCAGTTCTTCGGGATGGTCTGTTAAAAATCTCATTCGTTTCGGCAGACTTTCCAGATAGGACGTGGATGGCGTATCTTCTGATATTATATTGGTGGGAGTTTCTTCATTTTCACTATCGCCTTATCGTTTTACGTTTAGCTTATCGAATGTAACATTGATTGATTCTTTGACAACAAGTGATTTCTTATTGAATACTCTATCATTTGCTTTTTACTGCATAACCCAAGAATATTCCTTCATTAGCTTTTTCATCAAATTTTCCCAAGTTGTCTTTTGTATTTAGAATAAAACATCTGCAACCAAAGACCTTGAAATAGCTGATATTAGGAGTTCTATTAAACCATAATTCATAAGAAGTCTTTTCTATTCAATACATGGCATGCTGTATAAACAGCTTCTACCCAAAAGTATTTAGGAAGATTATACTGGTTAAGCATAACTCTGGTCATATCGCCAAGAGTTCTATTCTTCCTTTCTGTAACTCCATTCTGTTGAGGAGTTCTGGGACAAAAGAATTCATGTAATAATCCATTTGAATTACAATAAGATTTAAACTCATGGTTATCGAATTCTCCTCCATGATCACTTTGAACACAAGTAATCATGAATCATTTCTCATTTTATACCTTTTTACAGAAAGATACAAACTCAGAAAAGGCCTTATTCTTATTTGCAAGAAAATAAACCCAAGTATATCGTGAATAGTCATCATCTATCACATAAGCATAAAGCTTCCGCCAAGACTAGCGATTCTACTTGGTCCAAACAAGTCCATATGAATCAATTGCATGGGTCTAGAGGTACTTACAGCGTTTATTGACTTGAAAGATGATCTAGATGCCTTATTCTTCTCACAATCAGCACAGACCATATTTTTCTTGTAAATTATTTTGGGTAAGCCTCTTACCAGTTTCTTGGTGGATAATCTTGCAATAGTGTCTATGTTTGCATGTCCAAGACGCATATGCCATATCCGGCTTTCGTCATGCGTTGTAAACAGATACTTTCCTGCACTGTTAGTCTTTTCTGACATATATAAAATATATATATTGTCCTCTCTTATTCCCTCAAAGAAAATTATTCTATAAGTTTTATCATAAACAAAACATTTATTTTTAACAAAATTTATTCCATAACCGTGATCAGTTAACTGGCTGATACTTAGCAGGTTATGTTTCAATTCTGTTACTAAGCATACATTTTAATAATGGGTGAGGAAGAGAAACCTATGTCACCAATTCCAATTACATGTCCCTTAAGGTTGTTTTCAAAGGAGACATAGCCTTCTTTCTTCATCGATAGAGTTGCGAACAATTTGTCATCACCTGTCATGTGTCTGGAACAACCACTATCGAGTATCCACTTACTTTTAGTAGGAGGAGGACGGTCCACCTTAGCATCTGCAGCCATGAAGCATAGGTTTGCTGAGTTTCGAGAGTTGTCTTCATCTTCAGAATCACTAGCTTTTTACACCAGATACTGGTGTTTGCATAGTTTTTGGTTGTTGACCTTCTCTTGCTTGTCTGATCATGTCTGTTTGTTTGATCGTTTTTGCTTCCTCTCCTTGTAACAGGGCAGTCATTCTTTATATGGCCTGTTGTTTTGCAGCTAAAATAGATTGGTTCTTCGTCATCTTTGAAGTCCTTCTTCTTCTTGTTTGACTTATCATATCTGAGGAATCGCCTGAACTTTTTTTTCATCAGGGCCATATGCTCGTTGTCTGAGCTGTCTGTCTCACTCTTATCGTCAGAGATTGTCTTATTATTTGCCTTGAATGCTATTGTCTTCTCTTTTGGATTTTGTTCATCGAAGTCCTGAAGATCCAACTCATGTGTCATGAGTTTTCCTGTAAGGGTTTCAAGGCTCATTGTTGTGAGATCATTTCCTTCAATAATGGTCGTTGCTTTTGGATTCCAGTTCTTTGATAGTCCACGAAGAATCTTTCAGATCTTTTCATGATTGTTATATTCTTTGCCAAGAAAAGATAAAGGATTAACAATATCTAAAAACTGAGTAAACATCGATGTAATAGTCTCATTAGGCTTCATTTTGAATGCCTCATACTCTTGTGTAAGTCGTAAGATTTTAGATTCCTTCACTTGTGAAGTACCTTCATGAGTAACCTCAAGAAGTTTCCAAACCTCGTTGGACGTGGCACATGTAGAGACTCTATTGAATTCAGTTCTATCAATAGCACAAAATAAAGCATTGATGGCTTTTGCATCAAGACTAGCTTATTTCTTTTTATTGTCGATGTATTGATCGAATGGTTTCTCAACTAAACACCTTCTACTCTAATAGGTAGAGATTTCTTATAACCATTGATAACAGTCGACCATAAATCAAAATCAAGTGACTTGAGAAAAAAGCACATCTGTGTCTTCCAATACGTGTAATTTTTGCCATCAAATAAGGGTGGCCTATTTGTTGACTGACCTTCACCGTTGCTTGGAAATAGGGATGCCATATCTCAAGGAGTGTTAATTTCGACAAGAGATAACCTACTCTGATACCAATTATAGGAACAATAGCACCTCTAGAGGGGGTGAATAGAGTGTAGCAGAAATATTTAGCAATAAAAAATTAAATCTAAGTAGGTGAAGCAATATATTAAATTCAAATGCAAGTAAAGCAGTAAAGGTTAAGGCAAGAATTCAATATGCAGAGACAGCAGGTTTATACTGGTTTCCCTCTGTGAGGACTAGTATAGTCTCGAGTACTCAACCCGATATTGATTCCACTATTTGAAAAAGAGATTACACCACGTATTTTGCTCCGAAGAACATGCCAACTTCAACACCGTCATTTTTTTATCCGAAGCCTACGATCAAACTTCACCAATCACTTTTTTGAGGAAAAAGCTTTTATACGCCAAGCTTGTACAACTCGAAAACTCCTAATCGGAAACCACTGGCACTTAGAAGAGTAAACTTGACTTGGAGATCTGAAGATTGAAGCTTTAAAAACTGAATAGAAAGTTTTAAGAATGGATAGAGAAGATGAAGAAGGAAATTAGTGAATAGAAATGACAAAATCTTCTCTATTTATAGGAATTTTTGAGACAGAGTTCGAGAAGAACTCGGTAGGGATAACGTTCATAATTTTGAACGTTGCAGATCCAAAGGAATAGAAATTTGTTGCTGACCAGGAGAAATCAAGTTGACCGAGTTCGGTCCCTTTGGTTCTGGTTCAACCTAAGTTGGTTTTGGTTCAATTGGGTTTGGTTCGGTTCAAGGAATGAATCAAGATAGATTTTAGATAGACTTCTAATTGCTAGTGATTCTGACTCACAAATAATCTAGACTCAATAAATAGAAAAATATATAATAAATGTAAAAAAACTCAATGATGATGAACTCTGCATTCTTCGTTTCTTTTCATATCAAGATCGGAGTTAAAGTTAATTATCAAAATCGGTTTGACTATGGCTAAAAGTGCCAACAGCAAAATCTTCAAAGTCTTGAAGTTCCAGCTCGTGAGTGAGTAGCTTACCCATGAGTATTTTAAGATACATTGTTGAGAGGTCGTTCCCTTCAATAATTGATGTAGCCTTTGGAATCCAATTCTTCGTAAGAGCTCGTAAAAGTTTGTGAATCTTCTCTTGGTTACTGTACTCTTTGCCTAATGATGACAGAGGATTTATAATATCCAGGAATCTCGTAAACATCGGAGTGACAGATTCGTTTGGCTTCATCTTGAACGTCTCATACTCCTAAGTAAGTCTGCTGATCTTTGACTTTTTGACTTGCGTTGTTCCTTCATGGGTTACTTCGAGAAATTTTCATACTTCATTTGATGTTGTGCACGTAGATACCCTGTTAAATTTAGTCATGTCTAAAGCATAAAATAAAGCATTAACAACATGTGCGTCAAGATTGGCCTTTTTCTTTTCATCCTCAATACTTATCATAGGATTTTTCAACCAAAACATCTTCAATAAGAATACGAGGAGGCTTTTTATAGCCATCAATAACAATAAACCATAAGTCAAAATCTAGAGATTTCAAGAAGAAACTCATCCGTATTTTCTAATATGTGTAATTTGTATCTTCAAACAGTGGAGGTCTGTTTGTGGCTTGGCCTTCACTTGTGAACTTCATAGTCGTCATGTGTTATACTGTGATCTATGTAACAGCTAAAATAATAAGAATATAATTGTGAAGTTACCTTGTTTTACCTCTATAACCCGCTCTGATACCAATTGTAGGAACGAATCGTAAAACGCAATACTCTATAGGAGGTGAATGGAGTAGGCAGCGAAAAATAGCTAATTAAAAAGTTAGCAACAAGATCATAAAGAATGTATATATATCACAAGTAAATAAATGTAAAGGTAGAGATCAAAAAGTAAATGCAAAGACGGTGATGTATACTGGTTTTCCTCTTGTGAGGACTATTCCAGTCGGAAGAACTCTAGCTTCCAGTTGAATCCACTATTGAAAAATATCGCAAGTTTTCGTACGAAGTCCTTGCAACTTCTACAAACGCGAGCTTTGATACGAAGTACTCGACCAACTTCAATTGTGAAGTGGCTTTCTTCAATCAAGCCTCTTATTACAATCACTCTAAAGCTTCTATGTTGGCCCAATGATTGTATCATATTTTTAAATATGGTTAATATGTTAAGTTTAGCATTTTATTATCACTAATCTTCATACTATCGCTATAGCATTTCTACTTATACTTATACCTTTGGTGATATGTGCCTATTGGTTTACATATTAGTGATATGAGCTTATCTATCTTAAATTTAATCGGGTTGCCAAAATCAAAATTATGTTTTTTATTGTGTTCATTCAATTAAGTTTAATCATTATGATATCACTAACATTTATGCTATCACCTTAGCACTTATACTTAAACTCAGCATTGTCCTAATGTGCATTAAACTTATCATACTTGCTACTATGTATATAGCTTTGTTCGTCTAACATGTACATGCAGAAAAGCAATAAGCAAGATCAATGTGGACATATGCAATGAAGAAATCATGGTGGGCCGAAGACGACGGATCCCACAAGATTTCTCTTAACCACCCGACGACGATTTCTCTGCCGCCAAGGGAAAATGCCAGCACCTATCAAAGGAAGAAGCCATGCCATACCATCATTATTTCAAGACTCTGAAGAATCCTGCACCTGCTATAGTATTTCTGGAGTCTGTAATGAGTCTTAGGAATAATTGTAAACACAAGAAATGGATGGCAAAATCGAAAGCTATGGTAGAAATTAGCCCAGGATCATTTTCGGATAAAAATCGACATACCGACGGTATACCGGTCTATACCGACGGTACACCGATTTTGTTCACAAAAAGTTTCTGTCTACAAAATCGGCATACCGACGGAATATCGATCTATACCGACGGTATATCGATTTAGTAACGTTGAAAATCTAACGGTCGAATTTCTAACATTTAATGATCCCAACGGCTATATTTCTAGCCGTTGCAATTCCAGATCGGTATTCCGACGGTATACCGGTTTGTATCGACGGTATACCGATCGCTGACTGAAAAGTTGCCTTTGAGCTCTTTTTAATGCTTTGGTTATAAATAGCCTTGAACCCCTTCATTCATGGTTGATGCTTTGAGCCTAAAAATTTCTAAACCACCAAAGTCTATCCACAAACAACTCTACAAAGCTTTCATTTGCCATCCACAAATTGTGTTAGAGTTAATGAGTTGAAAAGTAAGATCTTCATCTTGTTGTATAAGGAGATCAAAACCTATTGTGAAAGGTTGAAGTTGGAGAGTCTTCGGATCCAAACTCTCGGTTGAATTTGGAGAGTCTTCATATCCAAACTCTCGATTGAAGTCGGAGAGGCCTTCGGACTAAAGCTCTCGTGTAAGAAGTTGGCGAGTTCTTCGGATCCAAACTCGTGTTGAAGTTGACGAGTTCTTCGGATCCAAACTCGTGTGTAACTATTTACTCAAATAGTGGATATATTAAAGCCGAAGAGAGTTCTGGGACTAGAGTGCCCCTTGGGAGGATATCAGGATATATCGTGTGTTGGTATTGTTGTTGCTTCTTCTCTTGCACTTATATTTTTAAATTGCCCATTAGCTTGTGCTAAGTGCTTAATTAGTTAGCTTGACCCTATTCACCCTCCCTCTAGGGTTACTACATTCTAGATCATACCACACTAGCAAATCGACTAGAAGATTGTAACTGGATTGGGATCTGAAAATAAAAGCTTTAGAACACTTTGGAAGACGTTTAAGCTTAGAGAGAAGAGATGAGAAAGTGAATGAGTGAGTTGAAGTGATTGAAATCCTTCTTTGTTTATAGGTTTTCCAAAGTCAGAATTCTGACAGAATTTGGTCAGAATTCGGGCAGAGTTCTTTGAGAAAATCTCGGCAAGTAGTCGTTGCATCCGTAACTACAGGAAGACCAAGTTCAAAATCCAACGTACAATAGGCAAATTTGGGCCGAATTTTGGCCGAATTCTCCTAGGGTTCTTTTTGAATTTCTAGCCATTTTAAAAACAGATTTTGGATTTTGGCTTTTATAAAAAGTTTTAGACAGTTAGGAGCTTTTGTAGCTATTTTTCAAAATATAGGATATTTTGAAAATGATTTTGGGGTAGCCTATTTGCCAGTACAACTCGGTGTACAATATATTCCTAGACTCAATAAATGTGAAATTTACATTGTATATAGAAATACAGACTCATACGACAAAATCAGCTTCGGTTTTGAACAGATAGGTAACAGTTCTTTGGCAGTTGTCCAAGAGTCCAAATAGCCCATATATCGAGATAGAGTTTGATCAATTATTAAAATCTGGTTCAACCATGACCAATGGGCCAACACCTTCCGCACTCGATACGGCCATTACGAATTCCTGGTAATGTCGTTCGGCCTAACGAATGCCACAACTGCTTTCATAGATTTAATGAATCGGGTGTTTCGACCATTCCTCGACAAGTTCGTAGTAGTCTTCATCGACGATATACTCGTCTACTCGAAGGACAAGCGGCAATGCGCTGAGCATCTGCAGACCGTGCTTCAGACCCTTCGAAAAAATCAATTGTACGCGAAGCGGAGCAAGTGTGAATTTTGGCCGAGCAGCGTCGCATTCCTCGGATACATTATTTCATCTGAAGGCATAGCAGTCGACCCAAAGAAAGTTGAAGCCATTGTCGATTGGAAACGGCCAGCGTCAGTCGACGAGATTCATAGCTTCCTTGGCTTAGCAAGATACTACGACGCTTCGTGAAAGACTTCATAAAAATTGCGTCGCCTCTGACTCGCCTCACCCAGAAAGGAATCACTTTTGAATGGTCAGACGACTGTGAAGCTTCCTTCTAGGAGTTAAAGCAACGGCTTGTCTCGGCCCCGATACTTACACTTCCAGAAGGGAATGAAAGATTCCAGATATTCAGCAATACATCCGGCCAGGGTTTGGGGTATGTGCTGATGCAATGGAACAAGGTGATATCTTTTGCTTTCTGATAACTAAAGCCGCACGAGAAGAACTATCATACCCATGACCTGGAGTTAGCAGCGATTATGTTTGCGTCAAAATTTTGGCATCACTATCTTTATGGCATGACGTACGCGATCTATACGGATCACAAGAGCCTCAAGTATCTATTTACGCAGAAGGAGATGAACTTGCGGCAAAGGCGCTAGCTTGAACTGACTAAAGATTACGACTTGACTATTGACTATACGCCGGGCAAGGGAGACGCTTTGAGTCGAAAGTATATTGCCTCGCTATCCATCGACCGCAGACTCCTACGTGACCTAGAAAAGATGGGCATCGACCTTCGGGTTCGATTCAGGGATGTACAGTTGGCGCAGATGCAGTTAGAGCCAAGCTTGCGGGAAAAGATCAAGACCGCTCAGAAGGATGATCCGTACCTGAAGAAAGTATGAGAGCAAATTTTAAAGGATAGTGTGACCAACTTTATGGTAGACGAAACCGGCATGCTTCGATTGAAGGGTAGGCTATGCGTTCCGGACGATTCAGAACTTAGAAAGGAGATATTAACAGAGGCGCACTATACGAAATATATATTGCATCGTGGCAGCATAAAGATGTACAAGGACCTCCACACGACTTTCTGGTGGCACGGAATGAAGAGAGATGTGGCGCTCTTCGTGTCGCAATGCATGGTCTGTCAGGAGGTGAAAGCTGAGCATCAGAGACCAGGCAGAGAGATACAGAACCTTGCCATTCCAGAATGGAAATGGGATCATGTCACTATGGACTTTGTTGTTGGCCTGTCGAAGACGCCGTGGGGAAATGACGCCATCTGGGTCATCGTTGATCGACTAACCAAGTCAGCGACTTTATTGCCATTAAAGTTACTTGGAGCGTCGATCGCCTGTCTCAGATTTATCTTGATGAGATAGTACGGCTGTACGGAGTCCCTGTATCCATCGTCTCTGATCGGGATGTACGATTTCTATCGCACTTTTTGAGTAGCCTTCAGTCGGCTCTAGGTACCAAGTTGCAGTTCAGCTCAGCTTACCATCCCCAGACCGATGGCCAAACGGAGCGGGTGAATCAGATTCTCGAAGACATGTTACGGCTCTGCGCAATTGACTTCAAGTCGAGTTGGAACGTTCATCTACCGTTGGCCGAATTTACAAAGAATAATATCTATCAGTCCAGCATCCAAACGGCACCGTACGAAACCTTGTATGGGCGAAAGTGCAAATCACCCATTTGCTGGGATGAAGTCGGGGAATGGCAGATTCTTGGCACGGAACTAGTGGAACAGACCGTGGAGAAGGTCAAGCTCATTCGGAAAAGATTAAAGACTGCGCAGAGCCGACAGAAAAGTTACGCAGATGTCCACCGTCGACCCCTCGAGTTTTAAGAAGGAGATCACGTATTTCTTAAAGTGTCGCCTATGCGTGGAGTTACTCGATTTGGTGCAAAGGGAAAGTTGAGTCTGAGATTCGTTGGGCCGTTTGAAGTACTCAAGCGAGTCGCCCCAGTAGCCTATTAGATTTCCCTGCCGCCAGCGCTAGAGGGTGTGCATAATGTCTTCCACGTCTCTCAGTTATGGAAGTATGTCCATGACCCAAGCCACGTGGTAGAATTTGGTCGGCTGGAGCTGAAGGCCGACTTATCATATGTTGAAGTGTCGGTCCAAATCTTAGAACGTAAAGATAAAGTGCTGTGGAATCGAGCGATCCCTCTCGTCCGCGTACGCTGGAGCAATCATTCGGTCGAGGAGTCGACCTGGGAGCGATCGTCCTCGCTAAGACGTGATGTCGCACAAGCCTAGGTTGCGCTCGTGCAAGGCTAAGTCCAGAAACGGTCGTTTGAAGCTAGGCCACAGAGTGTCCCCATTTGTAGCGGAAAGTAAATGAACACAATTTGAAACAAACTCAATAGTCTTTATTGATATTCAAGAAGTAGTACAAGCGACGTTATGCCGAGATTACAATTCCTTCGGGATCTCTCTCTCAAAACATAAAAGGTGTGCCAAGTGGCTTACAATATGGAATGATTCATGGCGACGTTCCAATACATTATGTCCTGTATATGGTGTTTCAGTTACTTTGCAACGCTCCACGGCTCCAGAGATAGCTCGGCACCTTAGCACGTTCGAGGGAAGTCTCTGCACCCGACGTGGTTCTCCCATACCCTGCAAGCAGACTGTGGGGTTATCAGTACATTATTATGCACTGGTGGGGAGGCTAGCTCGCTCACTCGCTATCATTACCAAACACGTTCAATTTACTTTTGTGCACCATCTATCATTTATTGTCTTACTATTCTTGCCTTAGGATCAGTTTCATGGCATAACATTCAAAGCATATCCCATGTTATCGTTTGTAAGTGTCGCATAAGTAAAATATGCGCAACTTACCATACTTACCGTATGATTGTCCCTGTCCAAAGTAAACTAAGTTAGCCAACATATTATGCATTATGAATTGACAGGTTTGCATAAGTATTCAAAAGTGTTAAGGGCATGTTCCTGCCTCAGGTGGTAGCGCGTCATAGGCGTGTTTCTAACTCATTTGTACGAAGTACTCTAGTTCATTTGTTGTGTTATACTCAAGCTTGTTCAGAAGGCACTTCGTTCAATTCCACAGTTGTTCAGCTTACTCAAGTTGTCAGGATGTGTTGCACTCAACTGTTGTTTAGATATGTTTCATTCAGTAACATAGCATGTTTAGCTAGTCAGATTTACTTGTTTCAATGCAAGGTCTCGTACGCGGATTTGCCACAATCGAGCTAACTTAATCTATATGCAACGGTCGCTGGCGCCACAAGCCATTTGGACATGTTCCTCTTTGTATTTGTATCTATCAAGCATGATGGCTAGTACACCTTGATAGTCTACGCAATACCCAACCTTACGTCTCTTAGGTGACCGAGCCCACACCTAAGCAGCCCGTAAGCCATAATTCCGTCTAGGTCATCCATGATGTCGTTGATCGTTGCCTTGGAATCCCTAATTTGATTCTTCCCCCCGTATACGAGTGGGTTGTCCACGACCATTTTGTATTATCTTGTCATTTTTATCATTTTTAACTTAACAGCTGTCTTTGAGCCATATGCTGTCTGTGAGCCATAATGCATTATCGACCATGTTGGCGGCGACGTCCGTGCAGCGTGGGTAGCGAGCCCCGTACGTCTCCGTCATACCTGTCGCTAACCATTCCTTTCTTTCTTATCTTTTATTCATTCATTCTTTTATTTCTTTCACTTGTCCATTCGTTCATTGATTCATTCACGTATTCATTCATTCATTAGTTGATTCATTCATTCACTTATTCGTTCATTCGTACATTATACAACTCCTTGTGCGGGAACCGCCTTGGCGATCCATCGGTCCCGAAGCCTTTCAATGTTTCTATACTTTACTCAGAACGACTATGTCGATAGTCTTCCTGCTTTATTATTGTAAACCATTCGTTGTTTTATGTTTCAAGTTGTGGTATGATTCTAGTGACAAGTATTTCGTTCGTTATTGAACGCATAAGTAAATCTACAAAAAGTGTAAGTTGTGCGTTTGCATGGGCGTGGAGTGCGGTGCGAGAGTTTGCATAATTTTTCCAAGTTCGTTTCTATGTTATACACAAGCATATAAGATGGGATTATTTCCTTATCTAGGTGCGTTGAGTCATTTTGTTGGCATGCACGGTGTTATCGCCTAGCGATTTTAGCAATATTGTCCGTATTATTATGTGTCTAGGCTAAGCAAAGACAGGTTCATCGGAGCCACCCACCTTAGCGATGATCGCATCGGCCGAGCGAGACTCCGAGCACGCCTTTGAAAGTCTAAGTCTAGATTCTCCTGAAGGGCCAACTTAACACTTGCATCGATTCGCATCGATACTTCATCGGGTCGACGGAACTCTTCGAGTCAACATTTATTTGAGTCGTTGCACATGCCATTTGAGTCGACATTTTGCTAGGGTGGAGCGGGTCGTTACATAATACACCACTCAAAATAAGTCTCGTCCTTGAAACTTCCTGAGTGCACGCCATCATACTATTCCTTAACTCATGCCTTGTGCATATCTTAGACAATTCCTATTGAATGACTTTATCGTTCGATGGCATCGAACTATACTCGGGTACCTTTCTAAGTTTCTTGTCGCATGCGTTTAGTAAATTTCATCGAATGACTTTACCACTCGTTCGAGAGCTAATGGTACTCAATCAGTCATCATGTTTCTATGACTTGGTCACTATTGTGCCCTGTAGCGGGACTATAATGGTCACACAAGGTGTGTTATAATTCGTCAAACATGAGGGTCGTAGGCTGAGACTAACTCACTTAATCCATTCATCCATGTGCATCTCAACATATCCACTTGCAGCTGCATTCAAGTTCATCGTATCGCTGAGTCTGGATCGTGTACATGTTCAAGACATCCCCCGAATACATACATTTCAACAAGCTTAGCGATAGCGAAGTCGGACAAACTACT
Source organism: Iris pallida (assembly GCA_029216955.1). Lineage (NCBI taxonomy): Eukaryota > Viridiplantae > Streptophyta > Magnoliopsida > Asparagales > Iridaceae > Iris > Iris pallida. The sequence goes on along the minus strand of JANAVB010043418.1, from coordinate 19,029,952 downwards.
CGTGATAGTTTCGAATTGTCGGTCGTATTACTAACTCGATTAAAATTGAACTCTAGTTCCTTTCACTATTGTCTATCTCGATCCTCGAGATGACCTGATTCGTTTCTCAAGTGTTCCCGTCTTATGAAATCGATACTATTTCTTCTAGCGGAGTCAACCAAAGTTCAAGTAAATTTTCGTTCGATTCAAGACCAAGTATTGCACTATCATGAATTACGTCTTCCAAGCAATGATTCAATTTGTTATCCCAACTTTACTTGTGCATCATCGATTCCTATCATTTATTTTGTTTGGGGCTGTTAATGTTGTCACAAATGTATACTCCCAGTGCCATGTCCTAACTCTAAGTCTTGTTGCCCCCGATTTATCGTTTGTCCGAACGATCTTCTAAAGTCGGTTACACAGGTTCAATCACTCGGCATTGGGTTGTCCACCTATCCGCTAGGTCAGCTCACAAGGTGATAGTTACAAGCTAAGTTCTTGGTTCAACGTGTAAAGTCGTTGCCCGATGTTTGTCCCAATCCTATGGTCAAACCATTTGTTCGTTAGTACGGGATACTTCTACCCAAGCTCGTTTCACTCAAATTTCTAAACATCGAGCAGTGTTCATCCTATTTACATCAAGACACTCTTCACACAAAGTCCGCGTTCGTTCAGCAAAGTCATGCTACGGTAGATTGTCCTCGACCAAATCCTCGGTATGTCAATATCGTATGTCTAAACTAGTAATTGCCATAGTTTATCTCTTCAATATTGTTTGATACAATTTACCTTCTATCCTATCCAATGTACGTTGTCGATCACAAGGTCTCTAGCTAAGCAATTTGTTATACCCCAATCTCACGCAAGTCTGATTATCCACGGCGGACATGAATCACCATGGCAACGTTTCCGCAGAATTATCGTCCTCATTGGGACATAACTCTTGTATTGAGTCTAGACTAATTTATTCTCGATACGTAGATTGGGTCTACTCAATCCTCAACTTTTCTTAATCGTCAATCACAAGTCTGAACAATCCTCGAATTCATCTTCGCTTCAAACCACAAGTCAAAGCAATCAAAATTGCCATGTCATGATATTTCGAGATCGATCATTCCCGCTGGACATGAATCACCATGCCAACGCTCACACGGAATGATCGTCCCAAATTTGACGTGACGTATGTGCGAGGCTGGAGTTGCGCTCGTGCAAGACAAGATCGTTGTCGTCGTGGTTATCACCGAACAATCAAGTCACTTTCCTTTCATCCAAACATTCATTTCTATTAAAATCCCAAGTATAACATCCATCGAAACACTATCATTTTACACGATCATCATTCATTGAATCAGACTACCCCCGAGTTATCGTATATCGATCTTTGATACGCCTCAATACCATCGATGATGTACATAACCTAACGATCTTCCTTTTGCAATGAAATTTGAGTCATGCAACTTAATTCCTCAATTTGCATTATTTTATGCCAACTTAAGTCATTGAGCAACATCTAGTCCAAGTCCTTAGTCATTCTCGTATCTTCAAATCAACGTTCATGCACGCTATTATCTAATTATTCTATCATCGATCCTATCTATGAGTACTTTACTTCAATTCAAGTTTTACCTAATTTGACTATTCCAAGATCGCGAATACGATCCACCAAGTTTTTCTCGACTAAGACATTTATTTTGTTTCATCGCTCCAAATCTCTATTCAACCGTTTTGTAACTTGCACTACACATTCACAAATCGTTCGACGGCATCTCGTTTGAGACTCTCAAAATCATGACCAACTAAGCGTACTCGTACTAAGGCTTTGCACGATAATCATCGCTTGCGGATATACTCATTGCTACCTGTAAGTCCATAAATTTTGGTCGAACAGTTCACTAGACGGTCCATACACCACTCAGGATTCGAGCTACTCGACTAGTCGTCGAAACTCATTCTTATTCCTCTTTCCGTCTATAGCATACACCACTCGGGGTCAAGTCATTCTATAAGTCATCGAAGTGATTATTCGATTCACAATCGACACGTTCAAATATACGTTCGTCCGTTCCTCAAAATCTAAGAGTCATTCTCGTGTTCACCTTAAGCGTTGGTCTGTTAGCTTCCTTATCGACATGTGTTTTAAGTCACTTGTTCTCGTCTGAGCAATAGTCAATCTCGCTCGTAACTCGTTCGCACCAGAAGGTCTAGGTGCGCGATATTCAGCACAACTTAGCCAAAGGTTGTGTGCATAGCCGTCACGTTCGGACTATACTCTGGTCTCGTATACGTTTGCTATTGTCAACGTAAGGTTATTCAGGTACGCACACCACTTGCTAACTTTAGCACGGTTCCTTTCAATTCAAGTCCGACAAAGTTCGGCACAAGGGCCTTCGCATATCAATTCCGTCCAACCATATATTCGTACGAGCTTTTACAAGTATTATACTTATTGTATGAAATATCCCAAGGGTCAACGAGAGAGAGCATACACTTCTTTTGTCCACGATCGAGCTTTCAAAACTGAGAAAATCGATTTAGAAGTCCAAGGAAGTAAAGTCGTGCTCTGATACCAATCTGTCACGTCCCGCTCCCATAGGAGCGATCGTCCTCGCTAAGGCATGATGCTGCACGAGCCTAGGTTGCGCTCGTACAAGGCTAAGTCCAGAAACGGCTGTTTGAAGATAGGCCACAAAGCCACACAGAGTGTCCCCATTTGTAGCGGAAAGTAAATGAACATAATTTGAAACAAACTCAATAGTCTTTATTGATATTCAAGAAGTAGTACAAGCGGCATTATGCCGAGATTACAATTCCCTCAGGCTCTCTCTCTCGAAACATAAAAGGCGTGCCAAGTGGCTTACAAGATGGAATGATTCATGGCGATGTTCTAATACATTATGTCCTGTATATGGTGCTTCAGTTCCTTTGCAACGCTCCAAGGCTCCAGAGATAGCTCGGCGCCTTAGAACATTCGAGGGAAGTCTCTGCACCCGACGTGGTTCTTCCACACCCTGCAAACAGACTATGGGGTTATCAGAACATTGTTATGCACTGGTATGGAGGCTAGCTCGCCCACTCGCTATCATTACCAAACACATTCAATTTACTTTTGTGCACCATCTATCATTTATTGTCTTACTATTCTTGCCTTAGGATCAGTTTCATGGCATAATATTTAAAGCCTATCCCGTGTTATCATTTTCAAGTGTCGCATAAGTAAAACATGCGCAACTTACCATACTTACCGTATGATCGTCCTTGTCCAAAGTAAACCAAGTTATCCAACATATTATGCATTATGAATTGACAGGTTTGTATAAGTATTCAAAAGTGTCAAGGGCGTGTTCCTGCCTCAGGTGGTAGCGCATCGTAGGCGTGTTTCTAAATCATTTATATGAAGTACTCTAGTTCATTTGTTGTGTTATACTCAAGTCTGTTCAGAAGGCTCTTCGTTCAGTTCTACAGTTGTTCAGCTTACTCAAGTTGTCAGGATGTGTTACACTCAATTGTTATTTAATCAAGAGGCTAGAGATGTCGGAACAAGCTATATTAATTATAAGCAAGCTACGACTAGCAGTCAATCAAGCAATCATTCATGCAAGCAAGGAATTAAAAGGCATAAGGAATAAGGAAGACACTCTACTGGAAACCTCTCTGCCGGTTCTGTATCTGAGCTTGGGTCGGGGCATACTGTTGGGGTCTCTGCTGCTAGAAGGCTTGTGCCTGAGGCGGCAATGGCCTCGGAGGCTGGTATTGCTGCTGTACTGGTGCTGGGGCTGGTCTCCAGGGTGCTGCTGGTTCACTGGAGGTGCTCCGCCTTGCTGATCGGTAGGACCAGGAACAATGCTACTGAAAAACAATGACATAGGGGACAATAAGGAAGGACCAAGATAGATCAAGGATATAAGCATGTGATCAGGTCAAGATTCTAGAAAGATTAGAAGGCACGAGTAGAGATCAAGGGCGAATGCTGATTGAGATATCTATTCGGTAAAACCCTCACACATCTTGATCTACAAGATCTTGCATGGGCCACCACTTAAACCGTGTCACGTCCCACATCCAGAATACTGGAGAGTGGGGGCAGACACAGCCAGCTACGTATATAGAAGTGTATTCCACCTCCATATATGGTCACGACTGTCTAGATGTATGAGGGTTTTTCTACAAGCCAACAGTCTCTTATGGTCAAGAACAAGCCTAGTATCTTAATCTCAAGCAAGTAATAATAGTTACAAGATGTTAGACCATCAAATATACAATAGTAAGGCATCCCATACGTTTCATATACAGATGATCATGAAGCTAGTCGTACAAAATACGAAGACTAGCAAGAGTTTAAGTCATTACATGATCAACCCTAGGATTTGTCAATCATGTTACAGCCCGTAGGCAGACAAAAAATATAAGTTTTCAACACGAGCTAACACTTGCTCGACGGCTAAACGCCTCAAAAGGTTAATTTTATAATAGAGTGGGAGAGCAAAATAAAACTCACTCATTGCCATGGTGTCTTCTAGTGTTCACCATCTGGCTGGAAGGCTGGAAGATCCTCGGGAGTTGCTCCGAAATCTGGCCATACAAAACCAGGTGGGTCAGACCCCAGAAAGAGCAAGTGCCACAAGAAAGGCTTCACTTAATAACTAAAACCAGCAAGTTAGAACACAAAGCATAATAATAATAACAAGAAAACAGAAGTTATGAAAGTAGGGTGATAAATGATAAGATAACTTAAGAAACTATTCCGGTAACCAAGTTACAACCCGTAAACCAAACAAGGACCGGGGTTGTAACCCTTCACCTGAACAGAACTTAGTCTCTTACCAATTATCGATAAGTAAAGCATAAACTGAGAAATGTCCAGAAGTAACCATGTACTGGCAGTGTCTAGACAAGATTAGACAAGACTAAACTCTATTCAACATTCACGGCCAAGCAAAGAGTACGGCTTGATACTTTAACTAACTAGGGTTATCACAAGCCTAGTTACTAGCAAGATGCAATGAGATGTTCCAACAGTCACAATCCCTGCAGCTATCCAGGTTATCCAGGCGAAGTTCATGTAAGAGTTGGTAGTGGATACATCGCCCAGGAGACAAATGTATCCCTTGTTCATATAATAGTAGGTACATCGCCCAGAAGATAAATGTACCCTAAGAGACTTATTAGGTGACTTGGAGCACAACACATGACAGTGTGCATATTACTTATTTATCTCAAGAAGTGCCCCACATAATAGTGTGCATGGAAATGTGTCCTACTCGACGGCGGGCTCCAAGTCCATCAGGTGTGGCCGGGATAACGGGATCGCCTGTAACCGGAAACATCTCTCTCTATATGAGCTACTTGATCAATCTAGTCATTAACCTAGTCATATTCAGTATGAATTCCTGACCGTGGAAAACCAAGGATTCATGTCCTAGACATGATGCGAGACAAGACGGGTAGCTTACATAAGCACAAACACCCACGGTGTCTAAAAGAGTTACATTAGCAAGGGAAAATAGTCGTCGCAACAGCATCTTGATTAAGCATATCATGCTTAGATTTACTTGTCATGTCAAGAGTGTGTCACGATGGGCTACTATCATGTAAGCAAAGAAAGACATGTTCAAGAGTGCACCACGACGGGTCACTATCATGTAAACAAAGGAAGACATGTACCAGACTGTACCACAACGGGTCACTATCGTGTTCTATCCCTACATTATCATGAATGAAAGAAACTTGCATAAAATAGCTAGTAACATATTCTTGAAGCCAAAAAAAAGATCTACAACTTTCATGTTGGGAGTTAGGGAAAATTCTAGCCATAAATTATGCAAATAAGACAAAATAGCCAAAACAGACACTATACGGCCCATTCTGCGACATGCGGCCTCATGCGACCCATACGCGACATCACGCGGACCAACTGCGACATGTGGCCTATACGGCCCATTCGCGACATCCATACGGACCAACTGCGACATGCGGCCTATGTGGCCCATTCGCGACATCATGCGGACCAACTGCGACATGTGACCTATGCGGCGCATTCGCGACATCCATGCGGACCAACTGTGACATGCGGCTCAAGCGGCCCATTCGCGACATCCATGCGGACCAACTGTGACATGTGGCTCATGCAGTCCATTCAAGACATCCATGCGGACCAACTGCGACATGTTGCCTATGCGACGCATTCATGACATCCATGCGGACCAACTGCGACATGTGGTCTATGCGGCCCATTCACGACATTCATGCGGACCAACTGCCACATGCGGCCTATGCGGCCCATTCGTGACATCATGCGGACCAACTGCGACATGTGGCCTATGCGATGCATTCGCGACATCCATGCGGACCAACTGCGACATGCGGCCTATGCGGCACATTCACGACATCCATGCGGACCAACTGCGACATGCGGCTCATGCGGCCCATTCGCGACATCCATGCGGACCAACTGCGACATGCTGCCAGATGAACATAGAAGATGATCAAATAATCATTTGGCCATAACTTCCTCAAAACAAGTCGAAATCTAACTTTTCAAAGGTCCATTTTGGGTAAAATTGAATTCTCTACAACATAGAACAATCAAAACATGAAAATAATGAAGTTTGGTAGATCAAAACCCAAGAAAATCGAAAATAATATAAACTTAGATCTACAAGAAAATATCCATCAAAATGAAAAATGCCAAATTCTAAAGTGTCTTAGAATCATGTGGGAAAAACAATGGAATAACAAAAATAGAGTTCCTTCATGAAGCAAGTTTTACTTGCCTAAGCTCTTGGTAGGTGGAGAGAGTTATGAGGAAGAAGAAGGAGAAATAAATGAAGAAGGAGAAGTAAATGAGGAGAGAGAGAGAGAGGGGTTGGTGGCTTTTAGAGAGAGGGGTTACATGTTGAACCAACCCAACCCAACCAAGCCAAACCAAACCCAACCAAGCCATGCCAATATTAAACCAATGCAAGATTAAACCAAGATTAGCTAGTTAAGACAAGTCACAATATGGGTTAGAATTTCGTACACGTATACTGGAAATACGTATAACGGAAAACGGGAGTGATAATATTTTTGTTGTAAATGAGGGAAGTATGTATGGAACGGCTATCTCATTGGTACTCCTTTTGTAATTGAGTCATGTTGTAAAGCCCACGCGGCACGATTGTGATAGAGTATGTAAATGATGTCTAATATCAATAAAATGCAAAGTTTCTCTGTCTCAATGTGTTGTTCAATTTGTCTGTGCTCTCTCTTAGTTGACGTATTTCGGATTACCTTATGACTATGCCTTGTGCGATCGCAACCTAGGTTCGCACGGCATCACTCCCGGGGGACGACTATCGATTCTTCGGAATAGGGGCATGACAGCTTGGTCCCGCATATTTTGGGACTAGGACGTGACATTGGCACTTTCATCTCTTGAGTTTTTGGTTCGTTCTTTCGTATTAGCCCAATCTTGAACCAGACGCAAAATTTTAAGATATCCGGCAGCATCCTGCTGCTCTTCTTTCTCAGCATCCTCGAACCTGCACTAAAACAAGATTCTGATGCTACCGTGGACACCGGAACCATTAGTATATCGCTGCTATAGAAGAAAATATAGAGTAAGTTTTTTCGTGTCTTTTCCACCATTCTAAAATTAAAAAAATAAGATGAAATTTTATCTTCTTCTTCATAAGAATTTAGATATAACGACAGTTCCTGAGTTGGTAGGAAAGATTGTTTCTTCCTTTGCAGTATGCTGGCAACATATGATAATTTGAACATAAGATCAGAGCTACTACTACCAACTTGAACGGTCGTACCGGGTCGGGCCGATACAACTCGTTCTTCGTACAAAGTAATTAAAAAATCTAAACCATCTCTAATCTTTACTTTTAAGTTACTTACATCAACATTCATATTTTCACAAAAATTATCTAACAATATAAATACGCCATCTAATTTAATCTTTGGATCAAAAACCAAAGCCAAACAATATAAAAGAGGTATTTTATCGCAATATTTTCAAAATTTTGTTTCTATTTTGGAAACAACATAATCAAAACTATGGACATTTCTATATTTACAAAACATAAATGAGACATTTTAATAATTTATGTTAGCGCTAGAGGAGAAGTTGGATAATAAAGTCCAGATAACATACAGGTAGCATTGTAAAATAATTCTAAAAATTCATAAATAGAAATAGCAACTAATCAATCATTTTCAGTAAATAGATAATCAAAATCGGGATTAACATTACAATAATAAGTAATGACATCTTTAAATCTATTGTAAGATTTCAACATTAAATAAGTTGAGTTTCATCTATGTGGTGCATCATTAACAAATCTTCTAAAAGTTATACCATATGCACATAAAGTTTTAAAAACTTGTTGTCTACTTGCAGAAGTGTTCAAACTTTGTAGACATAATATAAGAGTTTTTAAATTTACATGAAAAAATTGAAGACATTATTATTACACGAAACACACACCTGAAGGGATCACTAGGTCCTCAGAGGGACGTAACAAGACACATAATATCATGCCAATAACTGAATAATAAAAGCTCGTCAGAAAAGTATGCATGAGTAAAGGTTCCTAACCATTCTATGTGGAATGCACTTTAGAAGATAACGTTCTACGCAGGAGCTTAGGTATTCAGCTTAGATGGAGAGAGAGTGGTAGTAGGTAGCGCTCATAAGAGACACTATCGACCATGGGCAGAAAGTAGCGCTCATACGAGTGCTATCGGCCCCGGGGCAGTAAGTAGCGCTCATATGAGACACTATCGGCCCAAATCTATGTGTGTACTGAACATGTAGCCCCTACGCTAATAACTGTCCCCTCCCCCCAATGATACTATATATGCATCGTCTCTACGACACTGCTTAATCCTTAATAACTGCCAAGTCTTCTACACAATCTATTAGCAGTTATATCCTAACGCACGGCCTGTACGTACCAATGATCAGTCAGTACGCAAGTCCGTATCTATATGCAACTCACAACTCACACACAATCCGTGGCACATCGTGACAGTTTATGAGATGCACTTAAACATACGGTGGTCCCTTAACTCTAAGTCAATTGCATAAAATATAGTAATTTGCATCTACATATAGTTTTGAAAGAACAACATTTTATTTGCTAAAAACAAGAAAAAAGCATGCATGATATTGAGCAAGAATTTAAACAGTAAAGGCAAGGTGTCTTGCCTGGTGTGTCGCCTGGTGGTACAATGATCCAACAAGTCCTCTTTGGTCCAATAGCCGGTGTCGATGTGTAAGGGTCTGAATCCGTGAGGAAATAGGTATGAATGATCAGTCACAATTTGTGATGACAAGAAAAGAAAATTTGCGGAGAGTATATACTTTATAAAATATTTTTATAAAGTATTTGCAATACTTGAAACAATAAATTTTATTAGCCGAAATAGGTTTTTAGATCAATACTTAGAAAATGAAAACTCGTTTTTAAGCAAATACCATAGTTTTGTAAAAATAATTTATAGAGAGAAAACTAGTAGTTAAAAGTAATAAATATTTGTAATATTTGGAAATTGTCTCAGGGTAAATTTGTAAGTTTGTAAAATATACAAATTTTGTAGAAAAGCTAACATTTCCTTAGTCAAAAATATTTTATTAAATTTTTAGAAAAATATTGTGTATTTATTTAATAAAAACAGATTAATACAATATTAATACTTCTAAAAATAAAGTCATAATCATAACAAATTAATACTAATGATATAATAATATATTAATAATACTAATAACAACAATAATAATAATAATAATAATAATAATAATAATAATAATAATAATAATAATAATAATAATGATAATAATAAACATAATAAAAATCCCTAAGACTATACAGCCCATTCTCCTCTTTTAATAATAATAATCATAATAATAATAATACCATAATACAAACCAACAAAAAGAAAAACCTATTCAGCATCATTCTCCAGTTTCTTATACTTTAAGAGAGAGAGAGAAAGGAGGTGAGAGGAAAGGGGTTACCAGTGAGAAGCTCCGGCGTGCGGCTCGGCGGGATGATCTCTGGCCACAGGGAGAAGATCGGCGAGAGGAGGGCGGATCTCAGGCGGGCTGAGGAGCGGCGCGGATGCTTGGGGGTTTGGAGGAGAAGGAGGGTTACCGGGGAGCTTCGGTGGACGGTGGTACCGACGACGCTGCCGGAGGGGGAGGCGACGGTCCATGGGGGTTTGCTCCAGAGAGCGGAGGTGCGACGTCTTGGGCGGGAGTCTCGACTGGCGGCGGCGCGGCAGTCGGAGGGTGCTGCGACGGTGGCGCCGACGGCCATCCGTGGGGCGCGACCGACCGAAGATGGGTGGAGGCGCGCCGGAGGTCTCGTGCGATGGCGCCGCGACTTCGAGCGACGACCGGGCTCGCCGCGAGCGGCGCGGAGCAGTCCGCTCGTCGTAGAGGCGTCGGATCTGGACGGAGGGACGCGGCGGTCATCCGGCGGTCGGTAAGGGTTTCCCATCTTCCCTTCTACTTTTCTGTTGTGGTCGCCGAGGTGACGGCGGTGGTGGTGGCGAGATGGAGACGGTGGTGGTTGATGGTGGTTGTTCTGGTGGTGGTCTGAGAGCGGGGGTGGTTGCGACGATGGTGATGGGAGTTGTGGTGCGGGATGGTCGAAGACAGGCTGGGATCGGCGACCGAGACGGCACGACAGTGCTCAGGATTAGGTTTAGGGTTTGTTGCCGTCGTGTTGGGGCTGTCCTACACGACAGGAACGGGGTCGGAAGAGGTGTCATGTGCGACACGAGACAGGCAGCGTCCGGGTTTGTCGGATGAGTAAAAATTGTATATGTAGAAATGAACAATTAGTGGATGGGAGGGAACACGGACACGATGCACAGATTTTTGGGTGTGGAAATTTGTCGATGTGAGAAATTTATGGAGGAGTACCTGCCTATTTATAGGATGTGGGAATTCCCATTAGGATAAGGATTGGGATGTTTAAATTCCCCCATTAGATAATTCATAATTAAATTCAAATTCATTTAAACTCGTTTAAAACCATTTTAGATAAAATTCTTCAAATCAAAACTAGATAATAGCTTAAAAGAAAACTATTTAATCTATCCAAATAAAATCAAAAATTCAATTTAAATCACTATAGATTCATTTAAAAATATTTCCATAAATTTTAAATATCAATAATTAATTAATTTCGAAAATCAATAAAACATTTAGTTATTAGAATTTTTATTTTTGCAAATAACTATAATTCATTTTTGGTGAAATCAAGCACTGGCACACAAAATATATTTTCATAAAACAATAATTTTTTTCTACATTATCACTTATAATTTTAAAGTAAAATAAATGTCATTAAATAAATAACGTTTGCCAAAATTCGATGCGGCGCAATAAATTAATATTAAATACTTATTCGGAAAAATCTTTTAATAAAATATTCGTATAAATATATCATCTTGCGATGTACAAATATGAAAATGCGAACTCGTACGCGACGTACGATTTACAAAACCAAAAATCGATACCAAAATTTAAAATCGTAGTAATAAATTTAGGGGTTTTACATCCTACCCAACTTATAAGAATTTCGTCCTCGAAATTTGGTTGAGGGTACGATTACGAGAATGATTTATTTCTAACACAAATGTAGGGCCGAGGATAGGACGAGAAGTTAAGACGAATATATAGGCACATTGAGTGACAAGGGTTATAAGTGATAGGTCGGCTAGGGGGAATTCCAGTATAAGTGCCTTTGTCCTTCCAAAATAGGTGAACGTGAAAGCAAATAAGAGATCAAAAGCGATATTACGAATACGTGATTCAAAGACGACCGAATAATTTTAAAGAAATTGTCAAGGCAGTCGTGGGTGGGATTCTAGAGGTCAAGTTATAATTATGTCCCATCCACGGAGAAAAAATAGGTAAAAGCGAACCAAAGTGCACTTGGTTGATCAGACCATCATGCACCGGTTCTGATTAGACAATATGCTAGTGAGCGTGCTCAATGGCATAAGTCATGAACAAGCTCGATAATCAATGAGCTTGCAAAACTAGATTATAGTGGCAGTATTAGTCAAGATGGTAAAATCATAGGTATGAGAGTTTATTGATAAGAAGTTTAAGCAACGATTCGGAAACAGAATCCAGCAAGCAATTTGAACAACAATAAGAAAGAATTGGTATGGTCTAGAAGAAATGTCATGGCGTCCCAATCAATATCTATATTCGAAAAAGACTATCATTTATCCAAGACGTGTAAGCTCACAACAATTTTCAAAATCTCAAAATTTACTAGCTCGATACTCTTGATTCAACTTTCATCGTTATACCTCGAATCGTCTTATCAATAGTAACTTTAATCTCTTCAAATTCCATATTCCAAAAAATTTAATTTTTCATAAAATATTTTTGTTTTCCTCAAATTGGAGTTTCTCCTCAATTTTGACTCACAAAAACTGTGGTTCCTTGAAACATATCCTTAATCATAAATCTTGTCACCTTAGTTCTAATCTTGATTATTTTGAAAAATCACATACCTCATAATAAGCCTCAAACTTTTGGAATTTAATAAATTCCTCAATCATTTTTTTTCCAAAACCTATTTACTTCTCAAATCAACTCTTCCTACTAGGAGTTCCGTGTCAATCTTTTGAGCATCACAATTCCTCATTCTCAAATTTCTGATTATTCCTTGAAGACAATTTGTCAATCTATAATTCTTTCATATTTAATCATATCTTTAATCACCACATTTTTTTTCCGCGCCATAGCATATTCCTCATATTCCTTTAATCTCCCATGTGGAATTCTCTAATCTAGTCGTAGAATTGAAGGGTGCCATAGAAATTTCATCTACATACAAGGGAACCATAATAAACACGATTTGCATGAGTTATGGAAAGTCAATTAAAGTAAACATTTGGGTGAAGAATAAGGCTAGGCTTCAGTGGTCTTGGTAAGGGTTTGGATAATAATTACGGATTATTGTGTGAAAATAAAATTTAAGTGTCCAAGCAATTAAGATAAGACACGAAAATAAAAGGCACGGGTTAGCAATCATAGAGCACAAGCTAAGCGTTTAAGGAATTAAGTAGAATACAATCACATATCGGTTTGAAGAAATTGAGTCGAGGTCCATGGTCGATAAATATATCAGTATCATGGTAAAGGTTACTGTTTAGTCTCTTATGACCCAAAGTCATATCATAAAAATAGAATACAAGGAGAAGTGTTTGAGTGGCACGTGATATACCTATATGAAGGTGAGCTCGTCTAGGTCTTGCATATAAAATTTGTTGGATGGAAAAGCCTAGTGTTGTGCTCCAAATATCCAAGTCACGGTAAAGGGCACAAAAGAATTTAAAATAAAAAGTGAGAGTTCATGAGATAATGATTAACGCACAAAATAATGACCAAGTTAAAGCAGGAAATAAAGACAATTCAGTTTCCAGTAGATCAAGATAAAATAAGTTAGGAATACAGTTTCTAGAGATATGATAGCCACTTAGATGAAGTACGATCAAGGAACAATCTAATCATTTCTCAAGTTTCAAATGGTTAGAAGGTCACGATAAAATCTAGGTTTGAAGGAATGTCGGGTGAGTCAAGATTGAGATATCTTCACATAGTTTGACAGATGACTTAACTACACTCGAGTACATGCAACTATCATGGCAATTAATGAGGAATACTTGTATCCCATTAGGGTGACTTGCTTGCTTCTTGGTCCTCTACCAATGTATGATCTAATTTCAAATTTCAAGTTCCTCAAAAGTTTCGAAATAAAATCTCAAGATACTCCATCAAATATTTAATCATAACTTAAAGTTTAATTTCCTTTAAATAAATTCCAAATAACCTTCATCATATCTAATGCGGCACAACTAAACTTTCATAATAAGCCATCACTTTTAAAATTTTCCAATTCTCAAATGTACCTCGAGATAAACTCTTAGCCCGTTTTATTAATCGCAAATCATGTAACTCAAATTAAATCTTTTTTTCTTTTTTTACCAAAATTTAAATATCCATAATCAAGGCTTTAAACTCACAATTAAAATACTAATACAATAAATGTTATTACTAGCATTATCAAAAGAAGTAAAAAAAAATTTATTGTGAATATCATATTCACGTAAAAATTGCATGATAGTGTTTGCAAAAACAAACGTATGAACTTTATTTCAACAAACTTTGTAAAGAGATTACAAGAATTCTGGGAAAATTACAACTATAGGAATCCAATCTTGATGACGATTGCTTTATCCCTTGGACGATGTGAACTTTGAAGACGAAGCCTTTGAAGTTGAAAACAACTCTGGAAATTGAAGGCAAAAGCCTCTGAAGTTGAAGACAAAAGTCTCGGAAGAATGCAGCAGCACTTTGGCAAGAACTCCTGAACTCTCTGATTTCTGATCTCTGATCTTGATCCCCTTGAAATGAAGACTTGAAACTCTATTTATAGAGTTCTAAAAATAACTAACTTTCAGTTATTTTGGACTGCGCAAGCTGATTTACGCAGCAACTGGTTTGCGCAGGACTGGACTGCGCAGGCAGTTATTGGATCGTGGGCCAAATATCTGAGACACATGGCATTATTTGATTGAAATGCGTATGATCGTGCATAGACAGTTGTCACGTAATGAGCAATTGATGGCATGAATGCCACATGTAATTGGTCAGTTATGTTGGTAGAATGCGCAAAGTGAACTGTGCAGACTTTGGTTTGCGCAGACTCAGACTGCGCATGAATGGTTTGTGCAACCACGGATTGCGCATGAATGGTTTGCGCAAACACGGATTGCGCTGCCACCTGTCAGCCGCCCTCGAGCACTGTACGGCGTCAAAAACGAACAGTCTCCTCGTTATTCGTGTTGTCAGCTGTCAGGAAGATCTGATTTGATTCAGTCAATGATGACTTCTGCCACGTCAGCCTGCGCAGTTAGGAACATGTGCAAACCAACCTGCGCAAAGTGATGTCTGCGCAATCTGTTGTCTGCGCAACTCATCAAAATGATGAATATCTTAAATTTTTGACTTTGTTGATTGATACAACTTGATTTTTTAGGACCTATAAGGCCCCCTTCAAAGTTTTCGAAAGTTGATTATAATCAAAATTTCGAAATACTTTGAATTTTTGAATGTTGAATCATTTTGCGCAATATGATGAGCTGTCTGCGCAAAGCGAATGGACCACAAGTTTAGGCGCAATCCGAGGCATCCGTTTCGCATTTCAAAAACTATAAATACCCCTATTTTCATTTTCAATTCTTTACTTTGCAATCTTTCAAGCTTTTTGAGAAGAAAACCTTCACTGTTTCTCCTCCGACGATTGTCATGGCCCCACGACGATCAAATGCTGCCGCTGCCGCTGCCGCCGCCGCGAAGGGAAAAGCTCCGGCCGAGTCTTCTGACAGGGTTGCACGGCGAGCTTCCCGACACGAATCCGCACACCCTGCTCTGAGAGGTAGTTGAACCGATCGAAAACCCCTTCTTAGGGTGATTCGACTCCCTTGAAACTCATCTCTTTTTAGAGATAAGTTCATATTGCGCCACCCTTTTTAGGGTTTCGGTTGCATCAACTATCAGTTCTTCATTTTTATGAAGGCTGCATTCTTGCGCAAATTATTGATTTGTGCTGACAGGAAGTCAGCGCAAACAATTAAGTTGCGCAGATATCAGCGCAAACCATTGCTTTGCGCACCTTTAATGATGCGCAAACTAATATTGCGCAAGTCATGTCAGCGCAATCTGAGGTTGCGCAAATCATGTCAACGCAGTCTGAGGTTGCGCAAATCATGTCAGCACAGTCTGAGGTTGCGTAAATCATATTTTATGTTTAAAAACAAAATCTTTGTCTTGGACTAATTTTCATCTGTTTGTTGATGCAGTTGAAGTCAATGAAGATCCAGATTACGAACATTTTGTGGGAACCCTCACAGAGTCTGAATACAAAGAGGATATGTCTCATGTCCATTACCCTCAGTATGATCTGCCGGCCTCCCGTCAGGCTATATTGATTTCTTAGGACAATGAAACTTTGATGTGTTTGATGAACGGACAGCCTTTAGAATCAGCTGATGCTGTAATTCACAAGAAACCCTTATTCCTATTCGGTGACGCCTTTGAGGGAGCCTCTCAACCTAGGCCAAGGATGGAAGATAGGGTAGTTCACCAGCAAGATAGATCTTTTTTTATACCCAATATCGCTCGTTGTCTTCCTTTGTCACGGTACGCTCATGCAAGCTACCCTAGGAAGATGGAATGGAATATCACTCTATTTCAGGATGCTCGGGCAGGAAAAATCTTCGTAAAGAAGGGGCCACAACATAAGGATATGTTTTATAGCTCTTCCGACAGATATAGTGTCCTACTGAGAGGCTTAAGACCTGGCTGCATTCCACCAGAGAACTCCTCCATGCTAATGCTTGTTAGGACACCAATATTCGTAAATGAGTTCGCGAAGGTTGAAGGAAAATATCCTGAGCAAGATATAAGAATGACTGGATTGGTGAATCCAGACTACAAGCGATGGAGTTATATCGCGAATTGGGTTCTGGGAAAATTCCAAGACAGACTCCAACAAATCAACCTATATGAAGCAGTGCATGCCACTGTTTATGGATTTGCTCCCAATCCTCATATGTTCTTAGCCTTAGCTGAGAGATACAACTACAGGACTGAAACTTTCATGACCCCAGGGGGAGAGATGGGCTTTGCACTCCACGAGATGAAGTATATCTCGTTCTTGCCCATGGCAGATGCTCCGTATGAGGAGTATGTACCAACAAATGATGAGTTGAACAAGCTCAGAAAAGAGAATCCAGAGATGGTGACAGTGTTCGAAGAACTATTGTGCCATTACAAGATCTGCTCTTTATTTTACAAGAGTGCCACTGCCAATACTTGTTATTCTTCAATGTGGCTACCATATCTGTTTCTTAATCATATAGAGGAGAAGAAAACCAAGGAGAACGATAAATGCTACCCAACCTTTTTCAAACCTTTGAGCCATACAGAGGTCAGAAAATTAATGGAACAGAGTGGTCACTTTGATAAAGAAGTGATGGATGACCATGAATATCCTCCTTTGAAGAGAGGAGACAATTTGGAAAGTTACTTGAGAATGGGCTATAGGCCCATGTCAGAAGCAGCACAATTGGCGGGATTCTTGACATACTGGCTGCGAAGGTTCGTAGTTCCCAGATCCAGTACAGTGGATCGTTTTCACCGTGGCGTCTTGTTTGCAGCTGTTAAGCTAGTCTTCGGCTATAAAATGGACTTACTATCAGCAATGACCTGTAAGCTGAACGCCAGTCTTCGTTTATATGTTGACTTGATGTTGAAAGCGAAAGGAGAGAGAGAATTCTCTCGCTTAGAATTGCCATATACATATTTGTTTGGATGGTTGCTTCTTCACTATCCAACTCTAATGGATCCTGGCATGGGACCAGTTGACGGCAGTTTTCTTCGAAGGTATTCCGATAGAAAATGGAAATATACTTCCTTATCTGAGTGTAGATTTATGTTGAATCTGAACAGAGGCTGGAACTTCTGCTGTGCTTCGTTCCCTGCTGGGTATGATCAAATGCCCACGAATATGGTGGATTCAAAATTGCAGCCTCTAACTCGTGTCGCTTTTGAATGGTTGAAGACAATTCGACCATCTCATTTGGTCTACCGATTCGAAGAAGAGTGCTACTTAGAACCATACCTCCCAAGCCGTTTTGTTCGACAGTTTGGGTATGATCAGTTCCATGTAGGGAACGCAATTACCTGCCTCCAAGGCAAAGGTTATCTGATAGATGAAGCTAGGGCTTGGGCTTATTACAATGCCCGTGATACAAAAGCCACTTTCTCCATGCCAGCAAGGACTACTCCTCAGGGTCCTCGAATGCTTTTTACATACTTCGTGTTTTACACATCAGCGAATACTTTTGCCGAGAATTTCAATCTCGCAGATAGTTTCGCCACTGCAACAAGATTAAGGAGAGGAAGAATTGCTCCATCGATCCCTATAAATGAGGAGGCACAGGAACCGGCAGATGCACCTCTGGAGACTACAAGGGATATTATATTCACCCAAGAAGTGAATGCACCACTTCGTATTTCTCTGAAGGTGGGTAAATCTCCTGCGAAGAAGAGAAGAAGAGAGGAGCCTCATGCTCCTGTGGCGAAGAAGAAATTGATTCTTGATGTTTCTTCTGAAAAGGTGACTACCAGATCTCAATCCCGACAATTGGCCGAGACACATCAAGAAGTTACCAGTACACCAACCTCCGTGCAAAAGCAAGCAGAGCCAGAAAATGTAGAGAGTCCTGTTAGACCTCTACACAGAAAGAAAAGAGTAGTCACCAGAAGAGTCTTGGAAGAGTCTTCTTCTATACAACTCCTGACTTCAGTAGATGCTGCTGCAGGACTTCTAATGGCATCTCCCACACCTGCTTCTGAATCAGGGAGCAAAACTCTCGAGGAGAATGAACAGAGGAGAGATTTTGCCCCAAGAATTGAAAAGCCTAGAGAACATATTTTAGAGGAAGAACAAAGTGTTGTACGACCTCATTCTCCTATTGCAGATATTACTCAACCTCCTCCTACTCCCAGGACTCTTCGTGAGGAAGAAGACCGTGAAATGATTGCAGCTCTGGAGGATTGCAGTTATAGCTTGCAGGAAGATCAGGCTGCCACTAGCAGTGGAAATGCAGCAGTAGAAGAAGAAGAAGAAGAAGAAGACAAGGAAGGTTCTTCATCCGAAAATATTGATGAGTATTTACAAGATCCTGAAAAGCAAACTGAAGAACACAGATCTCTTGATACTGCCGATGATATTTCAAATCCTAAAAAGGATATTGAAGTGGAGGCGTCTGCAGAAAAGGCTGTCGATGTTGAGATAGAAATATCTTCTGAAGAAGTAGCCGACGAAGGTGTGCTAAAAGAAAATCCCGCCACCGACCCTCAAGGTATAAAACGAGATTTAACAATCTTTTCTTTTTTAAAATGAACTGATAACTAATATCTTCATTTGCAGATCTTGGAACTTTGCCAATACCTCCAACGGACCTGATTATGGTGCCTATACCAACGGTGGTTATTAGCAGTAGTCATCATTTATCTTGTGGTTCTGAGACGGGCAGCAGCCAGGCTGTTGCAGCGGAGGCTACTTCTGTTCAACAGGAGTCTATTCCAGTAGGGAATGAACTCGTTGTTAAACCAAACCAAGGTAAAATTGCTTTTCATTTGATCTTTTTGTGCATCAACAATCAATTAGTAAAATAACAATTTTACTTTTGCAGAAGATCAAGCAGGAGGAGCAACCAGCTCTACTCTGGCTCCCTTATTTAAAGAGCCTATTGTCCAACCTAAAAGAATCGAGCAACCTGTTACTCCGTCTTCATCAGGAGTAGCAGCGACTCCTGGAACTCTGGCCATCAATCAGCAAGTGGTCCAGTCTTTTACTCGATGTTTCTTTGAGTCGCTGGGATCTCTCGTCCGTAAGATGATAGAGAAAGAAGGGGCTGACTTCATTATGGTTAGGAAGCCCACTTCTTTCTTGATAAGAGCCATAAGAGACCAAGGAGACGAAGCTCAGGCCACTCTCCTTGAACATATACTGGATGAATTAGAAGTCTCCATCAAGAAGTATAAAGAACTCAAGAAGAAAGATGTAGACTCTTTAGTACAAGCTGAATTTGAGCGGCTGGCTCAAGCTGCTGATATGGAAAGGTTAACTCTTCAAAATCTGTTAGAAGCTCATACAGCAAAATCAGCTGAATATAATTCTAAAATAGAATCAATTACTCTAGTGGCTGAAAGCAAAGGACGGCGACTTGCTGAGCTGAAGGCTGAAATTACTCGCCTCCAACAAGAGTTTGAAGAAGAAACTGTTAATCACCAACTGGTGATTGAACAATTTAATGCATTGATTGAAGAAAGGAATGAGTATGAGACCACTCATGGTGAAGAGATCACTCGCAGGACAGTAGATATACCCATTTTTTGATGAAGAAAGCGGGATGGAGGAGGCAAGAAAGATAGTAGCGTCAACACACGAAGAAGAGCTGCAGACATTGAAGCAGCAAATTGACAATCTGATTGTCCCTCCTTCTTGATTTTGTATTTGGGTTTTGTTGCTGTAGCTGCATTTTTGTAATGTCTCATTTTTTTGATATAAAGGACATTTTGTTGTGGCTCCATTATTTATTGCATATCTTATTCAGATATAAATAATAGATAGATATGATATATTTATTGACAACTTAATCGAAAACGACAAGTTGCTGATGTAGAAGATGAACGATGATGAATCGTCAATGTATATGAAAATGAATGAATGGGAATACCGTTAAGTAATGATGAAAGAACGGGTAAATCGTCAAATGATGTTGAAATGAACGAATTAACCGTCAAATGATAATAAATGAACGAGTTAACCGTCAAAATAGATGAACGGATGAACCGTCAGATATTATCGAACGGACGAACCGTCGGATGAGTGTAATAAATGAACGGATGAACCGTCAGGTGTTTAATGAACGGACGAACCGTCGGATGAATGTAATAAATGAACGGATGAACCGTCAGGTATTAATGAACGGATGAACCGTCGGATGAATGTAATGTTTCATTAATTGAGAAACTTCTGTCTATAAATATAGCAGAAATCTGACAGGAACGAACACTTCTACTCTTCAACATAAAAATGTCTTCCGGAGAAGCATCTAAGAAGGTTGAGACTGTCTCGAAGGTTCAGAAGGGTATTGAAGAACACCCTGCCGATCCAGTTCAGCCAAAGGAAGCAGAAGCAGGCGAAGGTTCGTCTGCACCCCAGCCACCGCGGGACATTTTGGACTTCCTGTTCGAACCAGGAAAGACTACAGAAGAAGAAGCCATGAGGATGGCCGCCTGCAAGTTTCTTGTGGGATCCAGCAAGGAGGTTCTCGGCTCTTTTGCTGACCGCATTTTTGAGAAGGACGGCAGTGGCCCTCGTCTCAATGTAGAAAAAGATGATAGCGACCTTTAATATGTACTATCATATAATAAAATTTGAATTTTATTTATGAACTTGATTCTGTCTGATAATTTATAAGTATTTACATTTATACATAATACTTCTTTAAGAATTTGCCATTGATAGGCATCATAGCAACTCGACCATCAAGTTCTGAAAGTTGATAAGCTCCGTTTGAGAAGACTTTGCTTACAACATAGGGACCTTCCCATTTCGCATCGAATTTCCCTTTGCTCATATGAGTCATAGTCATAGGACGTCTGACCGTTAGAACAAGTTCTCATTGCTGAAAGGCTCTGACCTTCACTTTACAATTAAATGTCTTTGAGATGCGGGCTTGGTATAACTCAATATGTTGTTGAGCCATTAACCGCTTTTCATCCAGTGCCTCTAACTCTTGAAGTCGAAGAAGGTCATTATTTTCTGTGGTGAGCTCATTGGCAATAGCAATCCTTAAAGAAAGAATTTGTAACTCCAAAGGAAGGACAGCTTCACAGCCATACACCAAAGAGAAAGGTGTAAAGCCTGTGGGATTGCGGACTGTAGTTCGATAGGCCCAAAGACATTCGCCAAGTTTCTCGCTCCAATTCCGTTTGTTAGTGGATACAAATTTCTTAAGGAGCTTAATAATGGTTTTGTTAAAGGCTTCAGCTAAACCATTAGCAGCAGGATTGTAGGCCGTCGAAGCAACATTGTTAATCCGATGATCATCGCAGAATTTAGTGAACTTCTGACTAATGAATTGAGGTCCATTGTCATGAATGATTCTTCGAGGTACACCGAATCTATAGATGACATGGTGTTTAACGAAGTTAATGACACTGCTAGTCTTGACTTCAGCCAGAGGTATAGCTTCAGCCCACTTGGAGAAGTAATCGGTTATCGCCAATATGAACCGATGTCCTCTAGAAGAAGGAGGATTAATAGGACCTATGATGTCCATACCCCAAGCTTCAAAAGGCCAGGAAGCAGCAGTCGGGTGTAAGAATTCCGAGGGTTGATGAATGAAGTCTGCATGGATTTGACAAGCACGACATTTCCTTGCATATTCAATGGCATCTGATACCATAGAGGGCCAATAATAACCCATGCATCGGATACGATCCTGTAATTTAGGACCAGGTTGATGTGCTCCACAGACGCCATCATGAGCTTCACGCAACACTTGTTTGGCTTCATCACCAGCTAAACAGCGGAGAAAAGACCATCTAATTTCGCCGATAGAGTGTTTTGGTGTTTTTGATTGTAATAAAATCGTAAGATCGACGTCGAACGCTTGTATCCTCCTTAGGATCTTCAGGGAGTATGTCATGTACTACGAATCGATAAAAGGAGTTCTCCAATCGTCATCAATAACATTGACTTCAGCAAGATTGGCTAAATTCAATATTACATTATTTTCAATACAAACAGTTTCGGTTAGAAATACCACCACCACCTGATGTCTTTTGATGGGATGGCTAAGACAGCTGCAGATTGGCCAAAGCATCGGCTTCAGTATTGCAAGCTCGTCGAACATAGTCGATGAAGAAAGCTTTGAAATGATGTAGCTATATTATTGCCGCTTCATGATAAGGCACTAGGTCTTGATGACGACTTCATAGGTTCCTCTCCTCTGTTCACAACCAGTTTAGAATCACACATAGACTTCCAGATATTCAACATT
>JANAVB010043418.1:18840030-19003455 GCA_029216955.1 Iris pallida | reverse complement strand
AGGAATTGGAATGACACCATACTGTATCATCTGTGGAGGAAAATCCCCAAATTGGACTGAAACCATATTTGCAGTAACAGTCTTCTCATCTTGTTGCAAAGTGACTACACCAGCATTGACAAGCTCTTGAATCTTACCTTTGAGCACATAGCATGCTCGAGTAGGATGTCCAATAATCGGTGATAGACACAATACTTGGGATGATCAGTCTTATTGACTTCATCAGGTTTCTTTGGATCAGGGAGTTGAATTTTATTGCTTTTGAGTAAACATTCGAAGATACTTGCAGTGTCATTTTCGTCAAAGGAATATTCCACTTTTGGACGAGGTTCCCTCGGTGGAGGTGCAGAAGGAGTAGGAGTAGATGTAGGTGGGGCCACATTGACAGCCAAAGATTCTTTATTTTTGTTCAAGTTAATGTTCAAAGTTCTTTCGCTTTGCGATTGTTCTGACGATTGTTACCACCTGAATTCTGATGCTCATCGCGATCAGGGTTAGACATTTGTACCCCCAATTGTTTGAACTTGTCAGCACTCACTTCAGCAGCTTTGGCGTTGACGATGAATGAGGGCCAATCTTGGAATTGGGTTGATCCCGTCCACATACTAATAATAGGTAAAAGATTTGCCTTACAAGTATCAATAGTGACAGCAGCTGGAGTCCCTGGAGGCATTTTAAAAGCTTCACGGCGGAACCGTTCAATAAAGCTCTCAGCAGTTTCATTATATTTTTGTTTGATTTTGTTGAGAGCTGACATAGTCATATCATTAAATCCTTCATAGAACCGTTCCAGAAAGATTTGTTTGAGACCTGAAAAGGATGTGATGCAACCATCTGGCAAACTTCTGTACCAATCGTAAGCTACGTCGGCTAAACAACCGACGAACACTCTAGTAAGAAGAGCGTCATTTGGCTGAAGTTGAACAGTCATTACCTCAAAATGATTGATGAATTGACTCGGGGAAGTACTGCCATCGAACAGAAAAATTGTAGGGATTTTGTATTTTGGAGGAAACGGGATGTCCTTCCATTCAACCGGATAGGGTTGTTTAATCTCCAACCTTTGTAGATTGTCTTTCTCTTTAAATGCTTCAAACTGGGTTCGTAAGAGTTTGACAGCTTCATTGGCGTCTTCTGATGAAGAAGAAGGAGCAGGTTGAGTTGTAGTGATAGGAGGAGGAACAGCGTTGTAAGCACTACCCCCAGCTCCTGACTGGCTAGGCGTAGTTTGTACTTGTATAGGAGGCATTTGGGGAGGGCACTACCCCCAGCCCAGTATTGGCAGGTATTGAAGATGCTATGATCTCTGGACTAGTAATAGGTGCAGTTGGTAGTGTAACATGCTGTGCTACAATGATGGAATGCATACTAGCAACCATCTCAGCCATGGTTTTTAATTTGTCTTCAAGTGCAGCAATTCGCTGTTCCTGATTTGCGGAGGTTGAAGCATCTGGATCATCGGTGACAACATAAGCCGTCACTTCTCTTGGCACAGTGGAAGATACTATTTGTTCAGAACTTTCACTGTATGCATCATAATCAGAGAACGAATCATCTCCTGACTGAGAAACAGAAAGATGACTTGAAGGATTTTGAGGAAGATTCCTTTGACCGATTGTATCTCGGCTTCGAGAACGGGTATGTTGAAATACTCCTTCGGAAGATTCTTGAAGTAATTCCAAATACCGTTGGCTTGGCTTGTGGAGTCTACCATGCTTAGAGCATCTTTTACCCCCAGTGTCTCGGGAAGTCATATTAACAGAAGCATACAAAACTTCGTCTTCTTCTGACATAGGTTCAGATTTAGCAAAAGTTAAACGATCGAAGACAGATCGTTTTGTCGTTTGACAACAGCATTGGATGATGACTTTATGATTACAGTGATGATCAGATGGTTGAGATGGAGATATTGAGACATTATCCTGTTTTTGTCTTAGATGTTCTCGAAGATCTACAACAGGACGAGGAAAGTTCCGAGGGATCTGTTCTTTGATAACATTTGGAACATAATTCCGATTCTTCAAATGTTTAGTCCCTTGAGTATACAGGGAAGTACTCACTTCATTGGCATAAGTGTCAGGATTTTTGACCTTGGAGATTTGTTTCTGATGATGTTTGACCTTCGGCATTGGCTGTTTGCGTTTTACCGAAGTGGGTCGATTAAGATAAGTTCTGAGGTCAGCAAATTCACCCCCAGGAGTTTCTGTTTGAGACACTAACAATTTTCCCTGTCTGGAACGACAAATTTGGAGAGTCGGGAGGTCCTGGAATTCTGCTATCGGAGTAGGCAAGATACCTCTTTGATTAGTACAAGTACTCTTATTATAAAGGAAAAAAGAATCCTTGTTTGCAAGAGTTCTCGAACTGATTGGTGCCGAGACACATTCAGATGGATCCTCTTCAGTAAAGACTGAAGAAGACTGAGAAAAGACCAAAGGGCCTTTTTCCTTGTTTTGAGATGAAGGGTTAGCTAAAGAGCGTTTTCCTCTGTTATCTTCCAAGTCATGAGACAAGGAAGTTTGAGAAAAGACCAATGGGCCTTTTCCTTTGCTTTGAAGAGAAAGAGGAATAGTCAAAGGACTACCCTCAATGGATTGCGCAGGGGCAATAGGGTGTTTGGGAAGAGGAGTGGAATCTCTTTTTTTGTTTTGAGAAGAAGGGAATTTAGCCAAAAGGCTATTTTTCTTGGATTGCGCAGACTTGGTTTGCGCATGGGTGGAAGGTGCACTAGTCATTTGTGCATTAGAAGCTTTGGTAGGAAGTGCATCAGGAGTTCTTGTACTAGAGTGCTTGGGATGCACTTTGGTTACTGGAGTGCTATTTTGCGCAGGAAAAGCCACTGCCAATTGTGCCAGAGTCATAGGAGTCTTCTGTTTTGACAAGGCAGCATATGAAGTAGCTTGCACAATAGTTGCAGCAGACTGCGCAGCCTTGACTGCAACAGATTGTGCAGCAGTTGCTGAGACAGACTGTGCAACAGTTGACACAGCAGTTTGTGCAGCAGTCTGACTAGCAGATTGTGCAGCAGTTGGTACAGCATCCTTGGTGGCAAAACTGCCAGATTGTGCAGACTTGGAGACCCAAACTGAGCGCACTTTGCTCTTAGCAGAAGTGGCTACAGTACGGGGAGTGGTCTTGGAGTTGAGCATTGCCTCGTAGGCTGTCTGGTTGACCTTAACAACCAGCGTCTTCTGCGTCTTTCCGATAGACGCTACGTCACATTGAGTTGCTACTTCCTCGTCGGAGGAGAAAGATGTCCCCAGCAGAGTCGCCATTTTGTTTGCAAAAACAAAAGTATGAACTTTATTTCAACAAACTTTGTAAAGAGATTACAAGAATTCTGGGAAAATTACAACTATAGGAATCCAATCTTGATGACGATTGCTTTATCCCTTGGACGATGTGAACTTTGAAGACGAAGCCTTTGAAGTTGAAAACAACTCTGGAAATTGAAGGCAAAAGCCTCTGAAGTTGAAAACAAAAGTCTCGGAAGAATGCAGCAGCACTTTGGCAAGAACTCCTGAACTCTCTGATTTCTGATCTCTGATCTTGATCCCTTGAAATGAAGACTTGAAACTCTATTTATAGAGTTCTAAAAATAACTAACTTTCAGTTATTTTGGACTGCGTAAGCTGATTTGCGCAGCAACTGGTTTGTGCAGGACTGGACTGCACAGGCAGTTATTGGATCGTGGGCCAAATATCTGAGACACATGGCATTATTTGATTGAAATGCGCATGATCGTGCATAGACAGTTTCCATGTAATGAGCAATTGATGGCATGAATGCCACATGTAATTGGTCAATTATGTTGGTAGAATGCGCAAAGTGAACTGCGCAGACTTTGGTTTGCGCAGACTCAGACTGCGCATGAATGGTTTGCGCAACCACGGATTGCGCATGAATGGTTTGCGCAAACACGAATTGCGCATGAATGGTTTGCGCAAACACGGATTGCACTGCCACCTGTCAGCCGCCCTCGAGCACTGTGCGGCGTCAAAAACGAACAGTCTCCTCGTTATTCGTGTTGTCAGCTGTCAGGAAGATCTGATTTGATTCAGTCAATGATGACTTCTGCCACGTCAGCCTGTACAGTTGGGAACATGCGCAAACCAACCTGCACAAAGTGATGTCTGCACAATCTGTTGTCTGCGCAACTCATCAAAATGATGAATATCTTGAATTTTTGACTTTGTTGATTGATGCAACTTGATTTTTTAGGACCTACAGATAGCACCACCGATTACGGAACAGGTATGTAAAAATTTCAAAGGACATAGACAAATAATACATTTTGCCAACATCCACTTTTGATCTATATAATGTACCGTGATACAAATAAAAGCATACTTTTGTTTTGTAGTCCATATATCAGAAGTTACAACTAACTTACTAACATTTACGAAGCTCTGCTTCAAAGTTGTCATTTCCTTTTGAAAGATTTTGATAGCCTGATCCGATCTAGTAGTCGATCTAGAAACTTTAATAAAACATATGTTAAGAATAGTACTTGCATACTTATAATACCGATCACTCTCACCGAATGTGAAAAGTTGTTCATCACAAATAAGAAATTTGGTTAACTCAGTTTTGTTACTAGCATCAGAATAAGTAAAATTACCTAGAAAAGATCCTTGAGGACCAATACTTATCAGTGACTGTCTAGCTTGCAGTGTATCCTTACCATAACAAGTGTCATAGTGTATTTTCAATGTGCCCGTGGCCTCATTCTTTTTCCATTTAAATATTTTCCTATATTTCTTATATCGTGCATCTTTAGCAGTTGGTTTTTTTTGATCTAAAATCGGTGCGCCCTCACTATCAGTGACATATTTTTTCAAAATATTGTCATACCACTGATTTCTCCCTATTTACAACATGTTTAGCCGTACTCCTAACTTCAGGAGGTAACATTTGTATCGGTGGCACAGAATCAGAAATATGATTATTTTCAAATTTATCAGCGTAGTAAGCAAAATTTTGTTCTGAATCACCTCCATGAGGTTGGTTAGAACCACTAGCATCGATATCTTGAAAAATATTTTTTTAGTAAAAGAAGAAAGGAGAGAAGATAATATTATCTACCAAAAAGAGAGGGAGAGAAAGAATGAAAAATCAAAAATCAAAAACCTAAAAAAAATATTCTCTAAAATTAAAATTACTTGGAACGTCAACTCGAGGGAAGAGATATTGAACTCCAAGAAATTTCGCAGAAGTTGAAGCCACAAGAACACTGCACTTTGGCCTGCAGAAATTTGTACTTCAAAACCCAAAAACTTGTTAAATCTTAAGAGAACTACTTAGTTTGTATATTTTTTTAAGAGAGGAAAGAAATGGTTGTGTATAATTTTTATCAATTTTGGTCTATTTATAGATTTTTTTGGTGACAAATGACCTATTTTATCCTCAAAATATAGTTGTTATAAAGATATTTTTGGTCATTTTCAGCAAAATGAGGGTAAGATGGTCTTTTGGCCCTTCCAACGGTAAAAAAAAATTCAAAAAATTCGACTGGACCGGGCCTGAACCGGGCCGGCCCGGTCGGGTTTGACGGGTTAGACCGGCCTAGACCTGCAGTCAAATCGGGCCGGGCCGATCCGGACTTGCAGGTCCGAAGCTGAAACCCAGGCCGAACCCGTTGGGTTAGAGGGCCGGGCCGGTCCGGATCGTTGACCGGTCTCGGGCCGGCCCAGACAAATTTTGACCGATCCGGACCTAAGCCGAGGACCGGGTCGCCCGGCCCAAGTCACACCTTGACACATGATCGGTCTCGTTTTTGGTTGGTTTCGGTCACCTTAAATACAAAAATAGCTGTCTATTTATAGTATTGGCGACTTTCTTAAAACTAATGAAAATGATAGAATCCATTTTTGTTTATCCATCAAAACTATGGTGTTTGTTCACTCTCCAATAAAAAATTGACACGTATCAAAAATTGACACGTGTTTGTTCACCCTCCAAACAAAACTATGGTGTTTTTTTACTAAAGGATGATTTGACACGTATATCAATTTTTTGTTGGAGGATGAACAAATATTCTAGTTTTGGTGGATAAACAAAAATGAACTAAAAAAGAAAACTAATTTTGTAAGCTTTGAAGAATGGTTTGCAAGGAATTAAGAAGAGTTCTTGATATTACTCTAGAAATCTTGTAGAAGACCTATAATACTTATTCAAGTCAACTTGTTGTGGAATTCCACACCATGAGCTGGACCGGACAGTTCAACTGGTTGATCCGTAAATCTGTAGGTCTTTTGGATCTGACTCTCAGTTTTTTTTTTCAAAAATCAATTATAAATAAATATTTTGGTAAAAATTAGTATCTAATTGAACTTTGACCACTTAGATTAATTCAATAGTTGAATCGATTGATCTAACATATTTCCTTGTACGAATCGCTCTCATATATCCATCCATCTTTTAATGGCGTCAATGGACAGACAAACCAGGATATAAATAGCCATCAGAATCTGTTGAAGAGAAGTTTGAACCGTCTACCAATGTTGTTGTTGTTGTTGTTGTTGTTGTTGTTGTTGTTGTTGTTATTTATTTATTTATATTTTGTTGAGAGGAATGAGAATTCATTCATTAGAGTTTAGTCACTGCTCTCAGTTTAGTCATTGCTCATGCCATCAAGTTTACTAAGCTTTGTTTGGTTGGCGGAGAGGATACGAAAAGCATGGACATGCAAAATTATAGTTCTTATCATTTTTTTGTATTTGTAAATGTCAAAAATATAGTCAGAATACGTTTAGAACATTTAGGTCACGTTTGGTTCGTGGAGTCGGAGTATTGAAAAATGAAAGTGATTCTTTTCCTTAGTTTGGATGTCAAAGGAAGGAGGAAAGGAATTTCATTTCCAAGATGAGAAAAAATAGGAGGAAAAGTGATTCCTCCCATCAATCCAATGACTCATTTTCTTCTCTAAGGATTTACTTTTCTTCTCAATTTTCTTAATTTTTTCAAACACCGAAAAAAAATTGATTAAAATTACAATTTTCTAATAAAAAAAAATATATCATAGAATCAATTTCTTTTCCTTTCTTTCCGCGAACCAAACGGGGCCTTAAAGTAAGAGTAGAGTGAATCTTTGGAGTGGACAGCAGAAACATTTCTTTCTTTCTTTTTTAGATTTATTACCTTTTAAAAAATGATATTCATAGTCTAAGTTTTTTTTTGATGATACCATTATCCATGATATGATGCTAACATGACGACTAAATTTCAACAATATTAGTGTTACATGTAATATATTTTTCTAATTTTTTTATTTTTAATATTTTAATTTAATTTTTAAGTTATACTATGAAGTTTTTTATTTATGATCCATTCTCTAACTCGACCATGTATAGGTGACAATAATTTTAGTGTTATAAATAACATATTTTTAAATTTTTTATTTATAATATTTTAATTTTATTTTTGAAGTCTATTATAAAAATTTTAATTTTGTGATCAAGATTTTCTGACAGGTCGTCACTTTGGCGCTTGTTTTCTTTTTCTTCTTTGTTGCTGTATATAAAAAAATGGCGAGAGTGAAGCATTCTAGTGCAGTCACAAAGAGCACCTGAAGTTGTTATTGCCGGGGCACAATTTTTCGATGGAAACTGAGAAGATGAAACAATTGAAAAAAATAATGTTCCAACGCAACACTTCTAGGAAGGTTGCGCGAGTATAACGAAGATCTAAAAAGATCTCGTTTTAGTATTACGAGAATCAAAAAAGATTTCGTAATCCACAGCAATCGATCGTAGTACTTCTAAAAAGAAGATACAATCAGAATTACTGGCAGCAATGAAGAAGGTGACTGCCGAAAGATGGAAGAACTCCTGCTGGGGTGAATAATCACCGTTGCTCAAAGCTTTATTCGCCCTACACGAACAGCTTCCAGGAACCAGCAAGTTCGTCGGAGAACTTGGAACACTCCTGCTCTTCTGACTCCTTGGATGGACACGAACTCCCGTGCAAAAGCAATGCTAGTGCGACACCTTTCCTCTTTCTCGAAGGCTGCTGGAATTCGCAAGCAAATTCCGATCAGAACTGTGTTAAAGAACACTTCTGAATTCTCTGTTTACTTGTGTTAAAAAATACTTCGTAAACTTTCTGTGGTGGCCTCTATTACTTGTATATCTATAGCCTTGTGAGAGAGAGGATGCCTTATATAGGCCCTGCAGCAACTGCTCGGTTGCCACAAAGTTAGGGTCATGGTAAAAACTACCACGAACATGTAGCAACCGCCCAGAACGTGCAAACGCACGTTCTGCTGCAAGTTGCGCCAACTGCGCGCACCCTGTGCAACCCGCGCAACCCAGTGCAACCTGGGCGCAACCTGGGCGCGCACCTGGGCAACGCAACTGGGCTTGCGCAACATGGCGACGCAAGTGGCTCGTGCAACGAGCGCAACTAAAGCGCACTATGCGCCTAGCGACGATGCTGACGTGCTAAGTGCAAAGTGCGCCAACAAAACGTCACATTACGCCTCATGAGCCCATGAGCCCGAGTCCGAGTCTGAGTCTGAGTCCGAGTCCGAGTCGCTAAGCCCCTACGGGGCTTAGCTCCCATGGAAATAAATTTCCCATGAGCAAAAAACATGAATGCTTTCAATTGTTAATTTAGCCTTTTTTCCTTTAGAAAAATAATCCCACATGGCACACCCATGTGCACCTCCACACCACATGTACATCTCTAAACTAGCAAAGCTAATATATAGAGATACAAGTCTTTTGGTCTAGCCGATGTGGGACTAAAATTCACTTTAAAAAAGACCAAAACCCAACAATCTCCCACATATCTCTATATATGAGTATAAGTGTTCCCCACAGTAACTGTCCATCATGCATTAGGAGAGATGTCGCTGACGACTTGAATCTTTCTGCATGGTTCAAACAACAGACTATAATACAAGAATGGACTAAACCTTGAATTCTGCATCATAGCTAAAATTCTTCCCACTCACATAATGTAGTTATATGTGCTTCTGGCTACACATTAAAGGCCCTGTGCCAGCCTGGTTTCAGTGTATAATTTTGGGCGTCTACAAGTTTACCCTCAAGAGACGGCCTGATATCTCTTTGTACATACACTATAGGTGAGTTCATTATAAAGAGACATGGCATGAAGCGCTTTGCGCTTTCCTTGCGGTGCTACGCCGCTATGACATGGCTTAAAGCTGAGGCCTTACCCCGTACCGGGAACCTCATCGTAGTGTCATACTACTGTAGCATGAGGCAACCGCCTCTTTGTAGTGCCAAACTACCCAGCATGAAGCCTTAGGCTCCCTTGCAGTGTTACGCCGCAACGACATGGCTTGCAAGGCCAAGGTTTTATCCCTAACCGGGTACCTCATCATGGTGTCGTGCCACTGTAACATGAGGAACTCCTCCACTTTGTAGTGCTGACTACACCCCTCTTTATTTTAACATACAGCATTAGGCTAACTACCTATTTGCGGTGCTATGCCGCTGTGACTTGGCCTGCAAAGCCGAGGCTTTATCCTATTCCTGAATAGCACCCCACATATAGGAATCTCATTGTGGAGTCACCCCACTGTAGCATGGAGTTTCACTCCTTGTAGTGCTGCTCTACCGTGCCTCCTGTAAAGCACACCAGGCATTCACTCTGCCTGAGAACTCATTAAGACAATTAAGCCAACCTTCCCACAGGAACCGTTTTTCGCAGAAAATAACAGTAGACAACAGTGGTTATAGGTCCGTAACCTCTCCATGCCCAATAGAACATGAACCCACCGTTCCTGATATTCTTCCGATTAGTGGTCCTCCCTTGAACCAAAAGCTAGATGCCTAGTAGATTTCTCTTTGAACTATTAGCATAAAACTTTATGGTAGGAATACAATAATATAATATCAGAATGACTTCAAACCCATTTTACAAGCTGTTACATCGACCAGCTAGCGCTTGAGGCCCTTGGTGAATGGATCCGCCAGGTTCTCCTGACTCCGAACATCAATCACTGTAATAACACCTCTCTTGATAAGATCGTGTACTGCCATGTGCTTCAACCGCACAGTCCTCTTCTTCCCGTTGAAGAGGTCATTTAATGCCACCGCCGCAGTCGCCTGGTTGTCGCAGTATATCGGTATCGTCGGTATTTACGCTCCAACCACTGGAAGATCATACATGAGCTCCCGAAGCCATTCTGCTTCCTCGGCTGCGGTATCAAGTGTAAAGAGCTCAGATTCCATGGATGACCGCGAGAGCATAGTCTGCTTCTTCGACTTCTACGATATAGCAGCTCCACCCATTATGAAAATGAATCCACCTGTGGAACTCTCGCTCTCCACCTCTGAGCACCAGCTGGCATCACTGAAGCCTTCCACTACCGGCGGATCTCCGTTGTAGTACAGTGCATATGTCTGAGTCTTCTTGAGATATCTCATAACCCATTTCACAGCTTTTCAGTGTTTAGCACCTGGGTTGCTCGTGAAACGACTCAGCATTCCCACGGCGAAAGCTATGTCAGGCCTTATGGCAGTAGTAGCATACATCAAACTTCCGATTACGCTTGCATACTCCAGCTGCCTGACGCTTTTCCCTGAATTAGGCTTCAGCTTCAGATCACACCTGTACGGCGTATCGATCCCTGGAAGATTCCGATACCCATAACGAGTGATCATTTTCTCAATATAATGAGACTGTGACAGCGCTAGTCCAGTGTCTGTCCGGATGATCTTGATCCCTAAGATCACATCAGCTTCCCCCAAGTCCTTCATACTGAACTTGCTCGAGATGAATTTCTTTATCTCTGTGACACAGCTCATATTCGTACCTAGGATAAGCATGTCGTCCACGTACAGACAAACGATCACACCTCTTCCATCAGCAAACTTCGTGTAAACACACTTGTCCGTCTCGCTGACCATGTAGCCATTTGACCTTATAACTTTGTCAAATTTCTCATGCCACATCTTGGGAGCCTGTTTAAGACCGTACAAAGATTTCACCAACTTGCAGACTTTGTCTTCAAGACCCTTGACGACAAATCCCTCTGGCTGTTGCATATAAATCTTTTCGGTCAACTCGCCATTTAGGAAAGCTGTTTTCACATCCATCTGATATGTATCACCATCTTATGCATCGCTGCGAGAGCAATCAACATTCTGATGGTAGTCATCCGGGCTACTGGAGCATACGTGTCAAAGTAGTCGATTCCCTGCTTCTGAGAAAACTCCTTGGCTACTAGCCTACCCTTGAACTTGTCAATAGTTCCGTCTGCTTTCATCTTCTTCTTGAAGATCCATTTGCATCCTATGGATTTTGCTCATTCAGGAAGATCAACCAACACCCAAGTGTTATTGGAGGTGATGGATTCAATTTCATTGTCAATCGCCTCCCTCCAGAAAACCGCGTTTCTGGTCTTCATCGCCTCGTCATAGGTAAGCGGATCTGCTTCCACATGATAGGTGACAATGTCACTTCCGAAGTCCTTCGGCCTCCTCACTCGCTTCGTTGACGGCTCAGCGAGATCTGGTTTAACCATTGTTTCAACAACAACATCTTCTTGGACCACATCTTCATTGACGACCTGCGCACCCTCATTATTTCTCCTGAACATCCGCAAGAATAATATTCTTGTGCCTTGCAAATTTGTCTTCAAAATATTCTGTATCGCAAGATTCAATGATATGATTTGACTCAATATCAAGAAATCTCCGAGCATCACTCTTCTCGGCATACCCCAAGAAGATCGTCTTAGTAGTCCTTGTCCCAAGCTTCTGAATCTTCAGATCTGGAAGCTTGACATATGCCAGACACCCCCACACTCGAATGACATTCAAGTTAGGTCTGACTTTGAACCAGAGTTCATAAGGAGTAATGTCAGAAGTTGCATGAGGCACCCTATTCAGAATAAAAGTGGCCGTCAGTGCAGCTTCTCTCCAGTAGCACTTAGGAAGACCCGCAGTCAACAGCATTGAGTTAATCATTTCTGTTAACGTTCTGTTCTTCCTCTCTGCTACTCCGTTTGATTGAGGAGAGTACGGAGCCGTAGTCTCATTGATAATTCTATGTTCTTTGCAGAACGATACGAATTCATAAGACCTGTACTCCCCACATCGATCACTTCTTATTCTTTTGAGTTGTTGTCCAGTCTGCCGCTCAGCTTCGACTCTGAACTCCTTGAACTTCTCGAATGCTTCGTCTTTAGCCTTCAGCAAGTAGACGAACGCATACTTTGAGAAGTCATCGATGAAGGTTATGAAATACTTTATCCTGGCCTTTATAGAGAACTGTTTGAAGTCACAGATATCGGAGTGTACCAACTCCAGAAGATCTGTACTTCGATTAACCCGAGGAAAGGGTTTCCTTGTGATCTTTGTTTGAGCACAAACTTCACATTTCTCTACCTTACCCCCACACTTGGAGATAAGTCCTAGACTAGACATTCTGTTTATTCGTTTACAATGAACATGTCCTAGCCTATTATGCCACAACTCAAGAGTATAAGCAGAAGGAGTGATTTCATTAATCACATTAATTACATTGGAGTGATTTACAAGCTAAATTTTGAACATTTCTTCGGTATAAAAAGCTTTCCCGAAATATGTTCCCTTGATAGACATCACCATCTGGCCAGCATTGATGTCCATCCTGAGGCCTGCGTTGCAGAGTAGGCCTCCTGAGATCAGGTTCTTGGCGATAGCAGGTACGTGCTTCATGCCTTGAAGCGTCAGAGACTTCCCCGAAGTCAGCTTCAACACCACCGTCCCGATCCCGAGCACTTCAGCTTATGCCTGGTTCGCCATCATAACCACTTCAGAAGTAGGTGTGTAGGTGGTGAACCTACTCCTTACTGGAGCAGACATGGCAGGAGGCTCCAGTGTCTACCCACCAGTCAGAGTCAGTCCTTACCGCATCAACCTGCGCAATCATAGCAACAACGTCAGTGATCATAGATACCTTACTAGGCTTTCCTTGCTCTGATTGCTTGGTCTTTGCTTTGTATTCACTTTTGAAGTGGCCCTTCTTGCTACACTTGAAACAAGGCATCTGAGACTTTGCCTTCTTTCGCTTGAAGGAAGTCCCCTTCACGTTCAGATTGTTAGGGTCCTTCTTCTTGCTGTGGGAAGCCGCCTGCTTTCCCCTTGGTTCCTTGGTATGAACCAGATTGGCGTTAGCCAATTGCTTGGACAGTGCGTCCACCTTTAGTTGAGCCCGCATCTGGTCCTCAACATAGATTTCCTACAAGAGATCTTCAAGGCTGATCTCGAGCTTCTTCCTATACATATTTGCATAGAACTTACTCCACCCAGCGGGGAGCTTTGAGACAATTCCTCCAACAACAAACTTATCGGGGAGGGGCATCGCCTCGTCTTCCAACTTTTGTCGCAGTTTCAGAAATTCCTTTACCTGCGACAACATGGACTTCTCGTCCTCAAAGAGCCATTTGTGATATTTTTCAACCACAAATATCTTGCTCCTGTTTTTGTCTTCTTCGTACAGTTTCTCCAGAGACTCCCATATATCTCTGGCAATTGGTTTTTTACTGTAAGATTCTGCTAGAGAATCCTCCATAGCATTCAGGATAAGCAGCCTGCAAATGCTATTTTTCCTTCTCCACTTGGCCTGAAATTTAGTAGCCGCAGTGATTGCGGCAGCAGACCCAGTATCTGGAACGGTAGGTTCCTCTTCAAGAAGCACGTGATCAACGTCTCTGAGTTGAAGAGTGAGATAAACCTTCCTCTTCCAGACTTGATAATGCTCTCCATCAAACTTTTCTAACTAACAAAAGTCAGTATTGAGGAGTGAAGCATTAACGTTTTCCATCGTAACAATCTTAAAGCTTTGAGATTGTTATTGCCGGGGCACAATTTTTCGATGGAAAACTGAGAATATGAAACAATTGAAAAAATAATGTTCCAACGCAACACTTCTAGGAAGGTTGCACAAGTATAACGAAGATCTAAAAAGATCTCGTTTTAGTATTACGAGAATCAAAAAAGATTTCGTAATCCACAGCAATCGATCGTAGTACTTCTAAAAAGAAGATACAATCAGAATTACTGGCAGCAATGAAGAAGGTGACTGGCGAAAGATGGAAGAACTCCTGCTGGGGTGAATAATCACCGTTGCTCAAAGCTTTATTCGCCCTACACGAACAGCTTCCAGGAGCCAGCAAGTTCGTCGGAGAACTTGGAACACACCTACTCTTCTGACTCCTCGGATGAACACGAACTCCCGTGCAAAAGCAATGCTGGTGCGGCGCCTTTCCTCTCTCTCGAAGGCTGCTGGAATTCGCAAGCAAATTTCGATCAGAACTGTGTTAAAGAACACTTCTGAATTTTCTGTTTACTTGTGTTAAAAAACACTTCGTAAAATTTCTGTGGTGGCCTCTATTACTTGTATATCTATAGCCTTGTGAGAGAGAGGATGCCTTATATAGACCCTGCAGCAACTGCTCGATTGCCACAAAATTAGGGTCATGGTAAAAACCACCCCGAACATGTAGCAACCGTCCACACGTTCTGCTGCAAGTTGCGCCAACTGCGCGCACCCTGCGTTCCTTGCACTCCGTGCACTGAGCCACTTGCGCCAACCTGTGCCACTGCACGCACTGCGCCACTGTGCACGCGGCGCAACCAGCGCGCCCGCGCAAGTGCAAAGTGCGCCAACAAAACTTCACATTACGCCTCATGAGCCCGAGTCCGAGTCGCTAAGCCCCTTCGAGGCTTAGCTCCCATAGAAATAAATTTTTCAAGAGCAAAAAGCATGAATGCTTTCTATTGTTAATTTAGAATTTTTCCCTTTAGAAAAATAACCCCACATGGCACACCCATGTGCACCTCCACACCACATGTACATCTCTAAACTAGCAAAGCTAATATATAGAGATACAAGTCTTTTGGTCTAGCCGATGTGGGACTAAACTTCACTTTGAAAAAGACCAAAACCCAACAGAAGTTTTGTGCTTGCAAAGAACAACTAGCTAGCCATGGAGTCAGGAGGCAGTACAGCAGTGGTCTCAGCATGCTCTTCTTCCCTTTCCTGGCGCAAGGCCGCATGCTTCCCATGCTCGACATGGCCAAGCTCTTCGCGGCCCGCGGCGTCGAGGCCACTATCCTCACCACCCCCGGGACGAGTCCCTCGTGCAGCGCTTCGTCGACCGCACCAAACACGACATGTCCGACGTGTTCCTCCCCTGGACGTACGACGTGGCGGCCGAGCTCGACGTACCGAGGCTCGTGTTCCATGGCACTAGCTTCTTCTCGCTCTGCGTGAGCGATGGCCTAGGCCGCCACAACCCACTTGAGAGCCTCCCCCCGGGGGCCGAGACTCTGTCGTCCCCGGCCTTCCCACCGCATCGAATTGCTCATGTCGCAAGCAAGTCCCCGACGTCTGGGAAGGAGAAGCAAGAGCTTTTCGGCAAGTTTAGAGAGTCGGAATCGAAGAGCTACGGCGTGGTGGTGAACAGCTTCCGCGAGCTGGAGCTGGACAACGCACGACACTACGGGGAGGTGGTCGGGAGAAGGTCTTGGCATGTAGGCCCCGTTGCTCTGTGCAACAGGGACGACGCCGACAAGTCTGGGTGCGGATACACGGCCGCCATCGGCCGCGACGACTGCTTGGAGTGGCTCGACCGCAAGATCGCCGGTTCGGTCCTGTACGTCTGCTTCGGGAGCATATGGGACTTCAGCACGGCCCAGCTCTGCGAGATGGCTCTAGGCCTCGAGGCCTCCGACCATCCGTTCGTCTGGGTCGTGAAGGATGACGGGGACGGGTGGGTCCCCGACGGGTTTGAAGAGAGGATAGAGGGGAGGGGGCTGGTTGTGAAAGGATGGGCTCTGCAGATACTGATACTCAACCACCCGTCGGTCGGGGGGTTCGTGACGCACTGCGGGTGGAACTCGAGCCTCGAAGGGGTGAGCGCGGGCTTGCCGTTGGCCACATTTCCCCTGTTTGCGCAGCAGTTCTACAAGGAGAGGCTGATAGTGGACGTTCTGAGGATTGGAGTGTCCGACGGAGTGAAAGATTATGCTATGAATCCGGAAGAGAGCGGAGTGTGTTGGGTTGTATCTCGTTTCCGATTGAGCGCTCAAATGGGGAATGATAATGGAGTCGGTAATTTAGTCCTACATATGTTAGGAGGTGGGATCATGTGGTATAGATAATTGAGATTGGTTCAAGTCTTACATGAGAATTCTCTTTTAAGACATATGGGCCCAATTCAATATCGCACCTTATGGACCAACTCCGGTTTGGGTCATACCACGTTTTCAACAAATGATATCAGAGCCCATGGTTACGAGACTAGTTTGGACGGTTCTAATTGGTTCGAAACAGATGGTACTAAACGTTCGTGTGTATAAGCATCTTATGGGCCGGGCCAACTCCGACCGCTTTCGCAACAGACTGGTGGGAGCCTCTCGGCGAGAGGTGGAGAAGGGAGGATCTCTAATGGAGGGGAAGAATAAGAGCAATTGTGCCACAACCGCCACATGATTATATAAAATGAGCACTGTTTCATCCGTTTTGGTTACTAAAGTGTCAGCACTATTTCTTCTGAGGCATTTCTTCAAACAGCACTAGGTGAAGTTTTTATTCATGCTGTTGCAAATGCATCCAATTATCTCCTCCTCATTCAAACTCCCTTTGAAGATTCACCCTCCTCTGGTGGTCGTGCACCCTTCGTCCTCTACTTCTAACCCTAAATTACACAAGCTAAAAATTAATTTATACATCGGATATCGTGCATTATTCGTCCCCAATCGTTAAATTGCAAGAAAATGTGTGCATGAATATATCTCCATGTAATCTAATGCTTGACATAATAGGTGGTATTCCACGAGTCCGACACATAAAAAAATTCTCCTCCATTGTCCCTTCTTTCTATTAGCTCGCAGGGTCGGCCCTGGCTCAGAATTGCCAGAACGATCGACCAGGAGTCACGAATCTTGAGAGGTCCCAAAAAAATAGTTAAAAAAATAAATATGCTAATAATTTTGAATATCAAAATAGAAGCAATATGTAGCATGAGATCTCTTAGATACAATGTTATAATATTGTAGTGGTTAGTACTTTAAATCCCTGTACTAAAAGTTCTAAGTTCAATTCTAGGATATAGGAAAAAAAAAAAATTAATACTTTTTAATATATGTATGGGTTCTTATTTTAAAAATTTGTGCTGAATCCATGAGCTCAGAACCGACCTACAAGCTTAGCTAATGATAGCATGCGCTTTAAAAGAATTATTTTTATTTTTATTAATTAGAGATTTTTGACTTTCATCCCACTTATTAATATGAATTTGTACTTACATCCCACTTTTTAATTTTATTTGACTTACATCCCATTTTTGTCACGAAAAATATTTTTTGTGACAAAACGAATACTTTTCGTGACAAAATAAATACTTTTAGTGACAAAAAGTGGGATGTAAGTCTAAAAAAATTAAAAAGTGGAATGTAAGTACAAATGCATATTAATAAGTGGGATGAAAGTCAAAAAATCCCTATTAATTACTGGTGAGTAAAGAAAACCTTGATATTTCGCATTCTATATAAGGTGAATCACATAAATTGAAGAATGTCTGTTGCCATATTCTATAAATGATGTCCAAGAATTTGATTTGACACTCCTAATACATACGTTTTGGTCAAAAGTAGCTATATACTTTTAAACATATGTTAGTCTATAAAAAGATGCTAATCATATTTAGATGCTTGAGGTGCTAGACTAGACATAAAGTTAAGAATCTTATAAAATCTACTGGAAAAAGAGTCAAAGAAGGAATTTTCATAACCAATAAAGTATTAGTGGTTCTCATGAGTCTTCAATGACATTCTATTGAAATTGTAACTTGGAAAAAAAAAATTCTAGTATTTGTAGGAAATGTGCAAAGATACTAAATTGGCAAACCCACGTTGATCTTTGGTTAAAAAACTGGAATTATATCAAAAAAGATTAAAGTTATGATGGTTATGCTTCGTTCTTGTAATAAAAAACCAAAAATAATAATTGTTTTGAGAAACAAAAAAGAAGAATAAATGTGTTAGCAAATCTAAGTTAAAGACTACTAAAAATGGACAAAATATCCATATTTTTTTTTTTCCTAATCTCTATCCCTACTATTATAATACGGCTTAAAAACGACTTAAAAATAAACCGTTTAAGCCGTATATATATCATCAATTAATTAATATAATTTTGTTTTTAACTACCTCATATGCTTTCTTCTCATGTACCTAAAAAAATAAAAAAACCTAAAATTATTCTAACCACCTATATGTTATTATCTAACTAAACGCATATCAAAAATTCTAAAAATATATCTATAACAAATTCTAATTAAAATATATTTATATCATATTTAAAATATTTTAATATAATTTAAATTTTATCTAATTTTTCAATAATATCAGTATTTTATGGTATGTGCAATGTTTATTATATCTTCGTTCTTTTTCTTTGACTATATAAATTATATTTGATTGAATTAATTTGCAATTGATTATCTATTAAAATTTGGATTAAATAAAAATTAGATTAGATTTAAATTAAAAAGCATATTATCACCATTGTGACAACAAAAACAATGATAATGCCATCACTCGTCCGTCAGATCTAAATCTGGCGGCCAAGATAAATACTTAAAAGCCAAATAAATTAGCAATTAATCTCCCCGGAGGTACAAATAAGAAACCCTTGCCGAGACCTCTCCCTCTCAAGAGAGAGTCCCTTCCCTCTCTGTGTGGTCCCCACCGCCGGAGAAACCCTCTCTTCCTCCGCCGCCGTCGCCGCCGCCTTACGGTGTTCCAGCGGACCATCGGAAACCCATCGCTGTAAGTAAGCGGAATATTTCTGTTCTAGTCCATTATTAATTTTTATTTGCATAATCGCGTGGAACTATTTATAGGGGTTCGATAACGACTAGATTCACTGCACATTAGTCCACATCTGATGGTACTGAATGTTAAATAATATTTCTGTTGGGGTGCTCTATGCGAAAGCCTCAATCTGAGTAAATTTTTGGGAATTATGTTGAAACTTGAGATCTTTCGATCATGTTTTTAGTAATAGAACAGTGAAATATTGTTCATGAATTGCAGTAAGTTTATAATGGTCTCGCATTGGTCGAATGCGACTAGCAGGTCCTGATAAAGCTCCAATTTGTTGGTGTAATTTTCTGGTACGGCTGCGTATCTATGTTGCACGGTCGCAAATGCGACACGATACAGACACCAATGCTCTCATGAGACTGATTTTTGGCGTGTCCTACTAGTGTAATTCCGAGTGCGTGTATCCTCTTTGATACGTGTCCTACGACACTACACCGGTTTTTGGAGTGTAAGGTTACCTAGAAGGCAGACGTAGTGGAACAAGATATGAAAAATAGCAACGCGGTGCACCAGTTGGTATGGGTTGGGAAAAGGTGGAGGTAGGCTTATTTGGGACACTTAGGTCTGCTGATGGTGTTGAATCGTGTCCTTTTCCTAATCAAAACAATTAGACGGGTGCGGCTAGGATTAATTTTGATTTGCTTCGCTTTGTATTTAGGAACCCTACATTTAGGGTTATGGAATGAGTCGGAACAAAATTCGTGGTAAACAAATCATTGAGGGTTGTGCGATTTATGCTAACTCTGGTCCATGCTTCCTAGGGTGTGGCTCATAAGATTTTGGGTGATTGGAGTTAGAGACTTAGAGTGCCGATAGTGTGGAAGAAAGTTGAGGTATCCTTTGGTTAGAGGACATAGGGAGAGGAGTTCGGGTCTAATTTCTGCTAATTCTCGCAAAATACCATGCACAGCCAAGAATTATGATTCCTTGATTGCAGTAAAATCTCTTCAATTCCTTATATTCTGTGTTTTTGGCTAATTCCTAGTTGTTTTTTTTTTGGTTATTTTTTTTGTTGGACTCTATTTTGGCACAGATTAGGTAAATAACTCATTGAATATGATCAAACCTTTGTAACTTCTTGTCTTTTATGTTTTTATTGGCTAATGTATATATTCCTCAAGGATCATAACATCATCATCATCATCATTATTCAAGTCTTCTCCCAGCGGAATGGGGTCAACTATGAAGCATAAGAAAGATCCATAAAAGAATTGACGAAGTTCTTATGACTACTTGTCGACTAGACATCAATCCTCTATACGGGTGTCAAATTCCTCCGTAAGGATGGGTTGAGAAATTAGCTCCCGATTCCTTAAGTATAATTTATAGATTATTGCATGTCAAATGTTTTGGTTGGGGAATTAAGATATTAAGGATTGAACTAGGCCTCTCTTCTTTCTTTCTTTCAACGGTCAGATATTTTCTAACATCTTAGATTCCTCAATTCCTCATCCTAATGTTGTGGAGCGAAGGTTCCTTTATGTTGTAAAGAAAATATGACCAAATGCCAAATGTTTCTAATTCTTCATAAATGTGTTGTTAATGTTACTCTGTGAAACACCATTGGATCAAGTCTCTTAAAGAACTTCCTCAAAACAGAGCGTCTTAAAGAACACTTGAGAAGGTTCTATACAACGTGTCAGTATTCTTTAAGTGATTGTTTGGTTGCAAATAATTGTAATTCCTGGAATAATTGAAAATTCTGGAATTGTGATTATAGTTTTTTTTTTAGTTTGATTGACATGCTAAGATTCATGAAATTTAAATTCTGGTGTTTTGATGGGGGGATTTGAACCAAGAATTTAGTTACATTTTTTTGGTTGGATAGAAATATTTTGATTATCGCCTCTTTTAGTAAGAAGTGAACCATGAAGACTCTAAAGGTTACGATATGATTTAAAAAAAAAAACTGCAGGAAATTGTTTTTACATTTGTTAGATTATTCCAGATTCTCAGTTTTTTGTTAGATTATTCCAGATTCTCAGTTTTCATATAGATTC
The DNA here is from genome assembly GCA_029216955.1 of Iris pallida. Taxonomy (NCBI): domain Eukaryota; kingdom Viridiplantae; phylum Streptophyta; class Magnoliopsida; order Asparagales; family Iridaceae; genus Iris; species Iris pallida. Next base: position 18,982,604 of record JANAVB010043418.1, on the reverse strand, counting down.
TCAGTAGGAACTACAATTCTCACATTTCTAACTTCCTGACTTCCTGACAACCAAATGACATTATTTTGTTCCTTGCAACCTAAGAGGCCCTTATTGTGATTTGGTTCTCTTCTGTATAGGTATGCTTATTGCCCCAACTACATTCAGTCAGCACTTGAGATTGAGTTTCTTGATCTCCATTCTTGATAGATTTTCACACTGGCTTACATATACGCCAATCTGATATAATTGGATCCAATGTTTCGACCAAAATAAATGAGTTTTTCAGGAACAAAGCATCTCCTTGTACTATTTTGGAGGAAATTCAATATCAATGTTGTATATCTCCATATTCGATTTTGTTTTTTGAGATGTACCTGGTAATTCAATTGATGTGGTAATGCTGTAGTGTTTGCAAATAAATTGTTGCCACTAAAAATCTAAAAGATCTGTATATTGCAAATTCTTTGATGAATATTACGAAAAGAAACTTTTTCCAGTAAGGAACGATGGGAGGGCATATAAGAAGAAACCCAAGGATATGTAAAGAAATATACATAGTAAATAATGAATTAACTAACCTAAATAGTCTATCTGATCTGAGTTTTGAATTTTTTTGTTTCATCTAATATTGTTAATTGTTTTTTCTTCATCTCAGGATAATGGCTCAAGATAGTTCAGGTGCTGAATCACCTCATCGAAGGCCAGGTCTTTTAAGAGATCAAGTTCAGTTGATGAAGAGGAAGGACCGTGGTCGGTATGAAATTGTTCCAATTCAAGAACCACTGTCTTTTGAGAAGGGATTCTTTATAGTAATCCGTGCTTGCCAGTTGTTGGCTCAAAGGAATGGAGGAATTTTGTTGGTGGGAGTTGCTGGTCCCTCTGGGGCTGGGAAGTCTGTATTTACTGAGAAAATCCTCAATTTTATGCCAAGCATAGAAGTTATTTCAATGGACAACTATAATGATGCAAGCCGGATAGTTGATGGCAATTTTGATGGTATCTTCTGATAAAGCCTCATCATATTTCTTGTATTTTTTTACTCTGTTTCATACATAATCACCTGCAGGGTCTTCAAGGAACATCTTATGATCTCTGCATTATCTTTTCTCTACCAATGATAGTATGGAGTAGTTTATTGATGCCCGGATGCATTTTAAGGGCTAATATTTCAAGTTTTAGTATAAAGTGCTTAATCACATAGCTAAAAAAATTGGATGTTAATTTCATTCAATAGGAAAGCTAATGTTTCACTTATCTAAGATGGCCTGAACGACCTAGGCCATTTGCAACGGGACAAGCACACTTCACAATAATCAAATAGTTCATGGAAATTATAGTTTTGTCTGAGAATGAGGTTCAGTTTGTAATGCGTACAATATTAATTTTTGGATAGGTACGTAGTGGAACATGATATAGTATGTGTGTTGTATGTGGCAAAAAGTGAGCGGGTCCTGATATTAGAAGATTAAAGACGTGTTGATACTTGGAATATGATATGATGAAAGTTCTATAAGAACTACATAATTAGGTTCGTTCCTTGGTTTCTATTGGATACCATTATAAAAATTTATATGAAAATAATTAAGGTAGACATGTATTATGTCACTTAAGACAAACTATGAACAAAGCCTCTTAGACTCGGAAGGTTTGATTCTGACACTTCAATTAAAGGATTAGAAGAATGCACTAGGAATTACTGGTCGTTGTTACTTTTTACATAGACAATATAAAAAAGAATAAGAATTCATTATAGCTTTTTTTGGCAGATAAGTCGTAATCAATAGTTGTATTTGGGCCTTGCGATCCATAATTGGAAATTTGAAGGGCTTTTGTTATCGAGTGGTCCTTTTCTGCAGTAAGTTTTTACTCTCTAAGGATGTCAGTTTAGCGAGAAATAACCTAGTGCATCCTAAAGGTCTTCTCAGTTCAAGAGCTCTGTAGCAAAAAGAGAACTACAAAACCAACCTTTTCTATTTTGAAAGAAATGGCAACTCAATGATGGTGAGAGAACAAAAGGCACTCCCAGTTCTCCATGACATGGTATAAGATAAATTGTTTGAGAAGTTTGGACATGTGCAATGGAGACCAGTAGATGCACTAGCTAGTGATAGCTATTAGTCAAATGAGAGGCTAGAGCTACGGTTAGACCAAGAGAACCCAGGTTCAGGCTGTGGCAAAGGATATGGCTTTTGCTAATGTGAAGATATAGTCCTTAAGCTGAATTGAAGATCATCTAGCGAACCCAATAATTTGAGATATAGGCTTGATGGCCAAAATAAAGTAGAAGTACAAATTCAATGAATTTTTAACATTTATTTTGTTGTAATGTTACTTAATTTGGAGATTATGAGCAATTATCAGTATCACAAAACTGTAATTATAAACCTTTGAAAAGTTAAGCTCATACTTGGCAAACTATTTTATTTAATTACTATTTATTATGCATGTTGTATGTGACTTTTTCTATAATCTTAATGAAATTATGGCCAGCAGTTGTCAGCTGCGGTTATCTCAAAGAAAGGAAAAAAGAACTACAGTCGTATAAAATGTCTTTCAATCAATCACCCAAGAGTAAATTTTGTACAAGCCCCCACGAGAAACTTTTATAGGCATATCTCTAAAGTATAAAAAAAGGAGGGTTTGTCGTAGGTATTTTAACAGGAGGTCAAGTATTTGCAAAATCTAATATATGGTGCTGTATTATGACAGATCCTCGCCTAACAGATTATGATACTTTACTGGAAAATATTAATGGTCTGAAAGACGGCAAGTCTGTTCAGGTTCCAATCTATGATTTCAAGTTAAGCTCGCGCACTGGATACAGGTAAATTGCTCCTTATTTGTGAAAAGAATAGCTTTTGCCCTTGATTTGTGATTCTTGTTATGTTTAGAAAAACTCGTGCCATTTGGCAACCTTAATTTCATTTCTTTATGTGCTGTTAACAGGACAGTTGAAGTTCCTAGCTCCCGGATTGTAATTATTGAAGGCATCTATGCTTTGAGTGAAAAGTTACGGCCTTTAATAGATCTGCGTGTTTCTGTAACGGGCGGTGTACATTTTGACCTTGTGAAAAGGGTTTTGAGAGACATACAACGTGCTGGCCAAGAACCCGAAGAAATTATTCAACAAATATCTGAAACGGTTATTTATATCTTTTCTTTATTCTTTCTACTTTTGATGGTTTCTGGGATTTAGAGGATGTAATCGGGAAGTTATTTAGATTTGTGTTGTATGATTGCTCTTCGCATGTGAACCTGGTGCCTTTTTTTCTTGAATGGTTTGCACGAGTTTGTTTGTTGTTGAACAAGTTATCCAATTTCCCATTTTAACTCAGATGATTAACTGACAAATTGTACCTCACAGGTTTATCCTATGTACAAGGCATTTATTGAACCAGATCTGCAAACTGCTCATATAAAAATTATTAACAAATTCAATCCATTCTCAGGCTTCCAGAATCCTACTTACATTCTAAAGGTTAGTGTTGTTCATTATTATTGTTTTTTAGGAGTATTGGCATAAATAGAAGCATCTTATACTGATGAATTTATTTTTGTTTGCTTCTAGCACTAAGTGCTTTCTATTATTGTAGTCACCGAGGACCTTATCAGGGGATCAAATCAAGGCTGTATTATCAAATGACCACAAAGAACATATGGAGGATACTTATGATATATATCTACTGCCACCAGGTGAAGACTCAGAAGCATGCCAATCGTATCTAAGAATGCGAAATAGGGATGGAAAATACAATCTTATGTTTGAGGTTTGTTATTGACTATTCTTTTTATTCTCGGTGATAATATTTTATAGTTAACCTTAAAGTAGTTCTTATATATATTCACTTGGTTCTGAATAAACCAAAATCTAGCTGACTGAAAGTTTAATCTCAAACAGCAGATGTGAAGCAAGGCCTTAGGGCTTAATACCTTTGTTTCCCTAGACAAGAAAGAGATGGAAATGTTCTTCCTTTCTTCCTTTGATGTGATTTTCATTAAGTAGTTGATGGAAGATCAGATAATTCCGAGGGGTTTGCCCACGTAAGAAGGTTATAACAGTAGCAGATTATGCTCTAAACCCAGAAACTAAGCTGAAAGGAAGAGATTAAGGCTCCTTAAGTATTTCATTTATTGTTTTACACCAGCAGCTAGTCAAGTATATATACAAATATGGTGAAGTTCAAGATGCGTGATATATACTAACAATAATCTCTGAACTTTTCGCTGCTTAGAAGTTGTAGTCTATAGCTTGTAGATTGATTGTTTTAGTGTTGTCCCTCCTGATTGTTGCCTTCAAATAAATACTTGATTAGTGGTCCTAAAGTTTCTATCTTTTTCATTGACGAGATGAATGTTTCTGTTTACACTTTGCTGTATATTTCTGAACTTTACTGATGTCATGCATGTTAAATTAAACAAGAAAGATTTGAATTTACCTATATTAATTTGATTTGCAGGAATGGGTAACAGATAAACCTTTCATCATATCTCCTAGAATTACTTTTGAAGTTAGTGTGCGGCTTCTTGGTGGGTTGATGGCCTTGGGTTATAGCATTGCAGCTATACTGAAAAGAAGCAGTCATGTATTTGCTGATGATAGGGTGACTGTCAAAATTGATTGGTTGGAGCAGCTGAATAGACACTATATTCAGGTAATAAATCTTATGTTAACTGTGTATCTTTCCATGTGAAAGAGATGTATGTGATGTAATATTTATGTGCTTTAATGTAGTGTGTAATGTAGCATATAGAATTTCCTTAGGTTATTGAGGACTACTTTGATCTGAATGCACTATTATTGTTGTTTTTGGACAACATATGGCAGGATTTCTGTACTTGAGTCAGATGACTTAGTTTTATTGTTTGTGCAAATTCCCATGCAACTGGGCCAGTATTTTTTCCTCTGGATGGATATATCACTTCCATATCTTATATGATTTCACTACCGATAATGTATTATGCATGCTTATTTTGTACTGGATATAATATGAGATGGATACTCTTAATTCTCATACATGTAATTTCATTATGTGGCTACAACAACAAAGCTTTTGTCCCAAATTTTCGGGGTCGGATGTTTCAATCCTCTTCTTCCACCTAGCTGTTAAGGGCTATGTCCTATGTAACGCTAACAAAAATAATATCTTTCTTTAAATTTCAAATGATGTTCGATTAGGTCTAGCTCTGGTCCTAGTGGCTGCATTAACTACTTTAGTGCTACATTATCGTTTCTCTTTGCTGGAGCATATATTTGTCTATGTTGCACATATCCAAACCACCTAAGACGCACATATCCAAACCACCTAAGATAATTCTTTTTATATTGTCCTCAATTGACACCACCTCTAACTTTCCACTGATAGACTCATTTATTATCTTATCCTTTAATGTATTGACATTTTCTAGAAAATGATGCGAGAACCCGATATAAAGAAATAAGATCTTTCTATATCGACATATAAGTTGAAAAAAATATAGGTCAATTCCTGTCGGTCAGAATGTGGAAAAGAAGCCTCAAAGTTGAAAAAAAAAAAAGAATGTATGTAGTATTGGTGGTTTTTCCTAATTATTTCACAGAAAGACAATAAGGCTTCAATCAAATAGAGAATATAGATATATGATAGAAAGTAATTTATTTTTTGTCTTTCTTAGAATACTCATTTCGGCTACACTAATTTTTTGGACATGTTGCTTCTTAATTGTCTAACTCTAATTCATAAAGCATGGCTTGTCATATAACAACATTATAAAAAAAAATTCTTTGAACTTCATAGGTATATTGTGTTCATAAAGCACTCCTCCATTTCAACCACCATGTTTTAATTATTTGCGTGATATCTTTCTCAATCTCTCCATCATTATGAATGATTTAACCTAAATACTGAATATTTCACTCCTAGGTGTCTTTTGTCCATTTAGATGAAGTCTCCTCATTTCTCTTTGACTTCATATTGAATTTACATTTCTTATACTAATTTTAAGTCTTTTACATTCCAAAGTTTCTCTCCACATTTTTATTTTGGTATATAAATTTCTCTACTCTCATCGACCAACAGAATATCATCAACAAACATTATACACCATGGAACGTCATTCTCAGTATGCCTAGTGAGTAATAATTTTACCCATAACTACTGTGAAAAGGTAACGACTTAATGTTGATCATTGATGTAAGCCACTGGTAATAGGAAATGGTTTACTGTCTCCTCCAATAGTTTGCAACTCTATCAAGAAAAGAGCAAGACTTTCATTAAGGAACCAACAATATTTTATTTATGGTTTATGTTCGCTTTATGTATATTTTTATTTTTTGAGAAAGGTAAATGTTTTACTATTTCGAATTAATCGGGTCCTATTCCCCGGACTATGTTGGGTCATTGACTCGTTATTAATTCTACTAATCTCTCCGAACTAGGCGCATGTATGGTTCTTTCCATGTTGATTCTCGATATTTATGTATCGTTTTGTAATTCACCATTTGGACCAATCTTCGTAACACGCTTCACTCGGACTGACCATTGGTACAACAACCCTCTACTCGGGTAGACTCCTTTAGATTCGGCTCTCATTTAATCACCACCTAAAATTTTCGGTTCCTCCACCGACCGTTATTTAAGCACATACCATGCCCAGGAGGATTCAAACCTCTCCTATTCACTTGTGACTTTTGGCGACCAATTGGCTATATATATATATATATATATATATATATATATATATATATATATATAAAATACAAAACACAAAGGTTTTTGAATACTAGGGCTGACTGTGCCAAGATAAAGAGTGGTTGGGATTTAATCTTGGTGAATCAACGGTTGTGGGGTTTTATGGGGAATCCAAAGAGTGGGGTTTGCACTCATAATGGTTGTGGATGAGCATTATTGAGAGTGGGGTTTTATGGCGAATGAGCATTATTGAGAGTGGGATTTTATGGGGAATCCAAAGAGTGGGGTTTGCACTCATAATGGTTGTGGATGAGCATTATTGAGAGTGGGGTTTTATGGGGAATCCAAAGAAAATTCACATCCAGCAGTGGTTGAGATTTAATATTTTGATGGGGGCCTCATAATTATTATTGTTCGTTTAAAATTGGGGGTCCAAGATTTTGAGGGAGAATACCTTAAATGAACCATGTCCTATGGGCACGGGTTATGACTAGTATGTGTGTGTATATATATATATATATATATATATATATATATATATATATATATATATATATATATATATATATATTATACAAAACACAAAGGTTTTTGAATCCTAGGGCTGACTGTGCCAAGATAAAGAGTGGTTGGGATTTAATCTTGGTGAATCAACGGTTGTGGAGTTTTATGGGGAATCCAAAGAGTGGGGTTTGCACTCATAATGGTTGTGGATGAGCATTATTGAGAGTGTGATTTTATGGGGAATGAGCATTATTGAGAGTGGGGTTTTATGGGGAATCCAAAGAGTGGGGGTTTGCACTCATAATGGTTGTGGATGAGCATTATTGAGAGTGAGATTTTATGGGGAATCCAAAGAAAATTCACATCCAGCAGTGGTTGGGATTTAATATTTTGATAGGGGCCTCATAATTATTATTGTTCGTTTAAAATTGGGGGTCCAAGATTTTGAGGGGGAATACCTTAAATGAACCATGCCCTATGGGCACGGGTTATGACTAGTATATATATATATCACACACACACTAGTAAATTCACGTGCGTTGTACAAGATAAAAAAATTCTTTCTGACATTGTTATATATATATATAATTTACTAGTGTGTGTGTGATATATATATATATATATATATATATATATATATATATATATATATACGGATTTGTTATAGATTCATTTATATTTTATTTATAATTTGTTATAGATATATGTGAAGAAAAGAGAGGGTTTTTGGTTATGCAGAATAAATGAGAGAAAATCAATGTTAGAATTATTATCCTTTTTGTTTATATTAATTTACAAACGGCTTAGACAACTCAATTTTGAGCTATTTTCAAGCCGCATTATATAATATATATAATGCGGCTTGAAAACAACTCTTAAATAATCGAGAAATGACATGCAGAGAAATGGTCCCGGATTGTTCAGAGAGATATGTAAAATAGAAAGATCCAAGCTTAAGCTGAGCAGTAGATGTAGGCTTACCATTTCGATATATATGTACACACACAACAACCACTGCTTCCTATCTTTTTCATGGTCGGTTCACACCTATACTCTGTAAGGGAAGGCCTAATCAAAGCTTATCCCTGGATTTTCTATTAATCGGTAATCTGATCCTCAATTTTATTTTTATTAGATTTTTCTATCTTGATGGCTTCTGATATCTAGGGTTTCATTTTTTTTTTCCTTTCATTTTGATCTCCTAGATTCTTTATCCATATCCATATGTCGTATGGCAAAAGTGTTCATATTACTCTTAAAATTTACATGATCAGGTAATTTTTTTGGGTATTCTTACTTTTTATTAATGTTCCCTATATTTCTTGATAGGGTTTAAATTTTTTCTTGGGGTTTTCTAGAAATATATCAGATTATATGAGGGTTTGTAACTCCAGGATGTAATTGGGGTTTACAACAGTTTAAGATTTTTTCTAGATTACTTCAATTAAAATTATTTTGCAACTAATTTCCTGATATTGTAGTTTTTCTCATGCCATATTCAGGTTTTGGAACCCTAAGTTGTGAATTGATCCCAATTAGAGTTCTAAGAGGATTCTTGCTTAATTCAGCGTGTTCTGTTATAGATTTTTCTTTAGGGTATTACTGTTGGAATCATTTTCTGTTCATATGTATATGAACAGAAATATATATATATATATATATATATATATATATATATATATATATATATATATATAACCTTTGCATTTTTTTTGTTGGGTAATAAATTGCTAGTGCTGCATCTGGTGACAAGACCTTTTCAATTCTGTAGGTGCAAGGAAGAGATCGACTGGTTGTTAAGTATATTGCAGAACAATTGGGCTTGGAAGGTTCTTATATTCCCCGTACTTATATAGAGCAGATTCAACTAGAAAAGCTTGTGAATGAAGTTATGGTATGGTCAACTACTATTCTTGATGCCTCGTTTCAGTTGTATATTGTTTCACTTCTTATATGCTTGATGTGTAGGCATTGCCAGAGGATTTGAAGACACAACTTAGTATAGACGATGAGCTGGTATCAAGCCCGAAAGAAGCGCTTTCCCGAGCCTCTGCTGACAGAGTGGCAATGAGAAATCAGCATCTCAAGAGGTTCTTTTCTGTTGTTTAGTATACCGAAACAACTACTAAGGCTTAGCCTATAATATGGCTTTCCATTGGCTGTTAACACCTTTTCCTGTATCTCTTCTTAGTTGTATCTTTTGTATATTATTGAACTAAGTATTGATATACTATCGGGGTGCTCTTCTGCAGCATAGACACAAAACTTCAGAAACCAGTGGTAAAACTGATATTGGAGTTATATGTGACTATCTAAGCTAGCTCCTACTAAGGGCACAATTTCATGGGCCTTTGGTATCTGATGATCATTGTTGAATGTTCACTTTCAGCTCAAGGTTGACTTCTCATACTTTCAAGCAATCTCAACCTTCTTAGACTCCAATTACATGTCCACGTGAAAAATGTAGCTCGTGATGAGGAACCTAAAGATTATATGTATAATTCCATGATGGCTAATATATAAAAATATATAAATAAATAAAATAATATATATATGGTGAGAAGGCTATCAATAAATATTTTATTGTTGTCACAAAAGTTACTAAGAAATTTCATATACGACACTTCTTTCGAAGTTATTCTCCCATAAATACTGTATGTTCAGAGATATAACTGTATGATATCTTGCAATGTCAGTATTGTATAATCAGTAGGGTAGTGTGTACAAGGTTGTAGATGTCGGATGACGGGTTCATGTCCGGTTGGGCTTTCTAATGTCGGATGTCGGTGACATGTAGGGGACATTGTAAAATGTTGGATATCTATAAATATGTAATATATATCTGGAAAAAAAAAAAGTCAGATAACAACTCTTTCTCTGCGGAGGAAGGAGACCTAAGTTGTTATTGTGGGTAAATCTGTAAAAGATTTAGGTTCTTTTGGGACAAAATTGTGGCTAGGGTTTGGGGGCAATGAGGAGGGAGTCCTCCATAGTGGGAGGGAGAGCTCTGGAGTGTAGAATGTAGGAGGCCAGGGTTTGGGGTCGAGGCTAGGGTTTGGTGTCAAAGATAAGACCACGAGAGAAAGGGTTAGGGCCCGGGGCATTGAGAAGACCAAAACAGAAAGGGTTAGGTCTCGGGCAAGGAGAAGACAAAGAAATATTTGGATTTTTTTTTAATTATAGAGTTAATGGATAGGATTTTTAAAACCCCACCAGTTAACATATAAAATTAATGTATAAATAGCTGACAGACATTTTTAACCAGAACGATATGAATGATTTATTTCTTGATTTTCACCAACTGGTATCAACGATTTTAGTTGCTGATTTGTATCGTTTGCTAGTCACAACTGAAATCTCGGCTGACATATACAACAATGAGCGTATATGACAGGATATTGTTGTGATATGGGTGATCTTTGATATCAATACGGCTTCTCCGAGGTCGCTTTAGAAACATGTAGATATCGTACAACATTCTTGTCATGAATCGGCTAATTTACATGCCACATATGAGAAGTTAATCAAAAGATGGATCCTAGGCTTGGAGTGTCAAATAGACTGTAAGCGGCAGTTCAGACAATCATGCAAATGGGCTATGACTGGGTTACATCACAATGATGACATTTTTAGAATAACATTGATGATATATTTTATCTGGTCTACCGGTTTGATTAGACGGAAATTGCCCCTAATTTTTTTAGTACCATCTTCCTCCGAAATCTCCTTTCTTTTGCTACTTGCTAGGGTGTTGTTTCCTTGTATAGTGTTCAGGGCAGAAACAACTCTTTGGCCTCTCTTCATTAAAATCAACCTTAGCAGGCTCGAGTCGGGTGGGTTTGATTTGGTTGTGCTGCCCATGCCAATCTCCTTCTGGTTAAGCAATGGGTTGTATGATCAAGTTTAGTACTGGTGAATGACCCTTGTCCTCCATCCCGCATCCTTCAATAACCTTACTTTTCTGTATCCCCAAGAGACTGCTCCAAAAGATGGTGAAACTTTCAGGTATATGAAAAAGGTGCTTCGTGAAAATAATGTTTATTGTATTACTCATTTTTCTGGATTCTTCTTTAGTTCTCTTCAAAATGCACAGCTTATTTCTTTTCTTTCACCTGAGCTGATGCCGCATTATTGCAAATCTACATATCCAATCACTATTACTGTTCATTTTTGTGGTCTCTATCCACCTTGACCTTTTAAAATCATTGCAGCATGAGAACTTGTATTCCTTTGTTCCCAAAGTTTCTAGCTGTATTTTCAATGTTATTCTCGACTGGCATTTTCCTTCGAATGTTCTGAGAAGCAAGCTTTAGGTTGCTGAACCGAACTGTTCATCGTTTGGCATTAGATCTCTTAAACCATGTCGTTTTGCTCTACGTTTTTTATTAATTTTGTTTCACTAGTTGCTTACACATGCACCTCTCCCCTTTTCCAATGTTTGTAATATATGTCGTCTTGATGAGGGCTCCTGGTTAACTAGTTTTACTGGATTTTGGGATGTTCCAGAATTCAATGAGAGAAATTGATGTAAATGAGGGGTAATATCATGCGAACTGCAATAAATACAAATATTAGTAAGAATTTCAACATTTGCAATATAATGAATTTCGTTGTGATTAAAGTTCTTTTAGATCATAAGCTTGTTATATAGATCCATTGACAAATTAGTCTCTGCTTACGAATGTTGAACTGTACGGTAACAACAACAAAGCCTTGACCCCTAATTTTGGATCGGCTATTGCAAATGCCAAAATATTAAGAGTTCCAATAAAAATTTGCACACATGCCAGCAGTGGGACCTGTTTGGTACTCTGGATCTTATATCTATTTCTTGCAGTGGTTTGTCGCACTCCTACTCAACACACGGGGACAAACAACTAGCTAATAAGCTAACGAGACTTAAGGTTGGTAGAAGACTTGACGGACGGAATCCTGAATCTCCTTCAATCAATGAGGTGAGCTTGTATTTGATCTATGTGAAGATGACAAGTTTTTGAATGTTGTAGCATTACGTTGTTATTTTGATGTTATTGGTTTCTATTTCTGTTTAGGGGGCGATTACTCAACTCTCAGAGCAGATATCGACTTTGAATGAAAGAATGGATGAGTTCACTTCCCGTATTGAAGAATTAAATTCCAAATTCAGCCTGCAGAAACCTTCTATGAGCCAGCAAAACCTCCCCCTCCAGAGCGAAGCCTGCAATGGTTCTGCGCCCACATCTCTTCTCATGTCCAGCTTGGGCAATGGGACCCGGATATCCAATTCATCATCATCGTCGCAACTGAGTAAAGATTCTCCATTAACAGATGAGGTAAGCTTGAAAGTCAGTTTTTGTCTATTGTTGCATTCTTAGCTGGGAATTGTCATCTTTGCTTTGCTACGCATTCATTTATCAGTCTATCATCTAAGCGTAATTACCATGTTTGATTCATCTCCAATTTATCTTCTCGAATGATTCAACTGAGGCCACGATTGATTCGCGGAATCAAGGCCTTGGGAAAGGAAAATCTTTTATTTCCTGTGTTTGGATGCCAAATAAAAGGATCAGGAAGGAAAAATGGTTTCCCCCACCCCAAGGATTCACTTATTTCCTGACCTTTCCAAACACCGGAAAGGAAAATTGATGGAATTGCAATTTTCCAAAGGAAGCAAAGAGCAAAGAATTGGTTTTCTTTCAGCGAAAGGCCTGATAGTGTGGTGTTTAATGTTTTTGTGGACCATTTTTTCCTCAAATAAGTTTTTTTTTCCTTCTCATAATATTGTCTGTATTATGTTCTTGGCCCTTTTTTGATTTAATTGGTTACTTTGGCTAAACAGATCGCGGCCATCGCAAGAGGTCAGCGGCAGATGATGCATCAGTTGGACAATCTCTCAAACTTGCTCCATGAGCATTTGACTAAGCTGAGTCGCCAAAAAAGTCTCGATACGAGTCGGATACTAGGCATGGATCACTTGCGCTTGGCGAAGCCACTAATTCTTATGTTAGCTGCTGGTGGCATTGGCATTTTTCTGTTGAGGGGTTTTTCTCGGAGTTGAATGAAATGGAACTTCAAAGACTATGAAAGCAAAATGCTTAGTTTATGTAACTTTTTTTTCTCTTCATTTTCCTTTTTCAGGGGACTTTTTAAAGAGTCTCTAGGCCTTTGGCCCCTCCCATAATTTTTACATGACCACTTGCTTTTATATACACGGTTCTTTTAGTTTTTTTTTTAGAAGGGCCATAATCAAAATTGTAACTTTGAGAACATGATCATTCAAATGACAATGCTGAAAAGAATGTTTGACTGCAACCTTCATCTATTGATAGTACTAGTGGATAACCCGTGCCATAATGGCACGGACACGAATCCGGCCTTCTCGACGTAGGCGTGGAGGCACCGGGCCAGCGCCAAGGAGTTCCGGACGGAGACGTGGCCTCCGAACCCGGCCTTCTCGTCGTAGGCGTGCAAGCACCGGACCAGCGTCAGGGACTCGAGCCCGGCGGAGGCGGACACGGCAAAGACCACGGTGGCGGCGTGGGGCCTCATGGAGGCGAAGACGCGCAGGGCCGTCGCGGGACGTCCGAGGGCGGCAAGGCCCGAGACGGCGGCGGTCCAGGAGACGACGTCCCTATGCGGCATTCCGTCGAACACCCGCAGGACGTGGTCGGCGGAGCCGCGTCGAGAGTAGGCGGTGAGCAGGACGGTCTGCAAGAAGGGGTCGGGCCGGAATCCGAGGAGGAGGACGTGTGCGTGGAGTGACCTGGTGGCGGCAGTGGCGGTCGTGGTGTTGAGCAAGGAAGAGAAGGTGTGGGAGTCGGGAGGGACGCGGCGGCGGAACATTTGGGAGTAGATGGAGAGTGGATCGGCGGAGTTGGCGATGGTGGTGTTGAAGGAGAAGGGGTTGGCGTCGGCGGCACGGAAGGGTAGACGTCGGCGGCGCGGTGGAGGAGGCTGCTTACGACGAAGGGGTTGCGGAAGAGGCCGGCAACGACGGCGTGGGCGAGGATGGAGCAGAGGCGGCGGAGGGAGGGATGGTGCAAGAGGAGCTGGAGGCGGGGGTGCCGTTGGAACAACCGGTTGCTCCGCACCCAACATGGGACCTCCTCCTCTCTTATAGAGAGAGGGGTAATTTAGTCCTTTCATCATCGTTGAACCAAAGCACATGGGTCGGACCAAAAACCCACTGTGCTTTATATATATATATATATATATATATATATATATATATATATATATATATATATATAAAGATGAGGATGCTTGCGACAAAAGGATTGCGGAAGGGGCCGGCGACGACGGCGTGGGCGAGGATGGAGCGGAGGCGGCCGAGGAAGTGACGGTGCAAGAGGAGCTGGAGGTGGGGGTGCCGTTGGAACAACCGGTTGCTTCGCACCCAACATGGGACCTCCTCTCTTATAGAGAGGGGCAATTTAGTCCTTTCATCATCGTTGAACCAAAGCACATGGGTCAGACCAAAAATCCACTGTGCTTTATATTATAGATAGTGGATAACCCGTGCCATAATGGCACGGACACGAATCCGGCCTTCTCGACGTAGGCGTGCAGGCACCGGGCCAGCGCCAAGGAGTTCCGGACGGAGACGCGGCCTCCGAACCCGGCCTTCTCGTCGTAGGCGTGCAAGCACCGGGCCAGCGTTAGGGACTCGAGCCCGGCGGAGGCAGACACGGCAAAGACCACGGTGGCGGCGTGGGGACTCATGGAGGCGAAGATGCGTAGGACCGTCGCGGGGCGTCCGAGGGCGGCAAGGCCCGAGACGGCGGCGGTCCAGGAGACGACGTCCCTGTGCGGCATTCCGTCGAACACCCGCAGGACGTGGTCGGCGGAGCCGTGTCAGGAGTAGGCGGTGAGCAGGACGGTCTGCACGAAGGGGTCGGACCGAAATCCGAGGAGGAGGACGTGTGCGTGGAGTGACCTGGTGGCGGCGGTGGCGGTCGTGGTGTTGAGCAAGGAAGAGAAGGTGTAGGAGTCGGGAGGGACGCGGCGGCGGAGCATTTGGGAGTAGATGGAGAGTGGATCGGCGAAGTTGGCGATGGCGGTGTTGAAGGAGAAGGGGTTGGCGTCGGCGGCGCGGAAGGGTCGACGTCGGCGGCGCGGAAGGGTCGACGTCGGCGGCGCGGTGGAGGAGGCTGCTTGCGACGAAGGGGTTGCGGAAGAGGCCGGCGACGACGGCGTGGGCGAGGATGGAGAGGAGGCGGCGGAGGGAGGGGTGGTGCAAGAGGAGCTGGAGGCGGGGGTGCTGTTGGAACAACCGGTTTCTTCGCACCCAACATGGGACCTCCTCATCTCTTATAGAGAGAGGGGCACTTTAGTCCTTTCATCATCGTTGAACCAAAGCACATGGGTCGGACCAAAAATTCACTGTGCTTTATATTATAGATATCCGTTTAATAAAGTGGAAGGGAATGTTGGCCAACCGTGCTATATGGCTCGCGCAGTATTGCCCTAGCCGACTAAGGGGGCCAGGGAGATTGGAGGACGGAGCAGTCCTATATGGCTCGCTCGAGTGCTATATGGCTTTCTCGAGTCCAAGTGTATTATACGGCTCGTGTGGTATCGCACTAGCCGGCGAAGGTGACAGGGGAGGACCGAGGGTTAGGGAGCTCAAGCATATATTTTAGGGGGCTGTCCTCACGCGCACAGGTGTTCTATGTCGCGGGCAGATGCCCGCGCGTAGGTATGTGCGTGTGTTCTATGTTGCGGACGGGCGCGTATGCGCTCGCGCGCGACTAAAGAACACGTGTGTGCATACGCGCGGGTGCGCGTCTATAGAACATGCGTGCGTACGCACGCGGTATATGTCACGACCCGCACCCTAGAGTAAGGGCACGAGAAGTGGGTACGTCCAGCCTACGCCGCAGTGTCGGCGGTAGAACGCTGTCCTAGGTCAATCATCTAACAATATAAGGTACCTGTACAGTTTATACTCTCCGAGTGGAGGTAACATCACAACATGTAGTCTCAATCACATCTAAGGTAGAAAAATGAAAGACAGAAGATAGATAGTAACTCAAGAGAACCATAGCATAGATGAAATAAGTCTAAGTGTCTAGGATACATAACATCCAGAATGTCAACTCGTAATATAATAAGTCTAAGAGTCTATACATCTCCACATCTCAAAATACAACTCAGAATGTGAGACAAAATGTAAATATAGAAAAAACTGTCTAGACTAAACTGGTCTAGACTACTGGAACATCCTCCTCAGCTGTAGGTAGAACCTGCTGAGGGTCCTCAATACAAGTGTCATCTAGTCCTGCTCCGTAATAGGTAGTCACCCATGCCTCGTCCTCATCCTCTGTAATATTTTCAACAGGTCCAATCAGGACAGGAACGAGCACAATACATCTCACACAGTTCATATCAGGTTAGGAAATACGATACAGGCAATAGAGTAAGATACATGAACTGCTGAAAGGAAATATACGCTGTAAAAGAGATAGCTGTAATGAAATATCTACTGTATATAGAAAACTGTAAGTGACTAGTGATGTAGAGCACAAGATAGGCATGTGAATGGCTAGAATTTATACATGATTACACTACTGAGTTTGCACATGATTACACTACTTTGGAATTATTCACATGTCCACTTCTACTCCCCCGTTTCCCCAATCAATACGCAAGGATCTATACAAGTTACGTTATTATACATGATATCACATGGGGCCCATGAAAGGGTGCACATGATAGTATACATGAGGGCTCAGTAAACATGAGAGTACATGATCACATGAGTGCACATGAATGATGGAAGCATAGGAGTACATGATGATAGTGAAACACACATAACATGAAGTATCCGATGCTCCCGAGAGGGATAACATCTCATGTAAAGATCCATATAGTACCAATCCGTGTTACCAATGTGACAGCAACAAGTAAAGTAATCTAGAGCGAGAAGTAAAGCCTGAACAAGTATGAAACGGTCAGAGAATGTACTCGCCTGCTGTATGAATGTCTGTAGAGAATATGCTGTCTGAGGAGAGGTGTCTGGCTCCTGATCAGAGCAACACAAGTCACAATGTGTTCTAAATAGTAAAATGAAGTCTACTATGCAAACTACATGATTCTAGGTCAATCTGGTCAAAAGTCAACTCTTGGTCAACTCTAAAGTCAAACTAGTCAAAGTTAGGTCAACACTAGTCAACTAGTTAGGGTTTTAGTCAAACTAGTCAAACTAGTTGTTTTAGGTCATTCCTAGTCATTTCTAGGTTAACTAGGTCAACTTTGACCTAAGGTTGACTTTGGTCAACCCTTAGTCATCAAGGGTCAACAAGTGGGTTTTGGGTCATTAGGGCTAGCCCCTAGCCATAGGCTAATGATCTTGGCCATAGGCTAGTCATGGGGTTTCTATATAAACCTATACCTAGCAAGTTATCTATATATACATATATCTATATATATAGATATACACTATCTATCTACTACCCATATACCAAAATAGGAATACTATATACAATACAAACCCACATACATATATATATATATATATATATATATATATATATATATATATATATATATATATATATATATATATATATATAATATCACTATATGAAAACTAATACAAATATATATATATCAATATATATATATATATATATATATATATATATATATATATATATATATACCTATATATATATATATATATATAAACTCATATATATACTATATATATAGAGAGACATAGAGAGAGACAAAGGGTGAGAGACATAGTGAGAGAACTGTGAAAGAGAGGGAGAGGTCTGGACAGGGGGAAGGGGAAATGGTTCCCAGAAATTCTAGAACCAAGTCCAGACCCAACACACACACACACACACACAGTACATACATACATACCTATGTACATATGTACACAACTACACACATACACGACCATTTCTCCCCAAAATTGACCCACACTCACATATACATATATACTACGTATATACACACTAAAATACACTAGTCCAATGTATTAATTATAATAAAAATCGATTTGAAATTCGATTTCTCAAAATTGGGAAAAACCCAATTTCTGTTAACAGTGCACAGTGTACTCAAAAATAGGTAATTCGATTTACACATACTAAAACGAGCTAAGGCTCGCAACCATGGGTTGGTAACTAAGGCCCCACACATACACTAGTGTCCTACGTCACTGACACGACACCACGACACAGTTTCACGTGTCCAATCTCACAAAAACACGGCTCGGGTAAGCTCTGATACGCGCACACAATAACAGTGTCGTGCACGCGTTCCAGGAGCTCGTGGACACACCACGAGACACGACACGTCTCGTGGTCGTGCATACGTGTAGCCCACACGTATGGCTACACGTTCCACACCCTGACACGTGTCTACGACACGCGTGGACACAGAACGAATCCCGTATCAGTCGTGAAAATACGACTGATACACGCGAGTTCAGACCGCGTCGTGCACGCGGTTGCACGCGTCGTGCTCGCGACACAGGACACGACGCACCACGTGCTCGTGTCCACGTGTTCGCCCCATGATGGGCTACACACTCGTGTCACCACGAGGTGCCCAAGTGTCGTGTCCACGCGACACGACACGCGCGAAGTTGGCCCCCGCGCGCGTGTGCGCTGACAGTGCACGACCAGTGCACGTGTCCGTGCTCTCTCGACACGACACCAACGTGTCTCAAACTCGAGGGGGGGCATGTCAGAGGTTGCCCCCTCCTTTGTGTAAATTTTCACGTGTCCACGTGTCCCACAGTGTCCGTGCTAAGTGTCGAGTAGCAGGGCATGCACGATGGGCTCGTGCGGTCGGTTCGTGTCCAATTTGGACACGGACACAGCACTAAAATGTGCTCAGTCAAGTTGTTTCGTGTCCTACATGTCTAGGGCTAGCTAAAAGTGTAATTTGTTTTGGAAAAACATAAAAACCAATCCTATGTGGCATTTCAACAAACAAGGGTTTCTACCCTATGATACGTGTCCGATACGGACACCAAACCACTTCTAATTTCCACCAAAATTTACCCACAGTAGTGTTAGTCCTACATGAATGCATTTATGAAGGAGAAACAGGAATTTAACTAAGTTTGAGAGAAAATACCTATTGGTGCAATTCCAATGAAAACCAATGAAAAAGGGGGTGTGTGATCTTCAACTTGATGATGTCCAATGCCTCCAAATCTTTGATTGCTAGTTCCCCTTAGTACCCTAGATGTTGTAGGGTCCTAATGCAAGAGACTAGAGTGAATTTGGATCAAAATAGCTCAAGTTATGAAGGGTTGAAGGAATGGGAATTTTTGTGGAATAAAATTCATGTAATTTTCCATGAATTAATACTATGGGGTTAAATAGAATGTGTAGGCTGCCAAGGGGGGTCCTTGGCCGGCCATGGCATGGGGGGGGGTGTCCTTGCCCCTTCCTTCATGGCTAAGGCTTGGACTTTGGTAAAGGGTTTAGATATTTGGAGTGTTTTGTGCAAAATATCAATAAAGTTAATATCTAGATATTTAACCACTTTATCCCATGACCAAAACTTCATCCAAATGCTTCTAGGTTAGTGGCTAACCTCTAGTTTAGGGTAGGATAGGTTAGGGACTAATCATGGGACTTTAACCATGATTAAATAATAATAAAATCACATAATCACAATTAAAGTCTAGAAAATTACCAAAATACCCTTTTGGTCAAAAACCACTAATTTGATGTTCTAAGCCTATGACTAAGCTCTCATGGTCATGGCAACTTCTAGGTTAGAGAAAACTAGGATTTACACTAAGTTATACTAACAAAATCACAAGTCATAAGTCATGACTTAGCATGATTTAGGAAATGGTTCTAAGCACACTAGAAATCACCATAAATCATATCATGCCCTAAACACACTTAATAATTAATAAAAATAATAATTTTTCAAAAATTCCTAATTTCAGAAAACAGGGTGTTACAGTATAAGACCGTGCCCGCACTCGCATGCGCTCGCGCTACGCTATACCGACCGACGTCCTATACTGTCAGAGTAACTGTGTGTGCTATTTAGGGGTTTAAGCTCGACGGAGGAGTTCATTTTTGTTCACCCACCAAAACTAGTGTATTTGTTCACTCTTCATTTAAAAATTGATAATTGATACGTGTCAAATTAAATATGAAAACCACTTTGGTGGGTGAACGATACTAAGTGGTTTTGTGTGGATGAATTGTGTTAAATATGAAAACCACTTGGGGGGGGGGGGGGGGGGGGGGGGGGTTATCTGGGTTTAAGCACGGCGGAGGAGTCCATTTTTGTTCACCCCCCAAAACTAGTATATTTGTTCACTCTCCATTTAAAAATTGATACGTGTCAAATTAAATATGAAAACCACTTTGGTGGGTGAACGATACTAAGTGGTTTTGTGTGGATGAATTTGACACGTGTTAATTATTTAGTGGAGGGTGAACAAATATCCTAGTTTTGGTGGATGAACAAAAATAGACTTTCATTCCTAAATCATGAAAATACCAAGATATTAAAACCTGTAGCAATACTAGTTCTGTAAAAAGAACTGTAGCAATACTAGCTCTATAAAAGAAAATGAAAAACTTTCTAACGTTTCAACTATTACATCCGAATAAAAAAAGTTTCTTGATCCCGTAATTGGTGAATTGGATGTGGCCTACTTTTGTACTGCACATATCACAAACTTGTACTGCACGTATCACAAACAAAAGTTAAAAGACAAACGAAAATTATAGGCACTTCATATTTTATTCATGACAGTCCATTATTTTAAGATGGTCTAGATTTTTGTGTTATTCAGAATAGTTCCAAATTTATTTTGAACTGTCCACCTCCCCAAACTTTTTCAACAGGACTGTAGGCACATTCTACCGTCCTATATTTTATATAGGACTATAGAATTTTTCTACAGTCCTATAGTATATATAGGACGGTAGAAAATTCTACAGTCCTGGATTATATATGGACCGTAGAATTTTTAACAGTCCTGTACATAAGCAGGACTTTATAATTTTCTTACAGTCCTTACAGTTCCAGTTGTTTGTATTTCAACAAGACTATAAAAAAATTATTCTACAATCCATATATAATCCAGGACTGTAGGATTTCCTACTGTCCTATAGATATTATAGGACTGTAGGAAAATTCTACAGTTCTATATATTATAGGACTGTAGAATTTGCCTACAGTCCTGTTGGCTTTTATATTAAAAAAATTTGGGTTGTCCTCAAGCAAAAAAAAAAAAAAAAGAGTGGCAAACTTGTAAATAAATAGAAAAAAAATTGGGTTGCTCTCAAGTAAAGAATGAAGTGCCTATAGAATTTTCCAAAACAAATTATAAGGAAACTACAACAATTGATAGGGGCAGCGCAAATGTATCAAATTTTTAATATCCAAAATGTCCATTGAATATATATATATATATATATATATATATATATATATATATATATATATATATATATATATATATTTGCTGCTTCTTCCAAAATTCCTAAATATTAATCAATATTTTTTTGGCTAATTATAAGGGCACATCCAGAGTTGATCAGGGCTAGCCCAAATTTGATTTTGGTTTATCTACAAGTTTGCCATTTGAAAAATTACTTAGGACTAGTTCAAATGTAGGTATATAAGTCTTTTTTTTTTTTTTTTGCTCTTGTCTCCTTATTCACATCTCTTTCTCCAAATCCTAGTTTATTTTCTTTATTCTTGTTTGGGCATCATGGAAGAAGAACAAGAAGAAAGAAGAACAAGAAGAAAGGAAATAAACCAACTTGTGGGAATCATGAAACTTTTACTTTGAAGTTGTGGTCCAAACTTGTGTAAAATATGGATGAAACTCTAGTTATAGAAGAAATTGGGTCATCAAATCTATTAATCGATCAGTCCGATCCTTTCGAAGAACACGATTCCTTCCGTAGCAGTCTCCGTAACTCTCCGACCGACAAAACCCTATTTTGGCAGTCCTAGGATCAACCAAGTCCATATCATGGCTGCCACAATTTCTGACAGTCCAAAATAATTCTAGGACTGCCAGAAATTTGAGTAGCCCTAAAATGGACTTACTGGACACCAAGTCCATTTTAGGACTGTCCAAATTTCTGGCAATCCTGATAGTGGATAGGACTACCAGAAATTTTAGCAGTCCTGACCGTCCAAAAAATTTGACAGTCCTAGAAGAAAGTTTTTAATAATCATGGAAACATAAGTCACGTAAGAATTTTATATTTTTATATAATCACGAAGTTACCTTTCTAATTAAATCTATTTTAGAGATAAATAAATTATCTACTCCTATAAAAATAAATAAATTATCTACTCAGTTTAAAAAAACTCAAAATTTTAAATTTATCTTATAGATAAGTCTATCAATTTTGCTCATTTTAAAATAAGACTTCATATGTACGGTCTATAAATTCATTTTAGGTATAAATATATGGCTTAATTGCACTTTGATACCCTCAACTATTCCCCTTTTTCAACTTAATACCCTAAACTTTTTTACTCAACAACTCGATACCCTCAACTATTTTAGTTTTTCAACTAAAAACCTAAAACCCAAAATATCCCCAAACTATTCCTGGCTCCCTCTCTCCCCCCATGCCCCCCCTCCCCTCCCCCCCTACCTCTCCGGTGGAGGCGGGAAAGGAGGGCGACGGGAGCGGGTGGGTGGCCAGAGCACGAGGGGTGGGGGGGGGGGGGGGTGTTGTGGCCGAAGGGGGCAGTGGGGGGGCCGTGGGGGGTAGGGGTGGGGGGTGGGGGGGAGGGGTTGGGGCCAAAGTGGGGATCAGGGATGGGGGGTTGAGGGTTTGGGAGGTAGTTTTGAATTTTAGGCATGGACATTATTGTCCAAATAAAATTCAGGGTATCAACTTGAAAAGAAAAAAAAGTTGAGGTAGTAAGTTGAAAAACGGAAATAGTTGAGGGTATCAAAATGCAATTAAGCCTAAATATATTTTAGAAATAAGCCTCTCAATTTTGTTCATTTCAAAATAAACCTATTTTAGAGTTAAGTCTCTCAATTTTAAATCTATTTTAGAGTCTCCTAATTATCTACTCGGTTTAAAAAAAAAACTCAAAATTGTAAATATATCTCACAGATAAATCTCTCAATTTTCTTCATTAATAAATCTAAATCTTCATAGATAAATCTGTCAATTTTAAATTTAGCTTATTGATAAATCTCTCAATTAATTAACAAATAATCTAATTCTGACAACAATTTCTGACAGTCGTAGAATTATTGAGGACTGCCAGAAATTGTGACAGTCGTGAAATGGACTTGCTGTACAGCAAGCCCATATCAGGACTGCCACAATTTCTGGCAGTCCTAGAAGTATTGGTGACTGCCTGTGGCAGTCCTAAAGTCGAAATGGTCGAATGAAAAAACATATGTTGGGGTTTATTTCTATCCTGATAATGGAGTCATTGCTTGTGAGGAAGAATGAAATAAACATTTTAGAATTTATTTTCATGCATTCTTTGTGAGGAAGGAAGTATTAGGGTTTGTAAATTGTTTGTGAGAAGCTTTTGGGTGTCGTCGAAATTGGGAATGAGAAGGAAAGTAGAATTTTGATGGAGATGGTGAGAATGGAAATGGTGGAGAAGAAGAAGAAGAAGAAGAAGAAGAAGAAGAGAAGAAAACTCGGTTTTTGGGAAGAGAGTCAAATATTGAAATGAAGGTAAAAATTTAGGATTAGGAGGGGGGAGGGGGGGTGTTGGGTTTGGACAATCCAAAGAGAATTGGGTTATCCTGAGTAAGTTTCCCTCAAAACCTGAGCTAGCCGTAATCCGGACTAGCCATGATCAACTTTGAATGTGTCCTTATAAATAGTCATTTTTTCATAGTTTCTTAGTAGATAGTCCTATTTAGGACTATTTCTAAACTTTCGAACTACATTAATAAAATTTAGAAGCTTCAGAATCGAAAATGTCCCATTTGGGACAACAAATGACTGCCATAATTTTGGCAGTCTTATATATTTTAGATCTGTCAAAATTTTAACACTCCTGATAATTGTTAGAAATGTCAAATTGGCAGAATTAATACAAAGAGTTATAATATATCATATTATTATGATTATAAAATTTTTGATAGTCTTGCATCGTCCCCAACGGAACTGTATCAATTTCTGATTTAAGATCTATAATGGGTTCAGAACTTTATCTAATGGGGTCTTAGAACCCCTCATTTTGGAATATCTACTACAAGATTATGGTTGGAGAAGGTAAAGGAAAAAGAAGATAGGTGGTAAGTGATGCTACCCCCTATATTAGTTCCAAACAAAATTGTAACTTATCCGTGTTCTCACCTATCTTGTGTTGTAGTGTCCTTATCATTTGCCATGTTAAACTGAGTTCAAATTTGACAATCTTCCCTTCTTGATTCATAAGCAGAGATAGCTTCTTGGAGCTCTTCTACTCCACAAAAAGTAACAGAGAGGAAGAAGCTAATGTTATGTATACACAAGGTGGTTTCACTTGCAGCATCACAACTCTCCCTCATAAATTTCTTTTTTTTGGTAGTTACAACTTCTGACGACTTAGGCCCGGAGGAGTTCACCACTATGGGCTGCACTCGTGACCTCTCCCGAGCTCTCGTACTCCCCGCTGCCAAAGGCCAACTGACGGAACTTCCGGATGTCGGACGAGTACTGGCCGGAATTGAAGACCTGGCTCTGGCCGACTTTTACGCCGTTGGTGAGATCCGTCATGTCCCCATCAGTATCTAACGCTCTCACAACCTAAGGAAGCCAGCAACGCTCGATTGTGAAGCATATGATTTGAAGAGAGAGGTACAGAGTGTTCATGGATTTGTAGCTTTTGTGTTGTGTAGTACCTGAATCATGCGAGGTCTTTTAGGAGCAGAATGGCGAACGCATGCCGCAGCTGCTTCAATCATTCTGGACATCTCCGTCTTAGCATAGTTGCCTTCGAGCCTCGGGTCGACCAATCCTTCCAAGTTCCCCGACTCGATGGCACGAACAAGGAGCGGACGAGCCTGTGCAGGTGATCACACAGTGTCAGCGTGTGCAGAGTTCACAGGGTCTCTCTCTCTCTCTCTGCCCAGAAGTCCTATAAGCATACACAGGGCCGGCACGGGGGGGGGTTGGTTGTACTATCCGGATCTAATTTTAGCCGGTCCTGAGGGGTCACCCGTGTCTCCGGCCTCTTGTGAGAAGCCTCCACTGAGCATGGAGGGTTGTCCTAAGCATTGTTTGTAGTATCGGCCGATACCGATCCGATACGGTCGATACTGATACGGTTTGATGGCATGTTCCGATCCGATACCCCATATTGATCGATACCAACATTGGAGGGTCTATTTTCCGGTCAATTTGGCAAAGAAAAAAAAAAAGAACGAAAATGACCAAGCAGCAACACAGTAAAGTTGTAAAAACATGTAAAAAAAAACCTTAATTATCACATGTAAACCAATCGACAATGGTGACTACTATTTCATTCAATTTCAAAACTATTAAAAAAGATACAAAAACACAGATATAGTCGATACCGGCGATCCCGAGTATCGGAATTGTCCGATACAGATAGTGCGAACCTTGATCCTAAGCCATATGCACTCACTTTAGAGTGAGTGTAAAATAAATGGTAGGTCATATCAGCTATGGTATTGAGGCACTTAGATGGTTAATGCTCTATTATCAAATTCTAATTGATGGTATATAGACAAAAGCATGCCCACGCATATACACAATATTAAAAACGACTACAATGCAGACACGAAAAACTTGTGTTGATCTTTTTTTTTCAATTTCTTAGGATACTAGCATGGAAAATAATCATAAAGCAAGCATTCGGTTTATTCGGTTTCAACGAACCGAGTACCCAAAACCAAATTAACCCGGAAAAAAAAAAACCGAAAAAAGCAAGCCAATTATATCGGTCCGGTTTTGGATACTAGTATGAAACTAACGCTAAAACATATCAGTTCGGTTTGTTTGGTTCGGTTTTTACTATTTAGTGGGTAGAGCGTATAGTTGAGCTTGTGGTTAAAATATATCAAAAAATATAAATTTGATAAATAATGCAGAATAGGAGTCGTAGAGTAATGAATATATCAAAAAAAAAATATAATTAGGGTTATGATTTTTCATCTCTTAGAGGTGACATGCAAGAGAGAAGAGATGAAAAAAAATAAGGACTAGGTTATAAATTTTAATATATATATACACACACACACACACACCAAGAGAAATGAAAAAAAAATTTAAGATTAGTTTATAAATTTTAATATATACACAACGGTTAGATCTTAGGGTATTTAGGTAGTTCGGTTTTTCGAATTTGGACCACCCGGAAACACAAAACCGAAAATGTGAATTGAATTCGGGCAATTCAAGAACCAAAGCAGAATCAAACATTTCATAAACCTAACCAAATCTCTTATTCCGTTCGGTTCGACTTGGTTCTCGGTCCAAAATTGAATAATGCTCAACCCTACTGAAACACATCAACATTGGTCTTAACTAAAACCCTTGAGTTTGTTGGTAATTTGATACAAGTCTTTGGAGAGCTCATCCTATAAGCTAGTCGTTAAGAGAGAGCTCAAGATTATATCAACCCACATATAATTTCTCATTTAACTGATGTGGGACTATAGGATCGTAAATTCCACCACACTCAACAGACGTGGCGCCCACGTGAGTTGGCTTTGCACTAGATTTCTAGTTCCAGACGAACACTTTTATGTCAATGTCACCACCCGTGTTGCACAATTGCAACTAAGAGACATAGTATAGGCTATGATATTATTTGATAAAACCTTAACAGTGCCTTACGAGAAGAGAGTGCAAGATTATAGCAAGCCATATCTAATTCCCCACAAAACCAATACCGGACTATAGGATCGTAACATAGTTCCGGTCTCCATCTTACCATATTCTTCTATAATATGTGCACAGAAAAATACAATACTAGCAATGAGCAGTTAACATGTAACACAATTCGTGGCTTGTAAGATTATCCATTGCTTTTCGAATGTGTTCTTAAGGCGAAGTTGGGATTGTGGTTAAATTTCATTTGGGTTTCATTTGGAACCCAAATGTTAGAGGAAAGCTGTTTGGCTATTCATGCAATTCCTCTAAAAGGCAGCGGCCTAGGCGGCGCCGGGTGCCCGTCCGATGTCCGCTTAGGTGCCCGCCTAGTCCCCCTGACGCCCGACTATGCATGTTTTGGAATTTTATAAATTTTTCTGCAACTTTTAGTAGATTTGTTTGGATTATTTTTATTTTTTTGAACCGTCTAGATCTAGGAGGCCGCCTAGGCACCCGCCTAAGCGGGCTAGACGCTAGGCGGAAGGTGCCCGCCTGACTAGCGCCTAGCGCTTTTCACAACCTTGTGCAATTCCATATGGACCAAATGTAGTATCCAATGGAGCAAAACGTAGATGCAAGTTGTCTTGAAGAAAATTTTGTCCTTTATGTTTTCTTAGATCTTAGCCACAAAAAACAATGGAAGTAACCATCAAATCCAATCTATTCTATCTATCAATTTGAATTGTTACATATGATAGTTAGATGTGTAGATAAGGAACATAAATACTATATATTATATATATATTATGTGTCCAATCCTTTAAATTTTATACTAAATGTATAAAATACATTTTTTTTTCTTAAAGTTATGTCTAAATGATGTTCAATCCTTAAAGTTATGTCTAAATGTATAAAATACATTTTTTTCCTAAAATTTTAATTATTTATTAACAATTATTTGTTTTCCGATACCAAATATCCCATGACGATCCGAAACCGCCAATAGTGATACCGTCGATCCCGATACTTATAGGAAGGGTCCAATACCAATACTGGTACTGCGAACCTTGATGGAGACATCAAAAATGGGGCATCAAATTTGGTTTTCCAACCTCCTAGATGCATTTTTTGGTTCCAGAGGAGAGAGAATTTGGTTCTCCAACCTTGTCATTTTGATGTCTCAAACCCCAAATTCACCACGCCAATGGAGACATCAAATAGGGCATCAAATTTGGTTACTTATTTGATTATTTGGATTGGAGTATGTGACTTTATTGAGACATCAAATCGGGGTATCAAAGCACTGTAGCAGTAATCAAATGGATGTTTTCATGCTTCAATTTTATGTTTTGGGTTGGAGATTCTCTAAGAAAGTAAGACGCTAACATACATAAAGAAAAAAAAAATGTTCAGAGATTACCCATTCAACTAAACTCTCATCCCCCAAAGGTTGGCTTGCATCGACAGGTTTGCGTCCCGTTATAAGCTCAAGAAGAACCACACCAAACGAATATACATCAGACCTATCAGTCAATTTCCCACTTGATGCGTACTCTGGTGCCATGTACCTGAACATTCAGAAATGGAACATAACATTCTACAGATACCTATTAATTTTCAGTCAGCAAAAATATTTCAGAGATAAGAACTAAACAGCAAAACCGAAAACATACCCAAAGGTTCCCATAACACGAGTTGATACATGTGTGTTGGTATCATTTGAAAGTTTCGCAAGTCCGAAGTCCGCAACCTGTGATATTATTTCAGAAATTTGTCGAATTATATAGATTTGAGTGACAAATTCAAAATAAAAGCTTGTATACATTAGATCTATTATATATCGCATGCATGCCTGTGCTTCAAAACAGCCGTCCAAAAGAATATTAGCTGATTTAATGTCCCTGTGAATGATCCGTGGATGACCTGAAGATACAAGAAAGAGAGCAAAACGAGGATCAGATGAAAGTGGAGCTTGCTTGAATGGATGATAGATATAATTGTAATGTGACTCACAGTCTTCATGCAAATAAGCCAATCCACGGGCGGATCCAATAGCAATCTTGAGTCGTTTAGACCATTCCATTACAGGAAGCCCCATTCCTGTTCCATAGACCTCAAAGTTTATATTGGCAATAAATTTACCAAGAGTAATTACCCAAATGGTGCCTGAAGCATGTGGTAGTTGCCGTTTTGGTGATCAAACTTTTTTTCAGTTAATTTGGTACCTAAGCTTTGCATTTTTGGTTTAAAGAGTGCCTAAACTAGATTCCGTTGGTATTTTGGGATAAAAATCGATAAAAATGGACATGTGATGGTCACGTGTCTTATTTTTCATAGTTGTTTTGTCATGTTATTATTTTTCGACTAAGAATATTGGTGTTTGAAGAAATTCTACATAAACAAATAGCTTTTGCCGAGAACAAAATGACAGCTCTACAATCAATTATAGCCGACGTATCGGCTGATCACGAAAAAAATAACCCTAAAAATAAGGCAAGTGACCATCACATGTCCATTTTTAACGATTTCCATCCAAATAGCAACGAAACCTAGTTCAGACACTCTTTAAACCAAAATGTGAAGCTAAGGTACCAAATTAACCAAAAAAAAAAAGGTTTGATCACCAAAACCATGACATTTCTCAAGCACCATTTGGACAATTAACTCATTTACCAAATAAAATCATTGGAAAACTATATATTCAGTTCAGTTGTTCGACTAACCATGTAAATGATGTTCAAGAGTACCGTTCGGAACAAATTCATAAACAAGCAACCGATGGTAGTCGGCGATGCAATATCCAACAAGTGAGACCAAATGCCGATGGTGAACCCGGCTGATGATCTCAACTTCTGCCGTGAACTCCCTCTCCCCCTGCCCGCTACCAGCTTTGAGCTGCTTCACCGCGACACGCCGTCCATCCGGAAGAACGCCCTTGTACACGGATCCGAAACCACCCTCGCCGATGATGCTTTCCTGGGCAAACCCATGGGTTATATCCATCAGCTCCTCGTAGGTGAAGCATGACCTGGGTCCAGTTGGGTCTGGTGGCATTTGGTTATGATGCCCATAACCTCCGTTACTATCACACATAGTGCCGGAAGCACCGGAGGGCGACATTCGTTGGGATGCATAATATGAACTTGAGTGGCTCGAACTGGCAGTCGGGTTTGTGGTCTTATTATAGCAGTACCCATCTGAACAGCCAAATCGAAGGTTAAAATTTGCATATAAATCAATAATTGAAGTGAAACAAGAATCTGTAGACATTTAAGTACTCTTGACCTGATCTTACTGAGAAGTTACGAGGAGGAGGTGGCCTGTAGTACATTTTCTGCATTCTTCTCTTCTTCCTCAATAGGATCACGAAGAAAATGGCAAGTAATGAAAGTAAGACCACTACGAAAGTCACGCCGATGATAGGTCCAACTGAATGGTGAACATGGAATTTATCTGACGGAACTCTAGGAGGCGGCGGCGTTGAAGAAGCGGAGGTTGTGCTTCTAGGAGGAGAGGATGAAGAAGCTGAAGCTTCCGATTGAGTTGATGGGGACGGTCTCACTGGCGTACTTGCAGCATTTGTTCCCGGAGTAGGAGTTGCTGGTGTACTTGTATTGTTTGTGTCAGGAGAAGACAGGTTCGGAATGGCTGGTGAAGGAAGTGGTGGAGTACTTGCAGGCGCCGATGGAACGATTGCTGAGCTCGACTTAGTAGGAGGGGGTGGAGGAGGTACCGTTGTAGCAGGAGGTGGAGGGGTGGATATATTCGGTAGACCTGGCGCCTTGGTTGGAGATGGTGACCGATCCTTTGGAGGAGGAGCGGAGACTGATGTAGTACTTGATGGGGGTGGGGGCGGAGCCTTCTCCTTTTCCGGTGGAGGAGGGGGAGAAGAAGGTTTGTCATCTTGAGGGGGTGGTGGTGAAGACGAAGATTGGGGAGGGGGAGATGGCGAAGACGAAGGTTGCGGAGGCGGAGACTCAGTATTGTCCGAAGGTGGGGAGGATTTGGGGGGAGGAGGAGGTGGGGACTGGGACTCGGACTCGGACTCGGGGGAAGCAGGAGGAGATTGGGTATCTTTGGAAGGCGTCGATGAATCAGAATCCATAGAATTGCTAGATGACTCGTTTGGAGGAGAATCCTTGGATGAAGAGGACTCTGACATTCTTATAAAACTCTCCTCTCCTTACTCCCTTCTTCTACTTCTCCTCATGAATTAAATGGCAGAATGCAGTACTAACCATTCTCCAACAGGCCACTGCTACATCCTTTTTCATAGCATGCTGAAAAATGCAAGTCCATGCAACAAGGTGAGAGAGAGAAAAATAACATACATCCAATAAACAGGAAGGGAAAAAAAAAGAAGTACACTTCTTCAAGAAACTAGAAGATGAATAGTTATCATTGAGGTCAAGAGGGATGCAACATTTCCTTTGATGCAACACTTCAGTTTTCTTCTGCCCTTTCTATTTCATTTGCATGTCCAATAACAACAACAAAACCTTTATCAGCTGTTTGGATCCTTTTCTTCCATTCAGTTCTGTTAAGGGCCACGTCCTATGTATAACACTAGCAAAAACCATATACTTCTTTAAAACTTCAATCCATACGTTCGGCACGAATTATAGGCATAATTCGTGTTCGAAGGGAAAGAGGATCGAGTTATAATTTTCTAGTTGATCGGAGAACAACTAAAACTAAGAAAGAATCCATAAGATTTATAATTGATACACTCTAAATATCCCTAAAGTTAGGGATAAATGAAAACTTTCTTTCTACTTCGTATCCTTTTTTTTCATCGTCCCCCTCTTTATTTGACTCTTTTCTTGTGTTTGTATATCCCACATTTTGTTTGTTAGGTGTCTCCTAGTTCTAATAGTAATACTTCAACATTTATAAGCGAAATAAGCTGAATTATTCGCATATTCATTCCAAACATATCTGGTTCCCAAAACTTTTTGAGTTTTGGTAACGTAGATCACCAAGTTGGACAAAACAATAGTACAGTAACCTAAGTTGCTTGAAGAACAAATATACTGAATTATACAGCAAATAGGCCATGAAAGATAAAAGAAAAGAAAACACATACACATATTGGTACCTCTTGGTTTCTCGCTTGTGCTTGTAACAACATGATAAGTTTCAGCCGTTTCAGATCCTTGGAGGGTCCGAAACCGCTGAAACCAGCAAAGCTGACCGATTTAAAACCACCAAAACCGCCTGTAATTGATACTCATAGGAAAGGTCTGAAACCGATACCGGAACCCAGTTCTTGAGCACTTTCGGCTGAAAAAAGATAGAATATTGATACTTAGCTCTCCTGGTGAATCCAGAGATGAAATTTTCGATCTAGTGGCAATTGGAAGAAATAAACAAAAATACTTTTCTCGGAAAAAATTAGGTCAAATTTGTCAGCCTCTAGCTTCGTTAATGAAAAAGTTCAAATCTTAAACTTTATTTGTCAAGATAATATCCGAAGTTGAAAATGACTCACAGAGTTTTTCTTTGATTGATAGAGTTTTAACTTAAGTAGCAACTCTTTTACATATTCTAAGTTCTAACAATACATTCCATCAAAAAATAAAAAAACTTAGTTGAATATTTATGAAAATGGGATAAATAGCCCCTATGTTACATACTGACATGAACATAGCAGTGATTTTGGCAATGTCCTGGTGTGTTTTTTTTTTTTGACGTTCGTATCCAATAGGTGTCATGTCGACACAACATGACACGGGAAAATGGACTCAACATTGATATTTTTGTTTGTTAGTGTCCAACACCTGTCTGGCATGACACAACGCCGACACGACACGCACACGCCACCGAAGGTTTATCTGTGCCATAATCCTACCGATAAAGTTAATCTATAACCCTAATTTTCTCAGATTTTAATCAATTCACCATGGAAATAACTAGAAGAATATTCCCACAAAAACAAATCAAATTCAATCCAAGGAAAAACATCCTTTGGAAGCAAATTATAAACCATAACCCTAAATTATCAAAATGAAATGTGAGGGAAATATATACAGAGAGAGGGAAAATGGAAACCTCTTTATTTCTTGCTTCTTTTGGTAAGTTTCCTCCTCTCTTTTTTTTCTCCTGAAAATGAAGAAAAATCCAACCTTTAAAAAACTGGAGATCAAAGTATTGAGAAGAAAAATTGATGGGTACCTCTTAATTTTCTTCGTTTTTTCAGAAAATTGAGATATTTTATTATGAGGATCTCTGGTTTCATTGACGAAGCCCAAAAGGGAAGCTTTTCGTGAAGGAAAAACCACCTAAAATTAGGAAAAAATGACAACCTAATTCTCCCTGTAAAGGAAAAAAAATGTATGAACAATGGGGTTTTCTTTCTTCTCTTTACTAAAAATTTGGTGCCCCCAAAATTTAAAACGTTACGTTCTTATAAATGGCACTTTTTAGAAAAAATAATCAATGAATAAATTAACATTAAAAACCAAGAGGGTAAAGTGCTTTAAACCCTCCTTAGATTTGTTTCGTTCGGAAAATAAGACTCGTTAGAAAACTTAAGCAGTTTGGCCCACCTTAGATTGCCGTGTGAGCAAGAAAGCCCCTACCGTCTATTAGCCGTTAAAAATGGCAGTTAAGACTTAAAAAAAAAAACACTATATAACTACCCCCCTCCTCCCTCCTCCGTCCAGCCCTTCCGCCGGCCAGCCCCCGTCCCCCGACCGTCCCCTCCCCTCCTCCGTCCGCCAGCCCGCCCCGCGACCCGCCACTACCCTTCTCCCTCCGTCGACGAGCGCGCCCCCGCCCCCCCCCACCCCCCCCCCCCCCCCCACTCCTCCCCCCGCCGTCGAGCGCCCGCCCCCTGACCCGCCCCCCCCCCCCCCACCCTCCTCCCTCCGCCGGCCAACCCCTGACCGTCCCTCCACCTCCCTCCGCCAGCCCCCGTTCCCCGTGATGGAACTGGGGATTCCCAGGACCCTTCCTTTGGTGTGCGTATTGATCGATAGAAAGTTGAACAGATCTAATACGTGTTCTAACCCTTCATAGGCGGAAACTAGGGTTCACGAATTATACCTGCGGCGGAAAGGAGACAAGTAATTCCTGACAATCTCGAGCGGACGACCCCAAGATCTTCTGCACGTATTCCTTCCTCGAGTTGGACGTCGTGTGGGCGACGATCTCCCAACCTTTTCTTCTCCTTGGCAGCCCTCTCTTTCTCTCCTTATGTGAATCACAAATTTAGAAAAAAATTTAGATTTCTGATCAGTAATCTGGCGGCCAGAGAATAGAGGATATATATAGGCTACGGCAGGGACCATGAGGAAAAATTAGGGTTAGGCCTCCTAACGGATCTGGATATCTCGTGTTCAGTCCGAACACACAATCTAGGCCCATTAACAATAGCTCGGTCCACTAATGAGCTATTGTTGCACTATCACCCTAATCCCAAATTATGTTTGTGGGCTCCTTTTATTATATGCTCGTTTGGCTCCCCATGTTAAGATATCGTATGTCCGTCGATCAAATTAAGTTACTGACAACTATATTGATTCGACATCTTTTATCCTTAAGTAGTACCGCTCAACTTTATTTGTCAAGTCGGATATAATCCACCTGCAGGGTTTACATGACAATCCTTATGAGCTCCTTAAGGGACATCATCAACCCGATGTATCGGGACATGGATTCCATTTATAATCAATAGCTCATCATACATACAATGTTATTACCCAATTCATAGAGGTTGTTGATCCATAATGAATCTCACTCTTTTACGAGTCAAAGTAATGCACACTGCATATACATGTCTGTAAGCCCCTGAATTTAGGACTTATTTTTTCAATTTTATAATTCAATTATTGTAATAGATATTATTATTTGATTAAATGCTCTTTTTTATGCCTTTGATATTTGGAGTGTCAGGGATGTTCATCTCTGGAAACTTTCTTCATGAGTTTTGTAGTGGACAGGATTACCATCATTTTGGTATATCGTGTCCCACTCGAATTTGTTCCCTTGTACTCTTTTTGCTTCGTGCAAGTTCGGGTCAAATTAGACCATTTAATTATTAATTGATTTCCCACTCTTTTTCTTGATCATCATATGCACGTTATCATGACTTTTAATTTAGGAGCACCAGACTAGTCGTTTTCTCAGAACCAACTTGTCATGCCTGATCTACTCGAGACGCTCTTCACCCATGACCTTCGTGTCCCACTCAGACACTCCATTTTGTGCTTCATTTCCTTCGCACAACTTTCGGATCAATTTGGGCCGATTAATTATCTACCGTAAAATCTAATTTAATTTCCAACTTAATTTCCGGGCCCGACATCTGTCCGATCCAGTCGACCCAATATATGGCCCTGGCCTGTTTTGAGTCAACTATGCACGTGCCACTTGCGTGCCACCGATTTGATCTCCCTTGTGCTTCTATCCCATCCATGATTTAATTTGGTTTAAAAATTATTATTTTTTAATTAAATCTTGGCTTCGACTTTGTCCAAACTTGGCCTAACGTCCGACCCGTTGGCATGGACCCTACCATGACTGCCCATACATCCCACTGATGTGTCTGCATTTTTTTCTATTTAAAAATACGTTTATTTTATATAAAATATCTCTCCCTCTCTCTCTTTAAATATCTATTCTCTCTCTCTCCCTCTCTCTTTATATATTATTTACACACTCACACACACAATAACTCTCTCCATCTCTCTCTTTATTAACACAAACACACCACCCCCCTACTCTCAGCAGACACCCCCACCTCAACTCCTTCTTCATCTTCTTCTTCACGTTCTTCTTCTTATCTCCATTATCATCATCATCAAAGCCACCATCACTACAACACCATCACCACCATTCTTTTTCTTTTCCTCCTACTCATCACCACCACTCTTCGCCTCCTCAGCCTCCTTCCCTGGCCGGAGCTCGACCGCCCATGGCCGAGCAGCAGCTGAGCGCCACCACCTCCATCACCCCATCGCCAAAACCGCCACGTCCAACACCACCACCGCCTTCATCACCATCACTCAAACCGTCGCCACCACTCCCGTGCACCACCGCCGGGCACCCCCGCCACCGCATGGCCGCCGCCGTGCCAGGCCAGCACCGCCGAGGCCGCACGCGCATGTGCCTGCACGCGGCAGCAGCCGCTGCTGCAGCAGTGCTGCACCTAGAAGCCAGCGCGGTTCAGCCGCGCGTGCTGCCGCCGCCACCGGCGCTGCCGCGGTCGCCGCTGTCGACGACGAGACCCTCCCCTTGGCCGGGCGCACACTCCAGTCAGGCCCCATGGCCATTGCCTTCTTCCCCGACAAGCCAAATAGGCGATTCGTGCGTTTTGTACGGAATCCCGTCAGTCACGCCCCGCTCCCGTAGGAGCGATCGTCCTCGCTAAGGCGTGATGCCGCACGAGCCTAGATTGCGCTCGTGCAAGGCGGGTTCCATAACGGCCGATTTCAGCGGCTGCGACGGGGTCGTCGCACAGAAGTCCCGAGCAGAGACATTGAATAATAGCAGCGGAATTTGAAGCAAACACATGAACACAAGTCATTCAAAGGAAACTCTTTTATTGATACTGAATACAAGGTTACATTTGTGGGCGCAAGGCCAAATTACAATCACTCAAGCTCACTCTCCTCACATTTACAAGTTCACTCTGCTCTCTCTCATCTCTCAATACAAATGCTCGATCCAGCGGAAGCTTCGGAAGGCGATGTCCATACATTATGTCCTGTATAAGTCTTCAATCCACGCGGCCGCACGCTTCGAATCGCCAAGGAACTCCGTGCCTCGACGCGTCCAAGCGAGCTCCGCGCCACGAGCTTCTACCTGTGCCTGCACATGAAACACTGTGTGGGTGTCAGTACCACTGTACTGGTGGAGTGAGCTCCTCGCCCACCCATACAAAACCTACACGATCATTTACTTTGTGCAGCTTAAAACCCCTTTTTGATTGTCTTTCTAGTCTTGCCTT
Source organism: Iris pallida (assembly GCA_029216955.1). Taxonomy (NCBI): domain Eukaryota; kingdom Viridiplantae; phylum Streptophyta; class Magnoliopsida; order Asparagales; family Iridaceae; genus Iris; species Iris pallida. The sequence continues at coordinate 18,945,750 of JANAVB010043418.1, read as the reverse complement.
AGGATCAGTTTTAGGACCGGCGCCTTGGCGCAACTTGTGTATCAGAACCATCCTGTGCTTGCAATGTCAACGTGAACTCAATCTTTGCCTCAAGACCCTTCTTGTGCCAACAACGTTAACCTATCGAGTCGTGTTTGCCTTACGGCTAAAATCAGAGACGCACTACGTGATAGTACCAAATTCCTTGTGACCGTGCTACAAATCCTTGCTGAGGCCGTGCCTCACAATCTAGTGAGACTTAACCATATCCCTGCCTCGCGGCCCTGCCGCCTTGCGGCCCTTGCTACTTTGATCACCAACTGACCCAAACTTAGACATGTGAATGTTAGTGTCACTCAACCAACTTTGCCTTGCGGCGGTTTCCCGACTTAAACAACTCAACCAACTTAAGCAACTTATTGTGACAACTCAAGACTTGACGCCACATCCCGTGCCGAAGCACGACGCCTATATTGAAACCCAATCTTAGGCCCAAACTTTGTGTTCTAATAGTACACTCCTTCAGCTCAACTCAATCCAAAGGCATACATGCGGTTAGCCGCTATTTGCCGACATCTATATGAACTTGGCCACCAGCATCACAAGCTGTACCTTGACGTATAGTTTTGTTAATCGGGATCCTTTCGACGCAAGTAGCTAGCCCCGTCGCAAGTCCCCGCTTAACCTGTGCCAAAACCTTACGCACGACTATACCCTGTTCCCTCCTAGGCCGAGTCGGCCCCCATGGCCCAGGGGTTACCGCTCGAGGGTTCATCGCCCTTGTCGACAAGTTGTCAAATGACCATGCAAGACTCGATGCAAACTGACGTCTCACACAGTCATTCCTTTACTAAAACCAAGACTTCTATCCTTGAGACCCCTCGGCGACCCACGGTCGCGAGCATTCCTTTCCTTGAGACCCCTCGACGACCCACGGTCGCGAGCATTCTTTCCTTGAGACCCTATCATTTGGTTCAACTCATAAATGCCTATTTGATATCCCTTTCTTAAAACTCACCTTGAATCATAGTCCTTGTCTTAGACACTAAGCCCGTGCATCGTGCCTTAAGCCAATCGTGCTCTACGTGATACTCCTGCCCAAGTCGACGGGCCTTGAGATCGCAGGACTACTTAACTTGACAACCGCAGAATGGGCGGGACAGCACTTGGAACAACTTAGGTCGACCGGCATAACTTTGCCTAACTTACTCAAGCCTACGACTTAACCCGAGGGACGAGCAAAGGCTATGCCAAGCCTTGCTCAATGGGACCGTGCACGCTTTATCAAGCGTTTATGTGGGCGACGCCTATGACTTAGGCTAACTCTTAGCTTTTGCACCGAAGACCAACATTCCTTCTCCTAAGCCACGGGACGAAGGACCGAGTGTCATTTTCAAAGCACGCCGTGCACCAACTCTATGCCGACCGTTGGACCTTTTTCCATGTTCTAACTCATTTCGACCCGTCGGGATTATTCCCTTTAGCTATGTGGATTCATCTCTTTTATTATTAAGCCTACTTGTGCAAGTTGAAAACATGCGTATTATTATGTGAAGGCAAAGATGAGGCAAGTTCACCGAAACTACCCCCACCTGAGCGATGTCTTCGAGTCGCCGTTGTAAGGCCAAGCCGAACGCCGTCGACGGTTCGATTCCTCCGATTGACTGAGCGGGACGGGGCACTACATCATACACCACTCAGAAAAAGTTTCGTCCTCGAAACTAACTGAGTACACTTATCGACTTGTCACTTTACTCAACATTCAAGACTCTCGCACACAATTCTCCTATGTCTTTCCCAAACCCGAGCCACGCTCGTGGTACCCACAATCCATTCTTCAAAATAAGTTCATCTGACTTAACAATACGTTGCGCCCCGATCTCACGCGAGTCAGATTATCCACGGTGGGCATGAATCACCATGCACGCTCCCGCGGGATAATTATCCTCATCGGGACGTAACTCTTGTTTTGCGTCTAGACTAATTCATTCTCGATGTGCGGATTGGACCTACTCAATCCTCAAGTTCACCTTCGCATCAAGCCAACAAGTCGGGACAATCAAAGTTGCCGCGTCCTGACTTTTTCGAGTTCGATCGTTCCCGCGACATGAATCACCATGTCAACGCTCACGCGAAACGATCGCCCCAAATCCGACGCAACGCATGTGCGAGGCTAGAGTTGCGCTCGCGCAAGACAAGATCGTCGACGTTGTAGCTATCCGCGTAACCATCAAGACACGATCATTTTCACCCAACATTCATCTCGATCAAAATCCTAAGTATCGCATCCATCCGAACAATAACACTTGCACGATCGTCATTCGCCGAGTCAGAGTACCCCCGAGTTATCGCATATCGATCTTTGATACGCCTCAATACCATCGATGACAGGCGTAACCAGACGATCTTCCTTTGCGACAAGTTTCGAGTCGTGCAAACGATGCTATCATCCGACTGGATAATCTCCTCGACATTCAAAATCAAGTTCGATCATTATCCCTCGATTCATTCACAACATCTACCCTTGATTCATTCACAACATCCATTTCCTCGAACCAACTCGCACATCGTTCATCCGTCCATCTTAAGTCATTGACCAACGTATTTCCTCAATTCGTATCATTCCTTTGCTAACTCAATCATCGAGCAACATTCAATCCAATCCTTAGGGTCCTTCGCGTACTTTAAAATCAAGCCTTCCATGCACGCTATTTACCTGTCGTGCTAACTTTTTGTATACGATCCGTATCAATTTCCTCGATCAAGTTATCCATTCGCTACACCTTAACTTTTCCTCGATTCGATTTCACCTACTCAATCGTTTTCGCATTTCATACTTGCGTAATCCTCAATCCCGTGCACGTTCCGTGCACATCAATTCTAGGTTGTTCGAATCCACTCATCAAACTTCAAGACTAAGACTTATTCATTGATACTCAATCTATGGCTTTGCATAATGCGACGCTTGCTGATAAACTCACCGACACCCTCGAATTCTCGATCGATCGACATCCCTGAGGCTATCGCATACACCACTCAGAGATGAAGTCATTCAACAAATCCTTAACACATCCATTCGAATCAAAATCGACTTCCTTGAATCCCGTTTGACCCATTCCTCTATTTCCAAGCACGCTCACCTATATCGCATCGACGATACCGTCGCTCGATAGCACCCCTAGTGACAGTCATCCCACTTACTCAACCAAGTCCAACCCATCCTTGTTTGAAACATCATGAATCCCGCACTCGACTTTGCTAAGGTCGACACAATCCTTGGTGTATATGCCCAGCCCGACTTAGCCAACCGTGCTTACGTAAACCCTCTTTTTGTTTCTTATCAAAAACTGTTCTCCTATGTTTTGCAAAATAAATAGACTTATTGTGTGGACATCCCGTGGGACAATTGAGAGAGAGCGCACCAACGACATCAATATACGGAAGTAACAGAGTTTGCGGAAACAACGAGTTAAAGAATTCAATCGATAGTCCAAGGACGTAAAGCCGTGCTCTGATACCATTAAGTCACGCCCCGCTCCCGTAGGAGCGATCGTCCTCGCTAAGGCGTGATGCCGCACGAGCCTAGATTGCGCTCGTGCAAGGCGGGTTCCATAACGGCCGATTTCAGCGGCTGCGACGGGGTCGTCGCACAGAAGTCCCGAGCAGAGACATTGAATAATAGCAGCGGAATTTGAAGCAAACACATGAACACAAGTCATTCAAAGGAAACTCTTTTATTGATACTGAATACAAGGTTATATTTGTGGGCGCAAGGCCAAATTACAATCACTCAAGCTCACTCTCCTCACATTTACAAGTTCACTCTGCTCTCTCTCATCTCTCAATACAAATGCTCGATCCAGCGGAAGCTTCGGAAGGCGATTGTCCATACATTATGTCCTGTATAAGTCTTCAATCCACGCGGCCGCACGCTTCGAATCGCCAAGGAACTCCGTGCCTCGACGCGTCCAAGCGAGCTCCGCGCCACGAGCTTCTACCTGTGCCTGCACATGAAACACTGTGTGGGTGTCAGTACCACTGTACTGGTGGAGTGAGCTCCTCGCCCACCCATACAAAACCTACACGATCATTTACTTTGTGCAGCTTAAAACCCCCTTTTTGATTGTCTTTCTAGTCTTGCCTTAGGATCAGTTTTAGGACCGGCGCCTTGGCGCAACTTGTGTATCAGAACCATCCTGTGCTTGCAATGTCAACGTGAACTCAATCTTTGCCTCAAGACCCTTCTTGTGCCAACAACGTTAACCTATCGAGTCGTGTTTGCCTTACGGCTAAAATCAGAGACGCACTACGTGATAGTACCAAATTCCTTGTGACCGTGCTACAAATCCTTGCTGAGGCCGTGCCTCACAATCTAGTGAGACTTAACCATATCCCTGCCTCGCGGCCCTGCCGCCTTGCGGCCCTTGCTACTTTGATCACCAACTGACCCAAACTTAGACATGTGAATGTTAGTGTCACTCAACCAACTTTGCCTTGCGGCGGTTTCCCGACTTAAACAACTCAACCAACTTAAGCAACTTATTGTGACAACTCAAGACTTGACGCCACATCCCGTGCCGAAGCACGACGCCTATATTGAAACCCAATCTTAGGCCCAAACTTTGTGTTCTAATAGTACACTCCTTCAGCTCAACTCAATCCAAAGGCATACATGCGGTTAGCCGCTATTTGCCGACATCTATATGAACTTGGCCACCAGCATCACAAGCTGTACCTTGACGTATAGTTTTGTTAATCGGGATCCTTTCGACGCAAGTAGCTAGCCCCGTCGCAAGTCCCCGCTTAACCTGTGCCAAAACCTTACGCACGACTATACCCTGTTCCCTCCTAGGCCGAGTCGGCCCCCATGGCCCAGGGGTTACCGCTCGAGGGTTCATCGCCCTTGTCGACAAGTTGTCAAATGACCATGCAAGACTCGATGCAAACTGACGTCTCACACAGTCATTCCTTTACTAAAACCAAGACTTCTATCCTTGAGACCCCTCGGCGACCCACGGTCGCGAGCATTCCTTTCCTTGAGACCCCTCGACGACCCACGGTCGCGAGCATTCTTTCCTTGAGACCCTATCATTTGGTTCAACTCATAAATGCCTATTTGATATCCCTTTCTTAAAACTCACCTTGAATCATAGTCCTTGTCTTAGACACTAAGCCCGTGCATCGTGCCTTAAGCCAATCGTGCTCTACGTGATACTCCTGCCCAAGTCGACGGGCCTTGAGATCGCAGGACTACTTAACTTGACAACCGCAGAATGGGCGGGACAGCACTTGGAACAACTTAGGTCGACCGGCATAACTTTGCCTAACTTACTCAAGCCTACGACTTAACCCGAGGGACGAGCAAAGGCTATGCCAAGCCTTGCTCAATGGGACCGTGCACGCTTTATCAAGCGTTTATGTGGGCGACGCCTATGACTTAGGCTAACTCTTAGCTTTTGCACCGAAGACCAACATTCCTTCTCCCAAGCCACGGGACGAAGGACCGAGTGTCATTTTCAAAGCACGCCGTGCACCAACTCTATGCCGACCGTTGGACCTTTTTCCATGTTCTAACTCATTTCGACCCGTCGGGATTATTCCCTTTAGCTATGTGGATTCATCTCTTTTATTATTAAGCCTACTTGTGCAAGTTGAAAACATGCGTATTATTATGTGAAGGCAAAGATGAGGCAAGTTCACCGAAACTACCCCACCTGAGCGATGTCTTCGAGTCGCCGTTGTAAGGCCAAGCCGAACGCCGTCGACGGTTCGATTCCTCCGATTGACTGAGCGGGACGGGGCACTACACCGTCGACGCGCGCGCGGACGAATTTCAGAATTCGCGTTTCGGGACAGCAACTTCGCGTCGATTTTTGAACAATCCGACCGTTGGATCGGCAAACTCCTTGCTCCGTCCCAATCTCGGTATATACCCCTTCATCCCTCTCAAATTTCATCCGTTAATTTCGTCGTTTGATACATCAAAATTGGCCACCAAGTTGACGTTTTAATTTGTACTATTTTTTGGACAGTTTTGCGACGCCAACTTCGCGGGTTCGTATCTTCGCCGTATCAGCTCTGTTTTGCACGCTACCAGTTCTTGTGCATAGCTGGTATAACCCTCTTCCTGCGCCCTTTAGATTTCATTTCAGTTTGAGCTTGTTAGGTCGGTCGAATTCGACGCCAAAGTTGGCCGTTCGAATTCTTAGTGTTGCACTTATAAAATTCTATTTTTGAACCCGGGACTTCGGATTCAAATTCTGACACCACCAGTAGACTCGTGGCGTCGTTCTGGCCTATTTTCATATAAAGTTTGTTAGATTTGGAGGACGTGGGCCCTGGCACGCATTTCGGTACAAAGCGGGCCCTATAGTCCGGGTCAACGGGACTTTTTGACGCCGGCTCATCGGAATCCAATTTCGGATATACCGTTGAGTTCGTATCGTCATTCTGGACTCGTTGACATAATTTGCTATGTTTTAATGGACATTGGTTCCGGCACGTATTTCGGTGCAAGTCGGATACCAATATCCGGGTCAACGGGTCATTTTGAGTTCGGCTCATCGGAATCCAATTCCGGATATACCGTTGAGTTCGTATCGTCATTCTGGACTCGTTGACATATAATTTGTCAGGTTTTAGTGAACATTGGTTCCGGCACGCATTTCGGTGTAAGTCAGATACCAATATCCGGGTCAACGGGTCATTTTGAGTTCGGCTCATCGGAATCCAATTCCGGATATACCGTTGAGTTCATATCGTCATTCTGAACTCGTTGACATATAATTTGCTGAGTTTTGAGGACATTGGCTCCGACACGCTTTTCCGTGCAAATCGGAAGTTCAATGTCCTGGTCAACGGACCAATTTGAGATCGGGTCAACGGAATCCAATTCTGGATATACCGTTGGATTCGTAGCGTCATTCTGGACTCGTGGATATATAATTTGTTAGATTTAGTGGACTAATATTCTTGCACATTTTTCGGTGCAAAGCGGGTCCGACACGGACACCGTTTGACTCAAAATTACCTTTTTGTCCTTGTGTCCAATTAGACTTATGGGCAGGCTATTCCAACTGATTTGACCATTCTGAACACGTTGGTGATGTTTGTTTTATCATCCGACAATGTTTGTAGATTTTTCCTCTGTGTATTACCCTTTTATTATAATTAATTCTTATTTAGTTCGTATTTCGGAATTAGTACAATGAAACTGAGATCAGTCGATTCCAGTGATCTTACATCGCTCGTGAAATTGGCAAGATGATCATGTGGATCACTATGATAAGATTATTAACCTTACTGTTGATTATCTTATCTCGATTTACGTGTCGTAGGTTTCGATGTACGAATAACGAGGTGCAACTTGATATTTTAAATTCTTAGATTAGAGTTGACCCTGTTTGAACAAGATATATGGTATCTTGGTTGGTAATGTTTAGGAATAGTATGCTTAGGCTAGTTTTGACCTCGGTTGACCAAATTGACTGTTTTGAACAAAAGTCAACTATCAGTCAACACTTGGCACAGGAATGTCTAGAACTTGACCAGAGTTGACCAGTTGACCAAAAGTCAACCCTTAACTTAGATTAACCTAGTTTGACTTACCTTGACCTAGTTTGACTTCTTGTGACCTAGTTGACTTAGCATGACTTGATTTTACTTCCCAAACCCTTATATTGATACAGTATTCCTCCTATAGGTCCTCGAGGCACTGTTCTTGGACTAGTTGACATATTCCACCAGATTTCAGGCAAGTACATTCTCTGATAATATTTCTGTTTTATGATATCGTTTATGTTTCTTGTATTTAGTGTAGATACCCTTGTTCTCTTGACACATTGTTCACATGGATTGGTATTTCTCTGGATCCCGTCATGAGATGTTATTCCTCGCTTTCCTTGGTATATCTTGTGCAAGTCTTTCTTGTTCCTTGTGCATTGTATAGACACGATTCCTGCGAAGGCTAGCACCCTCTCGGAGAATCGCGTGTCATGATGTGTCATGGTTGGATCCACTATACTGGTCGGGGACGGAGAGTATTAGTGTAGATGTGTGGTCAATACCCGCTTGTATATCTTGTGAACCTTGTGAATGCCAATCATACACCACACGTATGGTTGGCTAGATCATGACCTTGTGCAGACCCAAGCCGGCCACATGTTGTAGCTAGTACTCACACACTTAGATAGATGTTTCTTGATTCTTGTACATGCCATGATCAGTTTTACTTGCCTTGTTCTAGCTCTAGATTTACCGCTTACCTTGCCATGATACTCACATGTACATTTCATGATTTCTTGTATATTCTCTCTATTTACTGCTATATTTTCAATATCGTCTAACTAGAACTGTTATTTGAGTTTGTGCTCGTTCCATCCTGACTGGATATGTTGACAAAATTTTAGGAGTAGTTGTGCCCTCAGTATTGGACTTCATGATGTTGCTAGCTGAGGTGGATCTCACTATTCTTCTATGTGAGTTGCCTGGTAGTTATCCTTAGTTAGTCTTGTTGTTCCTTCTTTATTTTTCTGTCTTATGATCATAGTAGATTCTAGTTATTCTAGTTATATTGTTATTATTTCTCGTCTTATCTTCCTAGTTTTCGTGATGTGACATGAGTACATTTCTAGTTATGGATCTTTAGATGTTGTAGTTAGTATAGTATACTTGACAGCGCCTCTACCGCCGATACTGCGGCGTAGGCTGGGCGTGGCCCACGTATTCGTACCCGTATATTCGGGTGCGGGTCGTGACAATGTCCGTTATTATATCCGGATTAAGAGCACAAGCATCCATAATAACAGAGGTATTTGTTCTCTTATGTAGTCAGTACAAAGAGAACAACCTCAAGTGGTCCTGTTCAATACACACAAAGTGTACTAGTGTAAACCTATAGTCAAGATAGACTAATACCAGATTACACTACAACCTTTCTAATAGATTGTCCAAGTCCATCTAGGTTGTGAACTATTTATATACTCCATAGGAAACTGATAATATGATCTTCTGTGTGACACCACACACCATATTATCTACAATATAGAATATCAGACATTTGCATTAACACTTGCAACAAACACAATATGCAAACATTTTTCCATATGATTCTCATTCAAAATTTAAGGAAATAAGGTTACTAAAAAAGTGATGCTTTTAGTATATAACCCTAACACCCCGACCATCCCCCCACCCTTCTTCCTCCATCAGCCAGCCCTTGCCTCCCGACCCCCCCTCCTCCCTCCGCCGGCCAGCCCCCCCACTCGCCTCCACCACCGGAGAGAGAGGTGGGGGAAGTGTGGGAGGGATAAAATTGTCTTTTTAGACAATTTTTAACGGTTGTTAACGGCGGGGGGCTGAATTGAACGTAAACATACTGGGTTTTTCAAATCAGGGAGTCTTTAATTGCATTTTCGTAACATCTAAGGAGGGTTGAAATACACTTTACCCAAAACCAAGATAAGCTTAGATTGTATTACTTTGATTGAAATATTATTATTTCAGGAGAGCTCGCAAGTCCATTTGAGAGCCAATTATAGAAGGATAATTATAAGGGCACTTTGTAGAACCCTAGGGGGGTGAATAGGGTAATAAAATAATTATCAAGCAATTTACTACTATTTTAATGAAGAGTAAAAGAGATAGAGATTCAAACACTCGATGTATCCTGGTATCCTCCCAAGGGGCACTCCAGTCCCGGAACTCTCTCCAGCTTTAATCCACTATTTGAGTAAATAGTTACACACGAGTTTGGATCCAAAGAACTCGTCAACTTCAACACGAGTTTGGATACGAAGAGCTCGCCAACTTCTTACACACGAGTTTTCTTACGAAGGCTCGCCAACTTCAATAGAAAAGAAAGAGAGCTTTTGATCTTCTACAACACTTTGAAGATCGAAAATTACAACTCTTGAAATACTCTAGCACTTTTCGGTTGGATGACAAATTAAAGCTTTGGGTAGAGTAGTAATGGTGAGGATCTTTGGTTGTTGAGGAAAATTTAAGGCTCAAGTGGATGTCCTTAAAGAGAAGACACAACCACCTTAAATAGAAAACCAAGAGAACTAGGCATTTAATGCTCCAAACATAAGGCTGACGGAATACCGTCGGTATGGAGTGGCATTCCGTCTGCATGCCGTTTCTGAATAGTAACGGTAATAATCTAGCCGTTGGAGCATTTAAAGTTGACATCTGTCCGTTCAAAAATCAAAAATAGAGAGGCCGGAATACCGACGGTATGCAACGGTATACCGTCTTTCTTCACAGAAAGTTTTTTGAGCAGAAAACCGGCATACCGTCGGTATGCCGATTTTCTTTACAGAACAATTTTATTGCTCAGAAACGGTATACCGTCGGTACAAAGCGGTATGCCGTCGGTATGCCGATTTTCTTCACAGAATGTTTTTTAGGGAAGAAATCGGTATACTGTCGGTGCATGGCGGTATGCCGTCGGTATTCCGTTTATGAAGATATTGATTTTTGACTGAAAAAACAGAAGGAACTTATGTTTTGTCATCCACCTTAAGCGTTACATAGAAAGTCCTAGACCTTGTACGGACTCTAAAAATTTGAATCCTTTGAGAGCAGTCTTTGAGTGTGCGCTGGTTTCTTCAGTTTTGTTTTCGGTGACTTCTTAAAACTTCTATGTGGTTTTGCTGAGTGGCTTGGATAAACAGATTTCTTTGTAACAGCCATTTGAAAGCTTGAGGGTGTATCTGTTTGCTAAAAATATAGAGAAAACTAAACCACGAAGATGTTGTTAATGTTATCAAAATAAATGTGCCAACAATCTCCCCTATTTTGATAATTGACAAAAAAAGAAAGATAGCATCTTTTTAGGGAGTGGCTCCCCCGTAGGTAGACTACTCCCCCTCAATACGTTTTCTCCCCCTTTGTCACTTAATCAAAGATGGTAAAAATATGTGAATATTAAAAGAAAAAGGTAAAGACGAGAGCGTAAGTATGAACCAAAGCATGCATATATTGAATAAAAGATTTGAAGAGTACATTCTTACAGATCTTAAACCATCAATAGCGCTCCCTATCGGGAGGAAACCAACCAGCAAAAAAGTCCCCGAAGGATCACACAAGATAACTCAACAAAACCAAACAAAGACACTGGTCCCCGCAGGACCTCAAAGACAAACTAGGATACGAACACCACTTCTTATTGGACCAACATAGAAGGAGACCGAAGGCTACTGATCGGCTGGATCATCATCACACCGGAGTCTCGTGAAAAGCACTCGAAAGGATCAATGCCATCGGGATACATGAATCCGTAGGCATTAGGGTCAGAGAAGCGAGATCCTTGAAAGTTGGGATCCTGAAGATTGAGATCCAGGAACGCATTGCAATCCTGAAGAGTCCGTTGAAGAAAGTAGGCCTGGTCATGGAAGCGGCTCTGAATAAGGTTGCCAAGGCCGCGGGTATTGGTCTGCATCTACTCCTCCGCCTAAGCCATGCGTATATCAAAGTGTTGCTGGGTCAGAGGCATGAATCGGCCAGAGGAAGGAGGATCAGAGGGCGCTGCAGTAGGTGGAGTAGGTTGAGGGGCCTGAGAAGTTGACGCATGAGAGAATTGTCCAGATACAAAACAGGAGACAGCCAGGAAGGAAGAAACACCGTCTGATTGGCAAAGAGTGAGGTCCACACCTTTGGCATCAAGAATCAAAGTGATGAACACGCCGTAGTTGAGGGCTTGCCTTCCCGCAGAGTGAATAGACGAGAAGGCATTCAAGAGACTCTTAGCAAAGGACCAAGTCTTCTTAGAATAAAGGTAGTACATGCAAACCAGAGTATCGTTTGTGATGGCATCATAGTTGCCAGACTTGGGATACAAGGTATGGCAAATGATGCGATGCAGCCCGTAGTAGAAAGTCTCCAGCTGCTTGGAGAGGGCAAGAATGGCTGGAGGGTTAGGCCCTTTGCAGATAATGCCACAAAACTCGTCGAAAGAGACTTCAACGGTAGGGTACAGACCGGCTAAAGTGGGTAGAGCGTCCCCGCGATTAGGAATCTCGAGAATCTCGACAATATCGCGGGCGGTTAGGCGAATGTGGCGATCATTAACGAGAGTCTCAAGTGCATTGTTGGCCAAGTCCGGCACAAGGTTGCAGTAGAAGAGGCGAACAGCCACCGAATAAACGGGAACTTGACGACGAAGAAGAGTTAAAAGGCCTGCGGACTAGAATAATGAAAGATGACCGGGAAAGAGATTCCAGTTGATCGCCTTCCTTTTGAAAACAGCATGGTCTGTAAAATACTGGAACCAGGCGTCCGCAGCAAGACCGAATTTGAAGATCTTGTGGTCGTAGGTACCATTTGGTAAGGGCACCGGCGTAAAAGGATTGGAGGAGGAGGAGGAGGAGCGTGCGCGTTTGGCATGGGCCATAGAGACAGCAGGGGCTAAGAGAAAGGAAGTATTTGGAGAAGGAAAAGAAGTAGTTTTTTAAAGTGTTGAGAGGAGGTGAGCCAAACGGTGGGAGAGAAAGAGATAGAGGAGGGAGTGGGGGGGGGGTTTGTTGAAGAGAGGGATGAATGAGTAATAAATGAGGGGTTTTGAAAAGGAGAGAGGAAGTTGAAAGGAGATAGGAAAAGTTGAAGGGATTTGATTTGATTTGATAGGAGGTTGAAAGGGTAATTAATGAGGTGAGGGTGAGAGAATAAAGGAATGGGATTTGAAAAGATAGTGATGGGAGAGGAAGTGATTTGGTGGGGCCCATTTGAAAAAAGGTGCTGTTGTACCTGTATTGTCGCAGACGAATGCCGGCGGAATGCCGTTGGGTTCCGTCGGTAGGCCGATAATGTTTACAGAAAGTAATTCTGAAGGCAAATCGGTAAACCGACGGTATATCGTCTGAAAAAAAAAACTAGGAGTCAAGATTAATAATGCCTAACTCCTGGCAAAGAAATACAAACCGATCCTCCGGGAGGGGTTTAGTGAAGATGTCCGCTAATTGATAAGTAGTATCAATAAAATCAATGAATGTCCCCCTTTTGTTGATGGTCATAAAAAATGGTGTCTAATCTCAATGTGCTTCGTGCGTGAGTGACAAATTGGATTTTTCGTGAGATTGATAGAGCTAGTGCTATCACATTTGATGGAGGTGCAAGTAGAAGAGATACCATAATCAACAAGTGTTTGTACATCAAAGAATTTGTGCACAACAACAACTAGCCGCTATATACTCGGCTTCAGTGGTGGAAAGTGCAACATAGTTTTGTTTCTTATAAACCATGATACCAAGGATTTGCTAAGGAATTGACATGTGCCGCTAGTGCTTTTTCGATCGATTTTGCATCCGACGAAGTCCGCATCCGAGTAGCTGATAAGCTCAAAGGATGAAGATTTCGGATACCAAAGTTCCATGTTAATGGTGCCTTTGAGATACCAAAAAATACGCTTAACGGTACATAAGTGAGATTTTTTTGGATTTACTTAGTATCGTGCACAAAGACAAACACTAAACATAATATCGAGATGGCTAGCAGTTAAATAAAGTAAGCTCCTGATCATACCTCGATACTTACGAATGTCGACCGAGATACCATCTTCATCATTATCAAGTTTTATCGTTATTGCCATAGAAGTCCTCATTGATTTAGATGAGTCAAGTTTGAAATGTTTGAGAAATCCTTTGTATATTTGGCTTGATTGATGAAGGTTCCTTTGGAACCTTGCTTGATTTGCAGACCCAGAAAGAATATAGTTCTTCCATCATGCTTATTTTAAATTTGTCCTACGTTACTTTGGCAAATTCTACACATAGTGCATTGTTAGTGGAACCAAAAATAATATCGTCAACATAAATTTAAACTAACAAAAGGGTGTTGTTAAGAGATTTAATAAAAAGTGTATGTCAACTTTGCCCTTAGAAAAGTTGTGAGAAATAAGAAAGGAACTAAGACGCTCATACCAAGCACGAGGAGCTTGTTTGAGGCCATAAAGGGCTTTGTGTAATTTGAAAACAAGATGAGGAAAATGAAAATCTTCAAAACCAGGAGGTTGCTTAACATAAACTTCCTCCTTAATAATACCGTTTAGAAAGGCACTTTTGACATCTATTTGAAAGAGTTTGAAATCATTAAAGCAAGCAAAAGTACATAGCATACGAATGGATTCAAGATGAGCAACCGGAGCGTAGGTTTCATCATAGTCAATGCCTTACTCTTGGTTATAGCCTTGAGCAACCAAGCGGGCTTTGTTACGAGTGACGAACCCATCTTCATTAAGTTGTTTCAAAACACCCATTTTGTCCCAATAATGGGATGGTTGTGGGGATTAGGGACAAGTTCCCAAACCTTGTTTCTCTCAAATTGGTTTAGCTCTTCTTGCATTGCTATCATCCAAAATTCATCATTAAAGGCATCATTGATGTTTTTAGGCTCTATTTGAGAAATAAAAGCCACATTTGTACAAAGATCACGAGTAGAGGATCTAGTGATAACACGAGAAGAGTGATCACCAATGATAAGCTCCTTATGATGTGGGACAAATCTCCATTCTTTTGGGAGGTCCTCTTGAGGATTCTCTAGTGGTGGAGAATCTTCGGTTGGAGGGGTCACTATTTCATTGTTAGATGAAGAAGGACAAGTGTCTCCAAGAGAAGAGTTTTCCAAACCAAAAGAGATGGCATCAACATCATCGGATGAGGATATAGAAGAGTTAAGTTTATCAAAAGAGACATTAATTGACTCTTCGACAACAAGACTTCTTTTGTTGAAAATACAAATCCTTTACTATGTATTGAGTAACCAAAAAAATACCTTCATAGGCTTTTTCTTCGAATTTGCCTAGGTTATCCTTGGTGTTCAAAATAAAATTTATATCCAAAAACTTTAAAGTATTCAATTGAAGGAATTTTGTCAAACCAAAGCTCATATGGAGTTTTTTAAAATCGGTCAATTAAGACCATATTTATAACATAACAAGCCGTATTAACGACCTCCGCCCAAAAGTATTGGAAAAGCTTATATTGGTTTAACATGACCCTTGCCATATCGCAAGGGTTCTATTCTTTCTTTCCACAACTCCGTTTTGTTGTGGAGTTCTAGGACAAGCAAAATCATGACCAAAACCATTCTTTTCACAAAATCTTTTAAAATTGGTATTATCAAATTTCTCCATGATCACTTCTAATCTTGTTGATCATAATGTCTTTCTCATTTTGAACACGTTTACAAAAACCAACAAATTCACGAAATGTATTACTTTTGTTTGCAAGAAATATGACCCACGTAAATCTCGAAAAATTATCAACTAAACAAATGCATAAAGTTTTCCACCAAGACTAGATACTCTACTAGGACCAAATAGATCCATATGGATAAGTTGAAGAGGTCTAGTAGTACTTACGGAGTTGATGGATTTGAAAGAAGATTTGGTCAACTTACTTTTCTCACATTCTTCGCATACCATATCCTTTTTAAAGAGATGCTTGGAAGACCTCTTACAAGCTTCTCGGTGGCGAGTCGGGATACGGTATCCATGTTAGCATACCCAAGTCTCATATGCCAAAGCCAACTTTCATCGTTCTTTGCTACTAAGCACCTGTCTTTGTTAGTGCTTTCAACAAGATAAAGAACATAGATATTATTTTCTCTAATGCCTTCATACACAGTAGATTCACTAGTGCTATCGGTGATGAAGCATTTGTGTTTAACAGACTTAATATCATAACTATTATCCGTAAGATGACTAATGCTAAGAAGGTTGTGCTTGAGATTTGTAACAAGGCAAACATTTTTAATACATAGATAAGGAGGGGAGCCAATGTTACTATTTCCTATGATATACCTCTTTAGATTGTTGTCGAAGGATACATGTCCTTCTTTCTTCATCGATAGCATTACGAAGAGTGAAGCATCACCGGTCATGTGCTGTGAGCAACCGCTATCGAGGATCCACTTGCTTTTAGCATGTGACGGAGGGTTCACCTACAACATAAGTTGAAGATGAAGACTTTGGTACCCAAGAATGTTTGGGTCTTCGATTGTTAGTTTTAGGAACCCATTTAAACATTCTCATATCAACATGTTTTCTCATTTGACAATAGTAAGAAGTATGTCCAAGGAGACTACAATAGTGGCACCCTATAGGTGTGATAGGTCTAGAGGAGGGTGAGTGACAGTGTATGAGGTCCTAGTATGATTAGGAGTTTTCACATGAGTGTTGTGGTGGTGGTAGTAGAAAGCATGATGTGTAATATTTTTCATTTTGAGAGAACCTTTTCGTGTATGCACTTGGTTAGGGAAAGACCTATGTGTTGTGTTCTTGTGAGTATGAGGCATGCAACCGGTGTTGACATGTCTTTGTGTATGCGTGTGTGTCATATTCATATCGACTTGTTTCTTGCATTTTGCAAGAAGGTCGTTGTACTTGATGGAGGTGGCATATTCTCTTTGATTTGCAGCAAGAGTCTTGTGCATAGCAAATTCATATTCTTCTTGAGGGATTGGATTTCAACATCCCTGTTCTTGATGATGTCTTGTGATTCTTGGAGCTCTAGTCGTAGAGACTCGATCTCATCCGTGTCAGAAGCATACGACTTTCCTTTAATGTCATGAATGATGTTAGAAAGTTTTTCTATTTCTTGCTTGTGAGCATCAATCTCTTTGAGAGATTTCTTATATTTTCCTCTTATGACCTTGTGTTCATCGTATAATTCAATAATAGCATTTTCTAAGTCATTGTAAGAAAGAGCATTCATAGAGATGTCATATGTTACCTCAGTTGCCTTAAGACAAATATTTGCCTTGTGCTTGCACTCTTTGTCGTCGTCAGAGTCGCTAGCATCGCTTTCACACCATATGCTGGTGTTGGCATATTTCCTGGAGGATGAGCTTCCTTTGTCGGACTTCTCGTATCTGCTGGATTCTTTTCATTCCGTGGGACAGTCCCTCTTGATGTGTCCGGTTCTCTTACAGTTGTAGCAGGTGGGTTCTTCATCGTTGTCCCGTCTTGCACGATTTGCTTTGTTAAACTTGAGAAACTTCCGAAAGTGCTTGGCGGTGAGAGCGATCTCTTCATCGTCTGAGTCATCATTATTGGAGCTGTCTTTTGAAAGGGACTTGGTTGCTTTTAGAGCAAATGACTTTTCCTTTTCTTTAGATTTCTCCTTCTCCTTTTCTTGAGTGGAAGATTCTTCTTGGTCCTTCATGTCCAGCTCGTGGGTCATGAGCTTTCCCATGAGGGTTTCAAGAGTCATAGTTGTCAAATCATTTTCTTCAATGATAGCGGTAGCTTTAGGATTCCACCCTTTGGTTAATCCCCGAAGGATTTTTCTAATCTTTTTATGAGTGGGATATTCCTTGCCAAGAGAAGAAAGAGAGTTAATAATATCACAAAATTGAGTAAACATAATAGTAATAGACTCATCTTGTTTTATTTTGAAAGATTCATATTCTTGGGTGAGTCTACTGATCTTGGATTCCTTTACTTGAGAGGTTCCCTCATAAGTAACTTCCAAAAGTCTCTATATTTTATTGGAGGTCTTGCAGATGGAAATCCTATTAAACTCATTGCTATCAAGGGCACAGTAGAGAGCGTTCATAGCTTTAGCGTTCTGACTAGCAATCTTTTTATCATTCTCAGTAAGTCTATCTTTAAGGGTTTCTGAGACAACTTCTTCAATAACTATGGAAGATACATAAATGCCGTTGACGACATAATCCCATATATCAAAGTCTAGGGATTTCAGATAAATGCTCATCATAATCTTCCAATAGTTATAGTTGGTTCCTTCAAATAGATGAGTTCTATTTGCGGAGTGTCCCTCATTGTGGAATGAATTGGTACTAGGGTTAGTGGCCATGGATCTCACTAAGGGTGTAAGTCCAAATCAAGAGACAAAGCTCTGATACCAATTATAGAACCCTAGAGGGGGGGAGGTGAATAGGGTAATAAAATAATTACCAAGTAATTTACTACTATTTTAATAAAGAGTAAAAGAGATAGAGATTCAAACACTCGATGTATCCTGGTATCCTCCCAAGGGGCACTCCAGTCACGGAACTCTCTTCGGCTTTAATCTACTATTTGAGTAAATAGTTACACACGAGTTTGGATCCGAAGAACTCGTCAACTTCAACAGAAGTTTGGATCCGAAGAGCTCACCAACTTCTTACACACGAATTTTCTTACGAAGGCTCGCCAACTTTAATAGAAAAGAAAGAGGGCTTTTGATCTTCTACAATACTTTGAAGATTAAAAATTATAACTCTTGAAATACTCTAGCACTTTTCGGTTGGATGACAAATTAAAGCTTTCGGTAGAGTAGTAATGGTGAGGATCTTTGGTTGTTGAGGAAAATTTAAGGCTCAAGTGGATGTCCTTAAAGAGAAGACACAACCACCTTAAATAGAGAACCAAGAGAACTAGACATTTAATGCTCCAAACATAAGGCTGACGGAATATCATCGGTATGGAGCGACATTCCGTCGGCATGCCGTTTCTGAATAGTAACGATAATAAATCTAGCTGTTGGAGCATTTAATGCTGACATCTGCCCGTTCAAAAATCAAAAATAGAGAGGCCGGAATACCGAAGTATGCAACGGTATACCGTCGGTATGCCGTCTTTCTTCACAGAAAGTTTTCTGAGCAGAAAATCGGTATACCGTCGGTACACATCGGTATACCATCGGTATGCCGATTTTCTTTACAGAAAAATTTTATTGCTCAAAAATGGTATACCGTCGGTACATAGCGGTATACCGTCGGTATGCCGATTTTCTTCACAAAATGTTTTCTCACGAAGAAATTAGTATACCGTCGGTGCATGGCGGTATGCCGTCGGTATTCCATTTCTGAAGACATTGATTTTTGACTGAAAAAACAGAAGGGGCTTATGTTTTGTCATCCACCTTAAGCGTTACATAGGAAGTCCTAGACCTTGTACGGACTCTAAAACTTGAATCTTTTGAGAGCAGTCTTTGAGTGTGCGCTGGTTTCTTCAGTTTTGTTTTCGGTGACTTCTTAAAACTTTCATGTGGTTTTGCTGAGTGGCTTGGATAAACAGATTTCTTTGTAGCAGCCATTTGAAAGCTTGAGGGTGTATCTGTTTGCTGAAAATATAGAGAAAACTAAACCACGAAGATGCTGTTAATGTTATCAAAATAAATGTGCCAACACACTTCACTTCATACTCATGGCTAGTTCAGGATTGAGATTAGTCCAAATTTGAGAAAAATTTACTCATGACATGGCTTTTTGTTCCCATTTTTTTTACTTAGGACTAGGACTGTCCCCAACCCCAACCTCCCTCCCCCCATCCAATTTTTTTCCTTCATTTCAACCTTTCACTCTCTCTCCCCCAAAACCTCTTAAATTCCTACTTTTTTCTCCACTACCTCCATCTTCTCCATCTCTAACAAAACCTTAGATTCCTTCTCAATCTTGTTCCTGTTGTAAAAAAGAGAGAGAAAGAGAAGAAATTAATAACCAGAAATATGTACATAGTTTTTCTCATTGATAACATATATAGAGAGAATGGGATAGAGATTGTTTATCGGTATGGATAAGGGCATCCGTATTTGGGTTTATCCAAATTACAACACTCCCCCTTAGATGTCCACCTTAATTATTTTCTCATTAAAAACTTTTTTAGGAAAAATTCTTTGGAAAAAATTCATAGAAAAGAAAAGAGTACAATAATATTGTTCAGGAATATGATTCTTCAGGAATCTAAGTGGGTGCGACTTACACCGCCTCGTTAAAAACTTTTCGAAGGAAAAATCCAGTAGAAAAAAATCTCAACGAAGGAAAAGAGTAAAGACATACTTTAAGATGTCTCCATTAGCATCTTCATGATGCTTGCATCTACATGATGTTTCCCCCAAAAATATTACATTCTTGTTCTTACATCAATTCAAAATAAAAAAATTAACCTCCAATACAATATTACATCTCACTCCAACACTTTATTTGTCTATACATTTATACTCATATCCTTATAAAGAGGTTGCAGGCTTTATTTGTGATTCCTAAAAGCTCGCAACTCTCCCTGATATGTTAAACTTTTGAAAACATAGTCCTGCACATTCTCTTGTTTGCTCTATTAATTGTAAGAGATATTTGGGAAGATTGTCACAATATTTTACTCTATTTATTTCCAAAATACCTACAACTTTCTTTAGTAAAACTATATCTTATTTGTGAAATCCTTTTAAAAAGTATCAGATAAATATTTTGCATTTGTATATCTCAATATATCGAAACATTCATCAAGAATAATTAGTGTGCATTATGTCAAGTATATGTGTGTAGATGCATATTAGCAGATTCACATAAAATATTGTGTTGGGTGAATGACAATAAAAAAATTGTATTTTAAATATGTGCTTCAGGACCCAGAACATGTTCTTTTGGTCGTAACATGACCATTATAGGTATATTATTCATATTAATTCTCTACAGAATATTTATCACTTCAGGAGATTTACCTCTACATGAGACTATCTCTACATGAGATCAAAATTATCTTATCTCTACAAGAGATTAATATTATCTTTTCAAGAGATTATATTAGATATCTTCTAGATATTCATCATTTTATGATATTACATGAGATCTCTTTTGAAGATTTTTGTCTTCTAGAGTTTATCCCTTATGAGATCTCTTCGAGAGATTTTGATCTCTTCGGGAAATTTTCGATCTCTTCGGGAGATATTCGAACTCTTCAAGAGATATCTGATCTCTTCGGGAGATATCTGATCTCTTCGAAAGATTCCATATCTCTTCGGGAGATTTCCTATCTCTTCGAGAGATTTTCTATCTCTTCGGAAGATTCCCTATCTCTTCGGGAGATATTATCATATTTTCTATCTCTTCAGGAGATTTTCTCTTCAGAGGTACTTTAATCTCTTTAGGAGATTTTTTCTTCAGAGGTACTTTAATCACTTCAGGAGATCTTCTCATTAGAAAAAAAAGATCTTCTCTTCAGGAGGTATGTAGTGCCCCGTTCCCGATAGGCGGTGAACTATGTAATATGCTTGCGGCGAGTCAGATCGGTCGGGAACTTAGATGGCTATCTGACTTGATTGCTGAGCTTGGCTTACGATAACCCTTTGCGGCATCGAATAAATCGATTTGGATGAATGTTACAAAAATCGATCCAACTAATGGAATGGCTTCTGTTGGAATAAGATCCCGTTTGGTTCAGTGTAATGTAATCGTAATCGCAATGTAATCAAATGGAAGAAAAAAATATTTTTTCTATTTGATTATATTGCGATTACGATTACATTACAGTGTACCAAATGAGGCCTAAGTCCTAGATGCAGCAGGCTGCATCTATGCGAGTAAGCTCTATATAAGAGTCCCTTCGACGGGACCGGACTACTGTATGGTTTTCTTGAGTTTTCGCTGTTTAGTTTTGATGAATATATTTTTGCGTCGATTTCTGAATACATTCTACAAATTTCGAAACGGAGGATTAAAGAAGGAATTCTGACTAAGTGTTGGTGCCATTGCAGGAGCTCGCTTAACTGAAGCTTGAACGTTGCGAAGCGCTTCGACCCTCGGCATGATCAAATACTTGGTGGGTGGTTCGGCCCCTTTTTTCTACTCCTTCCGACAATCAAAGTTCTTTTGCCTCGAACTTATTCAAATCGACGATGCCAAGTTAAATGCATGACAATCCACTAAGATCAAGAACTCGGGAAAATATATCGATTTAGAGTAATTTACTCTGAACATATAAGTTTCGCACCAAAACAAAAAAAGATAAGGTTCTAGAAAAGAGATAGACTATTCCATGATCTGCAAAATCAAACGATGAAACATTGATTGCGGCTGTCACGACCCGCATCCGCTTTTCGGATGCGAGCTCGTGAGCAAGCCAACTAAGCATCAAGCGGACTCCAGCCCGACTCGAATACATAAACGCTGTCAAGGCTATGGTATACTTCCAAATCTTGGCAATGCAATCCATATCTCAAATCCACAAGAGTAATATAAGCATGAATGAACAACTATGGGTCCAGTTCGGGCTGATTTGGTACAACCGGGTCATCTATAAATCAATAAATCTTAATAATAAATAATTAAATTATTTATAGGAGTCAAGTCGCAACTTGGTCTGGTTTTCCTAGTTAGGACACACCTATGGCTCGGCCATCCCTACAATGGCTAATACACTAGTCAAGGCACGCCGCTGCACTATCCATGCCATGATTCCTAGTCGTCTTGTACTCCAAAACTCAACCATGACTAAAGTCATCTATCGTAATAATTAACTAAATAATTATTTATAGAAATCTAAAATTCACCATTTAAATCAAATAAATAATGAAAAAAATATTTCAAAAACTTTCGAGAAGGGAGGCTACAACGACATACGGTGCCTCGGGGAATTTGGTGCCTACGGGATGCTAAATCGGAAGTACGACTTTGGAAATAATAACTCAGTTGCATGAGTTAGAAAAAATGATAATGCTGCTTAATATTGTCCACGCTATGCAATCTGTTTTACATGTTAAATTGTTCCTGCATTGCATGGTCACGGACAACTTGTGCACAAGGGTTTTCTCGAAACGGTATCCGGGGCATCGAAACCGAATCGACCTAGGAAAAATTTGAGATTTCGTGCTTGGCACGAGGCATTACGGGACCTCCAGCTAGGCTTGCAACCTAGTCTAATAGGGCGCGTCGTAATGCCATGAAGAATAGTCCCTCATGGTGATTAACACCGATGACCGCATATAAGATAGCATTCTCACCAATTGTCTTATGCAGGTGAAAATTATAATTTCTGTTTTATGCAGGGACGTGCACGGCCGTGGTAATAATGAGATAAACTGCTATGATTTCTGTCAACCCCTTGACCAGTTATTTTTTTCTCGAATTTATTAAATCGAAACACATTCTTATTTGTCTCGTATAGTGGTTATGTGTAAATTTTTGTTTTACAATAAATATCCATAGAGGACCAAAGGGTAATAAATGTTTTGACAGGGCCCTTTATGCGAAAAGGTCATTATTCAAATATTTCTTTCCAACCGAGAACTCGACTGTTATATATGAATTTAATTTAAATTCAAACAACAGACCAATTCGAATGCTTCCATCCAATCTCCTCATCCCCTCAAGTTTAGCAAATTAGATGTATATATAATTAGCAGTCGATCCATCGGATCTCGAAAACCACAAAATTCAGATATCCAGCCGCATCATTCCCCTGCTCTCTTATCCAATTCAAATATAGACTAATCCCAACGCTCTTAGAGATCAAACCAAATCTGATTTGAATTCAGGTTCTTGCTATCATAATTCCTATATATATAAAGGGAAGCAGCCGACCTAGATCACCCACAAATCCGTATTCTTCTCCACCACAAGGAAGCCAAAGAGCAACCTCAAGTTTTGTTGGGAGGAGAACCAAAATCTTCATCAAGTAATCCCCTTTCTCTTCATCTATATTGTTCCTTAAACCTAGTTGATTAGCAGGTTAATGTAGGTATAAGTGTTTGTTAAAATTCCTAAGAGATAGAACCCATGAGTAATGGTGTATAAATGATGTATCAGCCTCGATATAAAGGCACTAACACAATAGCAGAACCGGGGAAACCATGGAGCCCTATATTGATGTGTATCATATAGATCACACTCGAATAATCCTGTAGTTAATGAACTATTGAAGTGCACACCTTGTCTTGTACATGGAAATACCATAGAGGTTCCTAGGTAGGTTCAGTCTATGCATTGGTATGCTAATCTTCCTATCATATATCAGTCAGAGGTATGAACCAAGTTGAGAGTTCTGGTATGTCCAAGGGTTAGAAGGAACATCAAACAGCAGCAACAAAACCTGCTATTGACAGCATCCTGAATATAGTTGTAGCCTTGTTAATAGGACTGCTTGCACAGGACAGCAGGGTCCTACAGTAACAGGGAGGGTGCCCTTGAGTAGTTGCCTAGTAGGATACCTAGGAGATTGATTAAGATGACTATACTAGGACTAGATTCCAGTTATGGTTCACCTATACGCCCTAGGTGGTGTACAGGAGCAAACCAATAAGCCTTGTATAGTCTTTAGATGCCTTTCCTGTCTTCCTCTTTGTTGTATGTACCAGCAGGGTAATAGGTTCAGTAGTATGGATGGTGTCCTATTGTCCAAAGGGAGATACAGTTCAGTAGAGAGGCAGTCCTGTAGGTTTGCACACATGGGTATGGTGTACACGAGTGGATAGCTCTCATGTACTAGTCTATGTAGGTCCCTATATGCTGAAGCAACAGGTAATGCAAGGCCTAACCTAACCAAGCCTATGACAGCTAACTGGGGTATCAGATACCCTAATACACAAGAGGCTTATTGCATTCTAATTTGTCATGTCCTGCATACCTATGGGGGAAAATCTGCCAATTTGATTAATCTGCCATATATTTTTAGTTCAAGTAAATTGTCCTGCATATAGGTCAAGCCTAGTGGAGTATCAGATATTTTGTCAAGTTCTACATATTAGGCATTCTCTGATCTGCCTTAGTGTTCCCACATTAGCCTATATTGTGTTCAGTTCTCAGTTTCCTTTTGGGATGCCCAGCTATAGGAGTAACTGACCCTTGAGTATTGATGAACCCTTGACTAATACTCTAAGTATCAGTCCACACAACCTTAGCATATATGTCCTGACTATCCCAAAGTCCTGCCTCATCAAGTATACATGTGTACTCCATAATTTATATATATAAATATGTATGTGGTCTTGTCTACAGTATCACTTTTGTTCAGTTAACCATGTGTCAGCATGGACCATGAGTACAAGAACTAGCCTGCAGTAGAGAGCAGGGGATAACATGGTTGTAGAGTGTGGGACACATAATACCTGATTTTAAGGTGTACCCAATTGGCAGATAAGAGAGTTTTTGGTTAGGGATTGTCACTTGTAGATTGGTAGCATATTGGTTTTAATATTGAAGTGACTTAGTTTAAGTAATACATGATAGGAATTAATCCTGAATATAGGTATAGGCCTCTGTTGCCATACGAATAGAACTAAATACATCCTGAATATATCTGTAGGCATGTCATAGACTGATTTCACAGGACTGAATACATCTGTGGCCCATGTAGCTTATAGGCTAAGGGGAACCTTCCTAGTGTGCCCGTGATGACCTAAGAACCCATCCCTGCCATCAAGAAAGATGGATACATGAATTTTCCTTATACCCATTAGGAATACAATATAGGATTTCCTTGTAGCAACCAGATGTGTAAACCCCTGTAGCCTTAGACACTAGTAGATGAGACCCTCCCTGGTATTCAAGTGCCATTAAGGCTAGAAGTACACATATTGGACCAAGTCTAGGTACCACCTTACTCTGTGGAATCAAAACCTACAGGTAATAGAGGCACGGCAGTAGTAATTGGGGATGGCCTAAAGGAGAGTATTTTGGAAGTGTCCAGTGGATGTTAGGTGGTGCAAAGAAAGGTTTTAGGATACCCTTAAGTAATTTGCTCATGAATGTAACAGCTACACATTCATACATTGGTACCAAATATAAGTTTCACCATTTTTTTTGTGACTTAGAATATGTATTTGTGGATAGCCTTGGTCTAGATTTCATTAGAGATTAAAGACTGATTATGTTATGTTTTAATATGCTGGAAAATTGCCACACATGTCATATAGGATGTGATTGATTATCCTATATCACCCTGATGTCTTATCCTCTACTATGTCAAGTAAAGTTATGAATAGTGCCATAGATCAAGAGGCTTGAGGCATACTGTCATATGCCCCATATGGGTTATAGGTCAAGCATGTCATTTGAACAGGGGTCCATATCAAAGATAGGACAAGAGAATAATTAGTAAACCTAGAAGTTATTCAGGAAAGTAAATAAGTTTACCTTCCAATTATATCTATTAATTCAAGTTAATTTATAAACAGGTTGGAGACCCCAATTTAGCACTTGACAGTGCCAGCAGCACAGGACCACAGGCAAGTATATCTTGCCTCCCTCTACAGTTTTATTTACATGCATTGTATTTCATTTTTTCTAGTTTTGATTGTTTATGGACATGTGCTTTTCGTATATATTATGTTGAGTTATTTTTATTGCATATAGCCGTGTTCATGTTTGGTCTTGTGGTTCACATTCGGAGTTTCTCATCAGTACTTTGCTTGAGTCGTGTCATAGAACGAGTGCATGTAGTGAGCTGCTAAACCCTTGATTATCGCTTTACACAACCATATTTGCCATTGATTGTAAAAGTACAGAACAGTTTTATGGGAGGACTGAACTTAGACTCACAATACAAACTCGCTTGTACAAAGAAAGCCTAGGGACGAAAACCTAGGTACAGAAGTCTAAGTACAATTATTTATTTTAGATTCTGGGGGGTGACGATAGAGGCTCGGGAAGGTGACGGCAGCCCTGCCTTACTCCTTGGACGATCGGTATGCAGCCTTGGCTCCTGTGAAGAGATGGTTGGCGTTGACGAAGAAATGCTCTTCTTGCTCTCCTCGTATTGCTCTTCTGGCTTCTCTCTCTCTCTCTCTGTGTATTCTCTCTCTGATTATTGGAGGAGTCCCTCTGTCTATCTTCTCTATTGCAAGGGAATGGCACCCTGTTATTTATAATAGTGGGGGGCATCATTAGGGTTTGGATGATTACCCATTCTCAAAGTGGCGGCGGCCTGGTGATTGATCAATCTGGGCCATTAGTCTTGAGTGTGAAGGATCTGGACCATTAATATGGATTATGCCAAATCCCATCAATAATAAATGTTGATTGCAATAAATCTCCATCATGATGATCTACTGATGTCCGCAAATCTAAATGAATCAATTTAATTCATTCTCTTGCCACGTGTCCCAAATCATTGGGATCTGACCCAAACTTTGATTATCTTTAGGACACGTGTCATGTCATCATTGTTGAGCCGTATGAGGAGCGTTCATATTTGGGCCGCATGAAGGTCGTCATGACCGAGCCGCATGAAAGATTTCATGACCGAGCCGCATGAATAGTCTCTATACTCGAACCGTATGAAGGTTGTCATGACCGAGCCGCATGAATCTGTTCATGACCAAGCCGCATGGGTGTCTTCATGGCCGAGCCGCACGAGAGTCTTCATGGCCGAGCCGCATGGGTTTCTTTATGGCTGAGCCGTATGGGGGACCTTCATGGTTTGAGCCGCATAGATTTCTCTGCACTTGCCGCATGAACTTGTCTAGTCTGGCCGCATGGACCTGCCTCGAAACTTGGTAGACAGCGCCGTATTGGTGAAGATTTTCTTCATTTTCTAAGAAAATTCTGCTTTTTGTGTCAGTCATTATGACAACTTTATGTCAGGTCTGTCATCTGTCAGCTGTCAGCCGTCAGAGCATTAAATACGTCCAGACGTTGGGCACAGCTATTTTGAATGCCACGTAGCCTCTCTCTCTGAGCCGCATGGAGTCCACTCGAGCTGCCTATTTGTTTGAGCCGCATGTCCATGTTGGTAACTTTTGAGCCGCCTGATACTCTTGAGCCACATGAAGCTCGTCTGATTTTGAGCCGCATGAAGCTTTCTGTGTTCTGTGCCGCACGAAGAATGTCTCATGACCGAGCCGCATGAAGGACGTCTCATGACCGAGCCGCATGAGAAATGTCTCATGACCGAGCCGCATGAAGGACGTCTCATGACCGAGCCGCATGAGGAATGTCTCATGATCGAGCCGTATGAAGGACGTCTCATGACCGAGCCGCATGAGGAATGTCTCATGACCGAGCCGCATGAAGGACGTCTCATGACTCGTATGAGGAATGTCTCGATCAGCCCGTGCACTCGCTTTGTCGGCCCGGTATCCCGAACACACGAGTGCGTAGGTATCATGTTTGCTCCCTGATGTAGGGCTAATAGAAACACTTGCCCTCGATCTTTGTTGGGAGGCTCTTGAGAACCACTCTGTCCGTTTGCCACCGGGGGCTGGACACGGGCGGCTCTGTACAACTTTCCATCAGAGGCCCGCTTAGCGGGACGCTCTTGATGGTCAGAGGATGGGACAGCTGACTGAGCCCGATGAGCCTGCGCTGCCCTACTTCTTCTACTTAGCACCCGAAGGTGCGTAATAGGAAGAGTCCAAGTTTGGAAGGAGGGAAGAAAAGTTGGTGCCCCCTTTCAAAGGAGGTAAGGGGGCTCTATTTATAGAATGGAGTGAGCCCTTTCTTCTTCTTCTTTCCGATGTGGGACTAAAAGCAATATTTTCCATGCTTCTACAGGACCCCCTTCAAAGTTTCTAAATTGTAAATTTGGAACACTTTGAATAAGAAGCATGGAAAGTAGATTTGTTTAGGTGTGGCAATCCAATCAGAGGTAGCATGGACGTGATAGGTTTGGGTACTTCTGCAGGGGATTTTATGTGGACTTATCATCCTTGGCGTACCTTGGTTTTAGGTACGGATAATAAGTTGAGAGAGAGAACCATCATATTTACTCAGAGGTGGTATGGACGTGGTAAATATAAGGTTGATGGTAGAGCTTTCCTACTCAGAGGTGATATGGACATGGTAGGAGTGAACTCGAATGAGGATACATAGAACATCTCAGAGGTGCTATCAACGTGGAAGTTCTATGTATTGGGTGAAAGAATGCTATGGAACAGCTGGGCTCCGAAAGCATGTGATGATGAGGAAAGATGTGGATGTACTAAGGGACCTAGTACGGCATTTGTGGTCAGCATAGGACATTTGTGGGCCTATTATCCTTGGCATACCTTGGTTTTAGGTACGGATAATAAGTTTGATAGGGATACCTAGAACAACTCCGCGGTAAGGCGGATATGGAGGTTCTTGGTATCGGGCGAAAGAATGCCATAGAGCAGTGGTCAGTTTTCTGTTTTCTTTCACTGTTTTTCTTTTTTTTTGTCAAGGGATGTGATCCCAGATGATGTAGTACTTTGAATTTTGAATAAATGAGCATGTTTCAACTCATCTTCTCTTTCTTGTGCTTGTGGTGTTTGTGGAATTGGACCTGTTGGGGGATTATTTGTGGACCTGTTACCCTGTGCGTACCTTGGTTTTAGGTACGAGTAACAAGTTTCGGAGAGGAATACCTAGAACAACTTTGCGATAAGACAGCTATAGAAGTTTTTTGGTATTCGAGAGAATGCCAGGGAGCAACTAGGCTCCTAGGCATGATAGGGAAGGGATGGGCGTGTACTGGAGACCCAGTACAGCATCTGTGGTCGACTGAGGATATTTGTGGTCATCGGAAGACGTTTGTGGGCCTATTATCTTTGGGCGTACTCAGATCGTGGGTATAGATAATAGTCGAGGGAGGACCATCATACTTACTCAGAGGTAGTGAAGACATGGCAAGTATGGATTTGCGGAGGATATTTATGGTCAACAGAGGACTTTTTGTGGTCAACAGAGGATATTTGTGGTCAACAGAGGACATTTGTGGTCAACAGAGGATATTTTGTGGTCAACAGAGGACATTTGTGGACCTATTACCCTTGGCGTACCCCGATTTAGGATACGAATAATAGGATGAAGGGGAACCAACATACTTACTCAGAGGTAATGAGGACATGACAAGTATGAGGGTTTTACCGTGGAGTCTTCCTACTCAGAGGTAATGAGGACATGGCAGGAGTGGACTCAACGGAGGATATTTGTGGTCCTATTATCCTTGGCATACCCTGGGGTTTTTGTTTTTTGGTACAGATAATAAGTCGAGGGGGGACCAATATATTTACTCAGAAGTAATGAGGACATGGCAAATATGAGGGTTTCTTCGACGGAGCCTTCCCACTCAGAGGTAATGAGGACATGGCAGGAGTGGGCTCAATAAAGGAGGGTACATAGAACGACTCAGAGGTAATGAGGACATGGAAGTTCTATGTAAAGGGGTGATTTGTTTTTGGCGGAAGCGAAACGACTCAGAGGTAATGAGGACATGACCGTTTTGGAATTTCGTGGATCGGTTACCCTTTTTGTGCACTGAGAGTGCGGGTAGTAGATTATGAGGGAGGATCTCTTCCAGGAAGAAAGTTTAGAGGTATGATCATACATGACTTACTATCTGAAAGAGTGACCGGAATGTGAGTTCAGAGGCACCAGCGGGTACATAACTCGATAATCTGGAATGTGGAGAGATGAGTTCAGCGGTACCAGCGGGTACATGACTCGATAATCTGAAATGTTGGATAGTGTGAGTTCAGCGGCACCAGC
The DNA here is from genome assembly GCA_029216955.1 of Iris pallida. NCBI lineage: Eukaryota > Viridiplantae > Streptophyta > Magnoliopsida > Asparagales > Iridaceae > Iris > Iris pallida. Next base: position 18,915,606 of record JANAVB010043418.1, on the reverse strand, counting down.
GGGTACATGACTCAGTGATCTGGGAAATTTGGAGGCAGAATGTGAGTTCAGCGGTACCATAGGGTACATAACTCAATCATCGAGGATTTTTTTTTTGGGATGTCGTTTCGGACGTAATACTTCTTCAGGAACTTGCCGTTGATGGGCAACATGAGCAAGTCTCAGTGTGAGCAGCCTCATACTTGGCCAGCTTCGACTCTTCTTCGGCCACCCCCTGTGTAAATACAGACTGAGAGGATGACTCGGACAACTTGATTATCAGGGGCTCCATGGGTGGAACAGAACGTGGGGTTATTGGCGCACTAGCCACCCCCAGCTTGGTACTCGATGTGGGATGGGGAGTGGCTGGTTCGCTAGAAGTGTCAGACCTTGCATCGGGGTGACGACCCTTCTTGGGAAGGCGTATCGTCAGTGGCTTGTCGGAGGGGTTGAACTTCTCCGTTTGGGGCTGACCGACTCTCGGCAGTCTGATTGTTAGTGGCCCCGTTGTGGATCTTGGCACTTGGCCAGACCTTGGCAGCCAGATTGTCATCTGCTCTTCTTGTGCCAAGAGGCTGATCGCGTCCTTACGCAGAATGGCGGTAAGGGGTGCAGACCTGCCTGGTTTGCGAGCTTGGAGGTGGATCGTCAGAGGTTCTTCTGATCCTGTGGCTGCCTCGGTACCAGCTTGTACATCTCTTTCACCAAGATGCTTCTTTGATTTTTCGTACAGACAGGAGTCTGAGTAGTAAGATTCGACCCCTTTGAAGGGATCGATATCAGCAAATTTCGTCCTCACGAAGCCGTGTTTGTCGACATATTTGAAACACTGGTGCAGCGTGGAAGGCACGATCATATAATCGTGTATCCATGGGTACCCCAAGAGGATGTTGTAAGAAGTGTCTGCATCTATGACGTAGCAGGTGACTTCGAATTGGAGGTCGCCAATTTGACACTTCAGACGAATCTTCCCAATAGGGTAGCTCCTGCCCGAATTGAAACTGCTGATGGCGGTGCTTGTAGGTGTCAGGCGATGCATTGGGATGCAGAGATGATGTAGCAGACCCTTCGGGATGATGCTTATGGAAGAGCCAGGATCTATGTGCATCTGATCCACCTTCACGTCGCCGATGTATCCCGTGTAGTATAGCGGGCGATCGTGTAGGTTAGTTTTGATGAGCATGTCCTGCGGAGTGAAGACGATGTTGGGTATTGCTCCCGTGTAGGCACTGTCTTGGAGATCCACGGGTGAGTCCTCCCCGGTGAGGTTGGATTGAGCCAGATAGACATCGGCATTTTGGAGTGCTTCGCTTAATACAATACGAACGTCCTTGGAGAGCCTTAGGAGTTCGTACAGTGACAACTTGGCCGGTGTATTAGCCAATTGCGCTAAGATGTCAAAGCTGTAGGGCCTCTCTAGCCCTTGGGCTGCCTCTTTTCGGAGGGATTTGTCGAAGCGAGTCTCCCTCGGCCTAGGCTTGTCGGTCGTCGAAGGCTGAGCAGGTCCCGGAGCATCAGTTGTAGTGGGTTAATGATTTTCAGCTGGATTGTCAACCACAGGTTGGGATTGCGCTTCGGACCGCGTGACGACGGCTGTAGCTTCCTCGTTGTCTGCGGTGATTGTGTGGCAGGTCTTGACTTTTCCACTTTTCTTCTTGTCGGTGGAAGATGGTGTGGGCCGAGTCACTTCTGACACCAAGTCTGGATGTATCCATATGACCTTCCCTCGTGATGTGGTGAGGGGTACTAGACCGGCAGCCTGATCTCGGGGAGGTGGAAGATTGGTAATCTCCATTGTCGCTAGAGGGACGGGGATCACCCCGTCTTGAGTCTCGGTCGGAGGGAAGCTGCCGAATTGTACGGATACCATATTGGCCGCCACGGTTACCTCTTCGAAATCGATGGCTAGAGCGTTTGAATCGATGAGGTTTTGGATATACCGTTTCAGTTGGTAACAATCGTGTGTAGCATGATGGACATAGCGATAATAATGGCAGTACTTTGGATTCTCCATCTCTGCTGGTCGCGGTTCCCGTCTTGGTGGAGGAAGCTGAATTCTGTCCCCTTGTATGAGCATGTCCAAGATGGGCTTGACATGACTGTCTTCGAAGAAGTAAGTGATTTGCGGCCATTGTTTGTCTGCAGGCTTTGGCTCAGGTTTTTGTGCTGTATCGGCCACCATAGCCTGCTTTTTCTTGCTGTCCCGATTGTTGGAGGGGCTACCCCCATTATCGTTGTTGGGACGCTTGCCCTTGTTTTCTCCTTCCGAGATGTGCAATCCAAGTTGGCGAGCCTTTTTCAGTCGTTCTTCGACGCTTGTGGCGCTGATGATGAACGTCTTCCAATCTTTGAATTGACTTTCGCCCATCCAGAGACTGATCGTTGGAAGCAGTCTCTTTTGGCAAATTTCAATCAAAGAGGAATCTAGATTTCCGGAGGGCAGCTTCATGGCGGTTTGGCAGAACCGCTCAATATAGTTCCTTGTCAACTCCTTCTCCCCTTGGACGACGTCCATGAGGTTGGACATGGTGACGTCCTACCCTACTTCGTAGAATCTCTCCAAGAACAGGCACTTGAAGCCGGCGAAGGAGTGGATGCAGTTATCCGGCAGATTACGATACCAGTCAAAGGCGACTCCTTCCAATGCCCCAATGAATAATCGCGTGAGGATAGCATCATCATGGGGCAGATGGTCGGTGGTAACCTCGAAGTAAGTGATGTACCGACTTGCTAAGGTTTTGCCATCATATGGGTTGATATTGAACGGCTTATATTTTGGTGGAATGGTATATCCCTCCATTCGGCAGGGTATGGTTGCCGCATTCTGAGGTCTTGAGCGTTTTTTCGGGCATGAAACATGGCTCGGAGCTCCTGGACCTCTCTTCTTACTTCTCGGGCCTCATCTGTTGCGGTAGGGGCTATTATTTCGGGAGGATTATTGCCCGGGTTTGGTGCTGCTGAGTTCGAGTCCGCATTGACCGCGGGACCCGTACTCGTTTAGCCAGGCGTTCCTCCTTGCAGAGTTGGAAGAGCGGCTTTGATTTCATCTACAGACTTGACCAAGGCCTGCAGTATAGCCTCCAAAGTGTCGATGCATTGGCGATCGCTGGAACCACCTTGGTTGCTGTCCGTCATGAACACCGTCCTTACATGAGGAGTGATGGAAGGAACGGTGGAGGATGTGCCCTCCGAGTCGTACCCATGCACCGAGAAGTCATCGGGGTAGGTGGGAATGTTCTCTTCGGGCTCGGACTCGGAGGGAACGGTATCCCCAGCCTCGGAGCTTGCTTCGTCTTGAGAGCCATGGATGTCCTCGGGGACATCAGCGTCTATTGTACCTGATGGGAGAGTTGTTTCCCCGGGCTCGGCTCCTTGAAACATCGGATTGTTGTGTATGTTCGGAGGAGTGCTACCCCCAGTTCCCACGACCCCCAACGATGTGGATGATGAATTTCCCATTGTAGCAGATTTTGTCTTTGAACGGATGTGTTGGAATATTCCGGTGGAGGACAGCCGTTTAGACGACGGTTTCTCAGCTGCAATGGTTGATATCCTGGGGCTGGGAATGCTTGTCTTCTTTCCTCTCCCCTCGGCAGGGACTTTCTGAGTGGAATTGCAGGAGACAACAGGAGGCGCCTCGTCTTCTGAGCTCGGACGCTGTAGTCTTTGGAAGACTGACGGTCGATCTTTCGTCACTGCCGCGTTGTTGCAACAGCAGTTGACGATGATTTGGGTGCAGTGATGTCCAAGCGAGGACTCTTTGTACGTCGAGGCTCCTTCTCTTTTCTTGCGCTTGTGGAGGATCGCCTCACGCAGGTCAGAGGAACCACTTTGTCCTTTTGTCGTTGGGGGCTGGACTCGAGCGGTTCTATACAACTTCCCATCAGAGGCCCGTGTGATAATCAACGGGACGCCCCGATAGTTAGAGGTTGGGACAGCTGACTGGGCTTGGTGAGCCCGCGCTGCCCTAAACTTCCTTCTTTTAGCACTTGCGGGTGCGTAATAGGAGGAGTCCAAGTTGAATACCACAGAGTCTGGCTTATCATCCAGAGAACCATCAGGGTCAGGACCGCATGAGAGACGGTCGAAGACTGATCGAGAGAAGCGTGGAACGGACGCTATACGGCTAGCATTGGGTACCGTGCAGGCTGTCGGTATGCGGTTGTCTTCTGCCGTTGGATGAGTTGTTTTTATGCGGCTAGGAGTCACGACCGTGCAGGCTGGCCGCATGCGGTTGGCAATTGTGGCCGCATGGGTTTTCTGCAAGCGATTGACTTTCTTAGCCGCATGAGTTTCATCCATGTGGTTGGCAACTGTAGCCGCATAAGCTATGCGGCTGACAGATGTGGCCGCATGAGTTTTTTCCATGCGGCTGGCGGATGTAGCCGCAAGAGCTTTCTCTCTGCGGCTAATTCCCTTATGCGGCTCGGATCTCATAGAGTTCCTCTTTGCCCCTGCAAGTCCAGCATCATAGTATTTTTTCTGCCGGACTTGGGGACAGCAGAGTTGTCTACGGTCTGAAGTGGGGCCACAGGAGAGTCTTTCTCGCCGTCTTGAGCAACAGAGGATTTTCCATCGAGCGCTTGGGGAGGAGCAAATGATTTTGACCTCCACTCTTTGCGAGCCTTCGTGCCGCGGGTACGCTTCTGGACCGGGCCAGCGCTTCCTTCGGAGAGCATCTCTTCAAACGCCTGTTGGTCGAAGCGGACGACCATCTTTTATTACGTGGAGCCAAGTTTGGCTGCATCCGATTGCGTCACCAACTCCTCAGCCGTGGAGAAGTTAGTCTCCAGCAGAGTCGCCATCGTGTTTGCCATTGATTGTAAAAGTACAGAACAGTTTTATGGGAGGACTAAACTTAGACTCACAATACAAACTCGCTTGTACAAAGAAAGCCTAGGGACGAAAACCTAGGTACAGCAGTCTAAGTACAATTATTTATTTTAGATTCTGGGAGGTGACGATAGAGGCTCGGAAAGGCGACGGCAGCCCTGCCTTACTCCTTGGACGATCGGTATGCAGCATTGGCTCCTGCGAAGAGATGGTTGGCGTTGACGAAGAAATGCTCTTCTTGCTCTCCTCGTATTGCTCTTCTGGCTTCTCTCTCTCTCTCTCTCTCTCTCTGTGTATTCTCTCTCTGATTATTGGGGGAGTCCCTCTGTCTATCTTCTCTATTGCAAGGGAATGGCACCCTGTTATTTATAATAGTGGGGGGCATCATTAGGGTTTGGATGATTACCCATTCTAAAAGTGGCGACGGCCTGGTGATTGATCAATCTGGGCCATTAGTCTTGAGTGTGAAGGATCTGGACCATTAATGTGGATTATGCCAAATCCCATCAATAATAAATGTTGATTGCAATAAATCTCCATCATGATGATCTACTGATGTCCGCAAATCTAAATGAATCAATTTAATTCATTCTCTTGCCACGTGTCCCAAATCATTGGGATCTGATCCAAACTTTGATTATCTTTAGGACACGTGTCCTGTCATCATTATTGAGCCGCATGAGGCGCGTTCATATTTGGGCCGCATGAAGGTCGTCATGACTGAGCCGCATGAAAGATTTCATGACCGAGCCGCATGAATAGTCTCTATACTCAAACCGCATGAAGGTTGTCATGACCGAGCCGCATGAATATGTTCATGACCGAGCCGCATGGGGGTCTTCATGGCCGAGCCGTACGAGAGTCTTCATGGCCGAGCCGCATGGGTTTCTTTATGGCTGAGCCGCATGGGGGACCTTCATGGTTTGAGCCGCATAGATTTCTCTGCACTTGCCGCATGGACTCGTCTAGTCTGGCCGCATGGACCTGACTCGAAACTTGGTAGACAGCGCCGTATTGGTGAAGATTTTCTTCATTTCCTAAGAAAATTCTGCTTTTCGTGTCAGTCATTATGACAACTTTATGTCAGGTCTGTCATCTGTCAGCTGTCAGCCGTCAGAGCATTAAATGCGTCCAGACGTTGGGCACAGCTGTTTTGAATGCCACGTAGCCTCTCTCTTTGAGCCACATGGAGTCCACTCGAGCTGCCTATTTGTTTGAGCCGTATGTCCATGTTGGTGACTTTTGAGCCGCCTGATACTCTTGAGCCGCATGAAGCTCGTCTAATTTTGAGCCGCATGAAGCTTCCTGGGTTCTGTGCCGCATAAAGAATGTCTCATGACCGAGCCGCATGAGAAATATCTCATGACCGAGCCGCATGAAGGACGTCTCATGACCGAGCCGCATGAGGAATGTTTCATGATCGAGCCGTATGAAGGACGTCTCATGACCGAGCCGCATGAGGAATGTCTCATGACCGAGCCGCATGAAGGACGTCTCATGACTCGCATGAGGAATATCTCGATCAGCCCGTGTACTCGCTTTGTCGGCCCGGTATCCCGAACACACGAGTGTGTAGGTACCATGTTTGCTCCCTGATGTGGGGCTAATAAAAACACTTGCCCTCGATCTTTGTTGGGAGACTCTTGAGAACCAGTCTGTCCGTTTGCCGTCGGGGGCTGGACACGGGCGGCTCTGTACAACTTTCCATCAGAGGCCCGCTTAGCGGGACGCTCTTGATGGTCAGAGGATGGGACAGCTGACTGAGCCCGATGAGCCCGCGCTGCCCTAGACTTCTTCTACTTAGCACCCGAAGGTGCGTAATATGAAGAGTCCAAGTTTGGAAGGAGGGAAGAGAATTGGTGCCCCCTTTCAAAGGAGGTAAGGGGGCTCTATTTATAGAATGGAGTGAGCCCTTTCTTCTTCTCCTTTCCGATGTGGGACTAAAAGCAATATTTTCCATGCTTCTACAAACCAGAGAGTCCACACTCGGGACGAGGGTTAATCAGTGCACCAGAGAGTCCACACACGGGGACGAGGGTATTTGTCGTGTTTATTGGCACCAGAGAGTCCACACTCGGGATGAGGGTTGACCATTTGTACCAGAGAGTCCACACACGAGACGAGGGTATTTTGCCGTGAGCTAACCAGAGAGTCCACACTCGGGACGAGGGTTAGTGCTTAGTTCAAACCCGTGAATCTACACTCGGGATGAGGGTTTGGTTCTTCCATTGATCTCGTGTTCATTGTTCGCCCGACAGTTCATCCGGCAGTTCATTTATACGTAGTTGTTCTAGTGTTCGTGTGTTCTTGTTCGTGTTCGTAGTCATTTATCGTGTTCCTATTTTTCTTGCTTATTTCTTACGCATGAAAAAACTGCTAGATAGGCCTGTATATTATGTATCTTGTTATGTCCTCTGAGGACCTGATGATCTCTTCAGGTTAACCGAGTTTGAGTCAGGAGCTGTCGAGAGGGTTTGAGTCAGCATCAGATCGCGGTGCCTTACAGTTGAGGTTGCCTTGATTAGCAGGTTATATTCAGATAGTATATTTCATGTATTTGTTTCACTTAACAAAATGCCTTGGAGAAATTTGGCTTTTGAAAATAAAACGAGAAAAAGTACAAGAAGTACAAATTTGATTCTGGAAAAGTATTGCTATGGAAGTCTGATCTGTAAATGATCACTTTGTTCCTTGGACCATATGATGATGATGAAGATCACTGCTTGAAGTAGAACAACTTGGAAGAACTAAGTCACCAGAAAGGTATCGACGCACTTAGGCACTGATGGCGAGGCCGAATGCTTTCCTGCTTTGCTTCACTCTGTTCTGAAAGAAAAGTTGAAGAAGAATGCTCTGGAGAATCAAAGTCTCGAAGTTCTGATCTCTGTATTCTCTCCTGTCTCTCTGTGTTTTTTTCTATCTTTTTTCTCTCTGTCTCTCTGTTATAAGAAAAATAAGTCTATTTATAGACTTGGGCTCTTGTGCGTAAAAACTCAGCCAAAGTTCCATCTTTACTCTAACAACTGCCACCCATGATCGAAGTCATCCTCTGTATACGTTGATACGTGTCCCATCAATTCAGTAAGAATAGGATGCACGTACACACGTTCTTCGAGAAGAGTGGCATGAAAGCCACGTAAGCAAACCACGTTCCAAACTGGTGGAGGAGAATAGGGCGTAAAAATAGCCCAATGTACTCTGAGCGTAAAGCAATAGATTGAGCGTAAAGCAGCTTTGACGTAGACTTCCCGCGTAAAGTGGTTGTTAAATAACCTTGAGCGTAAAAGATAGCTCAAATAGACTTTACGCACACGTCAACTGTTGAGCGTAAAAGCTCGTTAAGTCTTCGTGCGTAAAAGAAGCTATAGTGTGAGCGTAAAGTAGCTCAATCCACACACTAAACGACAACATTGGTCTCTGTGTAAAACAAATCCCTTTGAATTCTGTGATATATGCCATCATTAATATCTTCATGTCAGAGTTTGCATTAAATGCGAGATTTGACAGCTTTGTCCAGCGTAAAATTGGTTGCTCTGTCCTTGGCGTAAAATCATGGGTGTAGACCCGAGCGTAAAATGATCAGCCTTCTTAGGCGTAAATTGATTAGCCTAGTCTTGGGCGTAAAGAAATTACCTGTTCTGCTAGGCGTAAAGCAGATCACTTATGAATGAGATGACTCTTTCTTTGAAGCACTTTTTTCGCTCCTACAGTATTTTTTTCTCTTTTCGTCTTTTGGTAGTAGATTTGTGTCCACCGGACGTGACATTGATTCTTGGATACATTCAGTTTATATTCATTATTGCTTAGTTTCATGGATATTCATTGATCTTGGTTGTGTCTTAATTTTTCTATGGATGAGATATAGATTTTCATGTGATACTAGATTCAGTGACTTGTGAGTTATAGACAGCGTTCTACCGCCGATACTGCGGCGTAGGCTGGGCTTGGACACGTCTTGTATCCGAAAAGCGGGTGCGGGTCGTGACAATTTCTGTCTGCTTTACTGTTTCAAATGGAAGGCTATCAATATGAACTGAATTCATTTAGTTCTAAATAGAAAAAAACTCCAATGCATGCCTATCTTAACAAATCAAAGTCGGTTTAGACGAGTGGGTTCGTCCCGCTCACTAGTGCATTTTCTAGTGTACTAATCCCCAATCCCACAGGTGACGAAGACTCTGGAGGTGCACGTCGCTAAGCCAAAGCTGAAGTTTGGAGAGGCATTTTGAAGCTCTTCCTATTCTGAAGTATTTTGAAGCCAATTCATCGAAGGCTTTCAATGTATAAAAGGGTGAATGTATGGAACGATAAGTGTTAGTTTAGGCAGCTTGTCGAGTATATTCCTTTTGTTTCAATCAATGTAGCCGCAACGGCATATCCAATGTAATATGACTTGCACTTTGTTGCAAGCTATTAATGAAAAGCATATTTCTATCTTCCTATACTGCGTGTTTAATTACTCTGAGATTTGTGAAGTTTCAACTTGATGTTTCAAATAAATGATCAAATGTAATATTCTTGCCTTGTACGAGTGCAACTCCAGACTCGTACAGCTTCACGCCTTAGCGAGGACGATCGACTCAGCATAATGGGAATAGGGACGAACGGTTTATCGAATCAGGGTATGACAAATTGGTATCAAAGCTCTGTTATGTTTCTTCGAATTTTCAAAAAATGTTTCACTTTGGAATGTTCGTTGCGATTGCTCAATTGAATGTTTGTCGACATGTTGCGTGAAATAAAAGTTCCATACAAGTAAGCCCGTAGATATTTTTGAGAATACTAACGGGTTTACTTTGTTTTGTAGGAATAACTAAGAAAAATAAAAATAATCCTGGCACAACAATCAACGCTGTAGATAGTTCATCGAGTTCGGAGGGCACTAGCCCTAGCGAGACTACATGGAGAAGATGTTACAGTTGATGGAGCTGCAGCAGCAACAGCTTCAGATGCAAATCAAAGCCCAATTCGGTATGCATCAGAATCAAATGAATGACCTAACGCAGATCGTAAGCAATATAATTGGCAACACCAAAGCAACGGTCGTGACATCCGAAGAGAGGGAAGACGTTTCAGAGGAAGTCGAGGAAGAAGTTCAACCACAAACGATGAACTTTTCTTCCTTATTCAAAGCAACAGAGTTCCGCAAGATGACCCACCGAAGTTCAATGGACGAGCAGAGCCTGATGTGATTGTGGGATAGCTCGCGGAGATTGAGGACTTATTTAATCTCCTCTGCATCGAAGGGTCCCTGAGGGTAGCATGTGCGGTGCTACAGCTGCAATTGAGGGCCTATGACTGGTGTGCGGCTAAGAAATAGGAGATCTACGAAACCGACCCCAACACTAAGATTTTATGGGAAATGTTTAATGAAGCTTTTCTTGAACAATATGTTCCTCGTGTCGTCCGTCGACAAAAGGGGACGAGTTCATGATGTTGAGACAAAGAAATATGTCCGTTGAAGATAATGATACGAGCTTCTCAAACTTATAAAATTTGCCGGTGCCTTCCTACCCAACAAAGAAGAATGGTGAGCGCGTTTTCAACAAGGTCTAAATGATGAATTATGTAGGAACGTCATGAATCGGTGATGCCAGACTTATCGTGAATCCTATGAAGCCGTACTTGATAGCAAGAGGATCTTTGGCCGTATGTCTCAACGAGTCGTGCCAGTCGCCCGCAACAATTTTAATAAACGACCAAACAACGCTGGAGGGTCTGGAATACAGAAGCGTCCAAACGCATTTGAAAATCGAGGCTCCTATAACAAAGTACGATACAACAAGTACGGCAAAAATGGATATCAGACATTTCAATGCATGGTGTCTGGATGCTTCAGATGTGGTAAGATAGGTCACAAGTCTTATGATTGTCTCCACGGGAGAACGAACCCCCCAAGAAACGTTCCAAATACATACAGAAACAATGCTCCAAATCATGATAGAGCGCCTCCACTATGAGACGCAAATGTGGTGCCGGTGAAGCCGCAAAACCAACGTCATGGAGCGCAAGGCCGAGTGTATGCCTTGACTCGGGATGAGACGTTCGAGTTCGATACTGTTGTAATAGGTATATTACTCTATAAAAATATGTATGCTCGAGTATTATTCGAGTGCAACGCATAGTTTTATATCTGCTGATTATGCTAAAGAAAATAAAATAGCCATGCAATCACTAGATATGAACATTAGCGTTGGCACTCCATCAGGAGTCGATATGCCTACAAACTTTATTTGTAGGAATGGACACATTTGTATCGGAGGAAGAAATCTATCCTTAGAAGCCGTCATACTAGACATCAAAGAGTACGATATAATCCTGGACGTGGATTGGTTTGACGCTTGTCATGCAACAATCGAGTGCGTGGAGAAGAGAGTTGTTTTTCGTCTTCCTGACGAGACAAAGTTTTCATATTCATGCGGTACGGTTTCGAAGACGGCCATAGTGGTATAGACAATTTCGGCGAGGCGTATGCGGCGTTCTGGCTGTACGGGATACTTGGCATCAGTTCGAGATATGAGGAAGGATAATACAAACACAGTACAGACTGATGTTGTGGTAGATTTTTTTGACATTTTTCTTGACGAGATGCCCAAGATGCCGTCAGATCGATAAATAGAATTCAGCATCGACACCTTTCTGGATACACGATCGATATCAAAAGTGCCTTACCGAATGGCTCCAGCAGAACTGAAGGAGCTGAAGGTGCAATTACAAGAGTTGCTAGACCGCAGATTTATTTGCCCTAGCGTCTCTCCGTAGGGAGCTCTCGTGCTATTCATGAAAAAGAAAGACGAATCGATGTGGTTATGCATCGACTATCGAGAACTCAATAAGGCTATCGTACGAAATAAGTATCCACTGCCACGAATTGATGACTTGTTTGACCAACTGCAAGGTGCATCAATATTTTCAAAAATTGATCTTCGTTCAGGCTACCATCAGTTGAAGATCAAGTCTGATGACGTATCGAAGTCTGCCTTCCGTACTCGATATGGTCATTATGAATTCCTAGTTATGCCGTTCGGTTTGACGAATGTCCCAGCCGCTTTCGTAGATCTGATGAATCGAGTCTTCCGACCCTAAATCGATAAATTTGTAGTCAAGTTCATCAACGATATCCTTATCTACTCAAGAATCGAGAAGAGCACGTAGAGCACTTGAAGACGGTATTGCAGACTCTGCGTGAAAACAAATTATATACCAAATGGAGTAAATGCGAGTTCTGGATGAGTAGCATGACGTTCTTCGGACATGTAATATCTGCCGAAGGCGTCGCGGTGGGCCCAAAAAATTTGAAGCGGTGGTAGATTGGAAACGACCTACTTCGGCTAGCGACATTCGGAGTTTCCTGGGCTTAGCATGCTACTACCGAAGATTCGTGTGAAGCTTTTCAAAACTAGCGTCGCCTCTGACCCGCCTCACCCAGAAGGGAGTCGTATTTGAATGGAGTGACGACTATGAATCCAGCTTTCAAGAGTTGAAGCAACGGCTCATCTCAGCTCCAATCCTTGTACTTTCAGATGTCCAGAAGGCTTTCAGATATTCAGTAATGCATCAGAAACTGGCCTCGGGTGCTTACTCATACAGAAGGACAAAGTCATCTCCTATGCTTCATGGCAGTTGAAGCAGTACGAGAAAAACTATCCGACACATGACCTAAAATTGGCGGCGATCGTGTTTGCATTGAAACTCTGGCGGCACTACCTCTATGGTGTGGCTTGCAGAATGTACACAGATCACAAAAGCCTCAAATACTTGTTTACGCAACGAGAAATCAACTTACGGCAGCAACGTTGGCTCAAACTCATAAAAGATTATAAGCTAACGATCGAGTATACACCGGAAAAGGAAAACGTCGTAGCCGATGCGCTGAGCAGAATGTTTATGGGATCATTGGCTCTACATAATGAGATACGGTGAGACCTTGAAGCGATGGGTATCAAACTCAAAATTGAGTATCAACATCTGCACCTGGCTCAGTTGAAGCTTGGGTCGAGCCTGCTTAGCAAAATAAAGATCGCACATAAAGACGATTCATCCCTGAAGAAGATGCACGAGCTGATTTCAACAGAAAGGGCGACTGACTTTACGGATGACGAAGATGGGACAATACGACTAAAAGGAAGGCTTTGTATTCCTGAAACTGACGAACTCAGAAAAGAAATTCTGACGGGATGCATTATGCGAAATACTCGTTATATCCTGGGAGCACCAAGATGTACAAGGACTTGCGCACAAAATTTTGGTGGCACGACATGAAGAAAGACGTGGCTACTTTCATGTCGCAGTGCATGGCGTGTCAATAAGTAAAGACAGAACACCAAAGACCAGGCGAAAAACTGTAGAATCTCGTCATTCCCGAGTAGAAGTGGGACAATATCTTGATGGATTTCATTATGGGATTTTTGAAGACGCCGCAAAAGAATGATGCGATTTGGGTTATTGTTTATAGATTGACCAAGTCGGCTCACTTCATCGCAATTAAAGTAGCATGAAGCGTCAATCGGTTAGCGCAAATCTATATCGACAAGATTGCTCGACTGTACGGGGTACCGGCCATAATAATTTTGGACAGAGATGGACGATTCCTATCGCATTTCTGGACGAGCTTACAAGCTGCGTTGGGGACCAAACTGAACTTTAGTACTGCATACCACCCACAGACAGACGGTCAGACGGAGAGAGTGAATCAAATCTTAGAAAATATTTTGTGTCTATGTGCGATCGATCTAAAGACTAGTTGGGATACGCATTTACCGCTTACAAAGTTTGTGTATAACAACAGTTATCAGTCAAGCATTCAGATGGCTCCATATGAAGTATTGTACGAGAGGAAATGTCGGTCTCCAATATGCTGGGATGAAGTCGAAGAGCGATAAGTACTCGGACCGGAACTGGTGGAGTAGGTCGTCGAAAAGGTCCACTTGATTTAGACTTCGCATCGCACAAAGTCGACAAAAGAGCTATGCAGATCTTCGTTGGCGACCACTAGAATTTTTGGTCAGGGACCATATATTTCTGAAAGTAATGCCCATGCGTGGTGTGATGCGGTTCGGTATTAAAGGCAAACTGAGCCCGAGATTTATAGGCCCTTTCGAGATCCTCGAGCGAGTCGCAACTGTTGCTTATCGAATCGCACTACCTCCTGCCTTGGCTGAAGTGCATGATGCTTTCCATATTTGACAACTTCAAAAATACATGCACGATCTAAGTCACGTGGTTAGCTTTGATATATTGGAGCTACATGTTGACTTGTCTTACCCAGGGAGCATATTCAAATTTTGGACCGTAAGAAGAAGTATTGCAAAATCGGTCGATGTCCTTGGTTCACGTGCTCTGGCGGAACCATTCAGTTGAAGAATCGATGTGGGAGATGGAGACAGAGATGAAGGAGAAGTATCCTTCGTTGTTTGCCTAATTTAAGGTCAGATCCTTGTTCTTAAGTTTTGGGACAAAACTTTTTCTTAATTGTATATTATGTAGTATCCCGTTCCCGATAGGCAGCGGACTATATAATATGCTTGCAACGAGTCAGACCAGTCGGGAACTTAGATGGCTATTTGACTCGATCGCTGAGCTTGGCTTACGATAACCCTTTGCAGCATCGAATAAATCTATTTGGACGAATATTACGAGAATCGATCCAACTAATAAAACGACTTCTGTTGGAATAAATCTTAGATGCAGCAGGCTGCGTCTCGGCGAGTGAGCTCTATATAAGAGTCCTTTCGACGGGAACGGACTGTTGTATGATTTTCTTGAGTTTTTGCTGCTTGGTATTGATGAATGTGTTTTTGTGTCAATTTCTGAATGCATTACAAATTTTGAAACAAAGGATTAAAGAAGGACTTCTAACTAAGTGTTGGTGCCATTGCGGGAGCTCGCGTAACTGAAACTTGAATGTTGCGAAGTGCTTCGATCTTCTGTACGATCAAATACTTGGTTGGTGGTTTGGCCCCTTCTTTTCTACTCCTTCCCACAAACGAAATTCTTTTGCCTCAAACTTATTCAAATCGACGATGCCATGTTAAATGCATGCCAATCCACTAACATCAAGAACTCGAGAAAATATATCGATTTAGATTACTCTAAAAATATATGTTTCGCACTAAAATAAGAAAATATAAGGTTCTAGAAAAGAGATAGACTATTTCATGATATGCAAAATCAAACGATCAAATGTTGGTTGCGGCATACGGTGCCTCAGGAAATTTGGTGCCTACGGGATGCTAAATCGAAAGTACGACTTTGCAGAAAATGACTTAGTTGCATGAGTTGGAAAAAATGATAATGTTGCTTAATATTGTTCACGCTATGCAATCTGTTTCATATGTTAAACTGTTCCCACATTTGCATGGTCATGGACAACTTATGATAAGGGTTTCCTCGAAACGATATCTGGGGCATCGGAACCGAGTCAACCTAGAGGAAAGTTGAGATTTCGTGCTTAGCACTAGGAATTACGGGACCTCCAACTAGACTTGCAACCTAGTCTGATAGGGCACGTCGTAATGCCATAAAGAATAGTCCCTCGTGTCGATTAACACAAATGACCGTATATAAGATAACATGCTCACCTATTGTCTTATGCAGGTGAAAATTATAATCTCTATTTTTATGCAGGGATAAGCACGACCATGGTAAGAATGAGATAAACTGCTATGGTTTCTGTCTGCTTTACTGTTTCAAATGGAAGGCTATCAATATGAACTAAATTCATTTAGTTCTAAATAGAAAGAAAACTCCAATGTATGCCTATCTTAACAAATCAGAGTCGGTTTGGAAGAGTGGGTTCGTCTCGCTCACTATTGCATTTCCAAGTGTACTAATCCCCAATCCCACAGGTGACGAGGACTCTGGGGGTGCACGTCGCTAAGCCAAAGCTGAAGTTCGGAGAAGCGTTTTGAAGCTCTTCCTATTCTGAAGTATTTTGAAGCCAATTCATCGAAGGCTTTCAATGTATAAAAGGGTGAATGTGTGAAATGACAAGTGTTAGTTCAGGCAGCTTGTTGAGTATATTCCTTTTGTTTCAATCAATATAGCCGAATGGCATATCCAATGTAATATGACTTGCACTTCGTGGCAAGCTATCAATGAAAAACATATTTCTATCTTCCTATACTACATGTTCAATTACTCTGAGATTTATGAAGTTTTAACTTGATGTTTCAAATAAATGATCAAATGTAATATTATTGCCTTGTACGAGTGCAACTCCAGACTCGTACGGCATCACGTCTTAGCGAGGATGATTGATTCGGCATAATGGGAATGGGGACGACGGTTTGTCGAATCGGGGCGTGACAAGGTACTCTATAGACGACCATTTTGATGAATTCGTTCAGGGATTTCTTCATAACCACAATAAATGGCTCATTTGTAGATCCTTTGGGGGATAATATGGTAATTTTAAATCCATAAGGATATACCTGAAAATTTTAAATCCTTCAGGATTATTTGAGCTGAAATTGCTCAATACATTTGGATCTCTTATTTGTTACAGACACCCATTCAAAACCTGCATGGTTTATTTCTTTTGGGTTTTGTACTCTAGAACCGAACAGTCCACGTCTTGTGAGAGATATCGTATTTTTTTCCATTGGACTATTCGTGGTTTTAATGTTATCCTTTAATTTTATCACTATTTTTATTCTTATTTGATAATGTCATTTATGACAAACTTCTTAATTCAAAATTTTCTCTTAACTATGTATAAAATATAGATTTCATGGGTACCGGTACCTCTTTCTTAGTCTCTTTTTGAATCTAAGGTATATCCTCTACCGGAGCGATATACTTTGAGAAATTTGATCTTTGGTTCATGATATCTTCCGGACAGTCATGAACTTTTTCTCTACAGGAGATGTTTCTTCGGGAGTCGCTTCTTCAAGAGCATTAGGGTGTGTTATATTATTCGGCCTCTTCTTCTGGAGAGCTGAATCTTTAGAGCCTTTAGTATTATTTGGCCTCTTCTCCTGGAGAGTTGAATATTTAGAACATTTAGATCTTATGCGTTCTTACAAAAGAACTTATTTATTTGCTACCATTATTTGGTTCTTTTGATACTTCTATTAGAAAATAAATTTATAGTCAGTATAACTATTTATGCAACGTAATTAAAAACATCGATTAAGCACATAATATTTTATTTGTAGTAAAAACAAAGGATAATTTCTCCTAATTTAGTCAAGATTAGATAAAGTAGAAATACACCATGGCATGTTCTTATGGAATGATGCTTTACGACGTTATTCTAGAACGATAATTCACGACGTTCTTCTAGAATGATAATTTATCTTCTTCATATCTCCTCCTAACGACGAGAATTCGGTCTTATTGACGTGACAGATCAAAAAAATCTTATGTCTAGAAGATTTAATAATCTGAGGAGATAAACATTTCAATATTATATTTCACAAAACAAAGATGCCAACATTACAATTTCAAATAATACTAACATAAGCCCAAAAAAATATAATTTAAAATTATGCTACTAGTCACAGTTTAAAAGTTATTATTTTGAGATGTCTTGTCGATCATGTCACAGTTTAAAAGTTATAGGATTGTCCGGCTTCTTGCTCACAATGGACCCTTAGGGTTGAGCTTCTAGCTCATGATATAGGATTAAGCTTATGGCTCATGATAGTATGTAACTTGACATCCTTAATGTGAGTGATGTATATCTCTACTGAATAGCTGGAGAATCTATCTAGACGAACTTCTGGTTCTCTAAGACGAACTTCTGGTTCTCTTAGATGAACTTCTGGTTCTCTTAGACGAGTGTTTACACAAAATTATTCCTTATTTCACTTGCTCAAAGTTTACCCATTTTCCTTATATCCTTAAAACTCAGTAAAAAATTTATGGAATTATGAGAGTACGACACATTATGTATCTGTTGGATAAAATATGCTTTGTCGGAGCCTTTAATTAATGTGGGCAAGACTAGCTATCGTGGACACTACATTTGATCTAGTATTCTTGTTGGAGAAAGATCCTATAGATAAGGATTGTGTGTAGCAGTATTGTAAACTATTAAATATGTCTATAGAACTTCATGTCTATGTTGGACAACCAGACATCCGTAGTCACCCGACGGATTTGACAAACTTACGACACACAATCTTAAAATTTCTAATTTATAAGAGGTTTGCAACTATAAAATATATGCAACTATATTATTGAAATACCAACGTTCATGTTGGTAATTTTTACTTTTGGCCTTTCGAGGACTAACAACTCGTTGCGACCTATAAAAGTTAGTTCGCATGTGATAGATTTTCTCCAAACATGCAGCACAATACCTGTCGTGCATGCACAAATTTGAGGTTTGTACAAAATTCGAGCAATTTGTATCACTTTACAAATAAAACTAAAAAATAAGATGAACTGAACCAATGTATATTGGTTGCATAGACATGTTATCAAAATATTTTTGGTTTATGTTGGGCAACAATTTCTAAACAATAACTGAGAAGAAACAAATACCAAAACAATTTAATAGTATCTTAGAAAATTTAAGTTATTTATCTGTTATGCCTCTTCCTTGGGCGTGCTCTCTATAAACAAGGGAATGGTAGTGCGCTGCATATATGGCTACTCATTTAGAGGATCACATTCGTGTTTGTATTCCCGTCCAACATATATCTGATATGGCACTACATGAAGACTTTTATTGGAAATGGTCCACCCATGTCTATACTGCTAAGGGAAAACATAACTGAATGTGATTTAGCATATGGTCCTTCCGCTTGAATAAAACATAATCGAGATATAAGAAATTGTCCACCATTTTTTATAGCAGGTCCTCTTCTATATTACTTTGGAAATCAGTTACCATCCAAAACATGCATAACAATAGATGTTTAACAACGATCTAATACATATACAAATGTATTCATGTGTATACTTTTCAATTATCAAGTAGCTCACTGCGTCTAATCTAGCCAAAAGATCTGTCTACAGTAAATAAGAATTCATTCCAAAGGTTACTTTATAAAAAAAATTCTTTTATAAGTATGTAGCATTTCAGGTCAAATATGTGAGATTGTGCTCAATGTGCACAAAATAAAATGTTACAGTCATCCTATTTGTATATGATGCCAAATTTATAAAATGAACAAACGAGTAAAAGATGAATTCATATGAACCATACAGAGTCGTCTCTGGGAGACTTTTGACACCTTCCATAGGTTCTGGATACAACATTAGTATGTGAGAAATAAAGTATTTCAGCGCAAGCAATGTCAGAAACAGATTTTAAGTATCCAATATGTAACAAAATTGCATTTAATGACTAAAGACGTTTGACACATGGATAGATAAATATAAAATTCATATTTCAAATTGATGTAAAAAAAACATGGTTTCATTCATTGAAATTTATCAAATGTTAACAAACTGTACAAGATCATCAAATTTTCTTAAAGTACGCATGGAGGCGGATTACAAGATAAAATTTCATGACCATCAGATTGACTAAAAAATAATTCTAAAGGCGCAGTCCACATCTTATTAAAGAACAAAAAGGATAAATTATTTGCTTAATCTTGTTGCATAAATCGTACTTTTAGTTAAGTGGTGTTTGGCCAAACCAAGAATGCATAGATAGCTCCATAATTATAATGATAAACATACTTGCATAGATTATATATATTAACAGTAGAATTTCCATCTGATCTAGATCTACTGGATTCAAAAGATTTTGATCATAATTCTAAAATAATTAATTCTTCTTACCGTGAAAGAAAATAATATATGTGACACTATGTACTTATTTTAATACTCAAACATTTCCAATAACAAGATCAAAAATTTAAATCCGTGGATATATAAATTAATAAATACCTCTTGTATGCATTAGTAATTTTTTTAAAAAATAATTTCTATTAAAAATAAAGGCTTAATTGCACTTTGCTACCCTCAACTATTCCGCTTTTTCAACTTGATACCCTAAACTTTTTTTTGTAACAAGTTGATACCTCAACTATTATTTTTTTTCAACTTGATACCTAATTTTTCAAAAAAACCCTAAAATGCCCTTATCCCTTCCCTCTTCCCTTCTCCCCTCCCCCACTCCGGCCACCCCCACCCTCCCGCTCCGCCTCCCCTCCGGCCACCCCGCTCTCCCACGTCCGGCTAATCCCCTTCCTGCTTCCGGCGCCACCGCCGCGACGGCGGCTGTGGCTGCTGCTGCTGCGACGGCTGTTGCTGCGGCGGCGGCGGCCGGCGGCGGCCGGCGGCGGTAGGGGTAGGGGATTGGCCGGACGCGGAAGAGGGGGGTGGCCGGAGGGGAGGCGGAGCGGGAGGGAGGGGGTAGCCGGAGTGAGGGAGGGAGGGTTGGGGGGAGGGAGGGTAATTTTAAGGTTTGAGCAGGGGTATTTTCGTCCCAAATTTTTTTTGGGTATCAACTTGTTACAAAAAAAAGTTTAGGGTATCAAGTTGAAAAAGCGGAATAGTTGAGGGTAGCAAAGTGCAAAAAAAATGGCATAGGCCGATGCTAGTGAATATGCATGAAAATTCTATACAAGATTCTATACAAGACAACATCTTATACATGCATACAAGAGAACAATACCGATATAATTTCTGACATTAGTTTTGAGTTTTAGATCATAGCACAAATTTCTTATCAAAAGAAAATATATAATCTATGAACCTGGTTGGATTGTTCAATCCAATTTTCTGATCTTTGATTCGGTGGTGACAGCATTACTTTCCATGTTGGCTTGGAGCATCTTTCGTCATCAGACTCCTTTCAGTCTTTTCTTCTTGGTTAGAGTCTGGTGCTGATAACGTGTTGTGAAAAATAGAGAGAAAGAGAAGAAATTGATCGCTAGAAAGCTGTACATAGTTTTTCTCATTGATAATATATATATATATATGACAAAGGAAGTATTTATATAAACGACAAAAGGGAGCCGGAGCTCGTTTGGTGCCAGGATATAGCCCGCACAACATACAAGGGATAAGAAAATACTAAGCAAAAGGCCCCCAAAGAGAGGGAACAAAATGAGCAGAGAACCCGAAACTAAGAGCTGAGGATTCCCCAAAGATGGCTTGCTCGATAGAGGGAGGGAGGGAGGTAGTGTGGAAGAAGATCTTCACGCCTTTAGAGGTTAAAGCCAAAGACCCGAGAGCTTTTGCCACGCTGTTGTCTCCCTTTTGGATTAAGGAAAAATGAGTATAAGTGTGTAATAAAGTCCCGATCGTTCTCAACTTGTATGCTAATGACCACGACACTCTATCATTGTTGTTAAGGACGCTGAATAGGGGGAAGGAAGATGCTTCAATACAATTAATGTTGGTGTCATTGTCCCTGCAAAACTGCAGACCGAAGAGGAGGGCGTCGATCTCGGGGATGATAATAGCACTCGACTATAAGTATTTATAGAAGGCGCAAACCATACTGCCAGTCCGGTCTTGAATGATGCCCCCAGTAGCCAACGCCCGGTCGTCCCCTAAGCAAATGCTGATGTTGAGTTTACAGCCATCATTGGTTGGCACCCAACCTGTCCTTCTCATTGATTGCAGGGGATCGTCGGCACGTGGCCCTCCCCTATCCTGGGATGTGTATAAATTGTGAGCCGATATTGATGTTTGCAGAAGAAAGGAAACCCGTCGGATGATGTTGAGGCTATCAGCCTTCCCATTGTCGAAGAAAATTGAGTTCCTTTGTTTCCAGATTCCCATAAGCATGCCGCAAAGATAATATTTCTGCAGATATCAGTAGGGTTAGATAAAGAGACATTATGCATGCAAACATCATATATGTACTCACCATGCTGGCTAATGTGACTATAGAAGACTAGATTCCAAAACTTAGATGACCTAGCCCATATAATTTCATCTTGACAAAAATTAAATTAAATCAACAATGAATACCCAAAAATCAAATTTATCAACGAACATCAAGATTCAAAAATGAACAAAAACCCTTCAAATCATATAACTACAAACTCGGATGCTATAGCTAACATCAAGATTCAAAAATTCAACAATCTTCCATCAAAATCAATAAATACAAACTCAAATTCAACAATAATCCATCAAAATCAAATTCAACAACAGAAAGTAAAGATAAATCAAATCAAGGGAAGAGAGTTTTCAAATCGAAGTTAAAATAAGATTCTCAAGGGTTGTCCCAGGAATCTCTCAAGGGATCCTAGCTGTGATTGAGTACCTTCAAAAATATATCCTATTCCTACTGCAGGCTGTAGTGGTACTCTAGTTCGAATACACTACACAAACTGACCTGCATGGGCCACTACTAAAAATGTGTCACGACCTGCACCCTAGAGTAAGGACACGAGAAGTGGGTACGTCCAGCCTACGCCGCAGTGTCGGCGGTAGAACGCTGTCCTAGGTCACAACATCTAACAATATAAAGCTAAACAGTTTATACTCCCCGAATGGGGGTGACATAGCAGATACAGTCTCAATCACATCTAAGGTAGAGCATAATGGAAGATAGATAAAACATGAAAACCAAAAGGGATACAGCAGATAGAAGTCTAAGTGTCTAAGATACACAACCCAGAAATACATCTCAAAGCTCAAATACAGTAATCCATAAATACAACTCAAGACAACTGAAAATAAACTATGAGCAAAACCCTAGCTATCTATACAACCTCTACTGTGTCTCCTCTAGGCTAGCAGGCAACCTCCAGGCTATCTGTAAAATTTATCAACAGGTCCAGTCAGGACAGGAGCGAGCACAATACATCTCAACAAGTCATAGCAGGAAAGGAACTGTAATCATGCTAGAGAATAAAATACAGGATCTGAAGAAATAGCATAATATAAAAGAGAGACTGTAAGTAAATATCTATGATATATATAAAGAGAGCCTGTGCTAGTGATTCAGAGTACTGGATAAACATATGAATGGCTAAGGACTGATTCATGATTACACTACTTGGAATTGATTCATGATTACACTACTTGGATTTATTCACATGTTCATTTATACTCCCCCATCCCCAATCAATACACAAAGATCCATTCAAGTTACGTTAAGATTCATGATTATACTACGTTGCCCATAAAGGGTGATTCGTGAATGCTCGGTGATCATGTGAGTACATGAGTCACTAGCTGATTCCCGAAGATTCATGACAATAGAAGCATAAGATACGTGATGTAAGTGAAATACACTGGACAAAAGTATCTGATGCTCCCGAGAAGGATAACATCTCATGAAGGGATCCATATAGTACTAATCCGTGTTACCAACGTGTCAGCATTAAGTAAGATAATCTAAAGCAAGAAATATAGTCCTAAACAAGATATGAAATGATCAGAGAATGTACTCGCCTGATAACCTGAACAGCTGATAAGTATAGGGGGTCCAACTGAAGCCACAGAGTCCTATTTAAAGTAACACAGGTTACAAGGTGTTCAAGTTGTAATAAATGAATTTCTACAAGCAATCTATATTATCCTAGGTTCTTCTAAGTCAAAACAACTCTAGGTCAACTCCGGTCAATAATCTTAGTCAAACTAGGTCAAGTGTTGACTTACAGTTGACTTTGGCCAACTGTCAACTCTGGTCAAACAAGGTCAATTCTAGTCTAATTATTAAAGATATAAAGTGTACTTCGTTATTCGTACATCGAAACTTATGACACGCAAATCGAGATGAGATGATCAACGGTAAAGTTGATAATCTTATTATAGTGATCCACGTGTCCATCTTGTCAATTAAAGCGATGTGAGATCACTGGAATTGACTGAGCTCAGTTTCGTTATACTAATCCCGAAATACGAACATTATAAGAATTAATTATTAATTAAATTATAAAAATTTTAAACTCAGAGAAATTATCAACAAATATTGTCGGACGATGAAATAAACATCGCCAACGTATCCAGAATGGTCAAATTAGCTAGGATAGCCTACCCATCGGTCCAATTTGGACACAAGGGCAAAAAGATAATTTCGGGTCAAAACGGTATCCGTGTCGGAGCCGTTTTACACCGAAATACGTACAAGAAAACAAGTCTATAAAATATAGCAAATTATATGTCCACGAAACCAGAATGACGATACGAACCCAACGGTATCTCCAGAATTGGATTCCGTTGACCCGATCTCAATTTGGTCCGTTGACCAGAACTTGGAATTCCGGTTTGCACAAAAATACGTGCCAGAGCCAAAGTTCTCAAAACTCAGCAAACTACATGTCAACGAGTCCAGAATGATGATACGAACTCAACAGTATATCCGGAATTGGATTCCGATGAGCCGGCGTCAAAAAGTCCCGTTGATCCGGACCGTGGGACCCACTTTGCACCGAAAAACGTGCCAGGGCCCACGTCCTCCAAATCTAACAAATTTTATATGAAAACATGCCAGAACGACGTCATGAGTCTACTGGTGGTGTCAGAAATGAAATCTGGAGTCCCGTGTTCAAAAATAGAATTTTACAAGTTAGAAATTATGAATTTGGACGGCCAACTTTGGCGTCGAATTCAACCAATCAAACAAGCTCACAATGAAACGAAACTGGAGGGGTAGCAAGAGGGTTATACCAGCTTCGCACAGGAACTGGTAGTACGCCAAATGGAGCTGCGGTGGAGGAGATACAAGCTGACGAAGTTGACCCCGCGAAACTGTCCAAAATTAATACAATTTAAACGGTCAACTTGGTGGCCGGTTTTGAGGCATCAAACGATAAAATCAACGGATGAAAATTGACAGAAGTGAAGGTGGATATACCGAGATTGTGACGGAGTGAAGAAATCGTCGATCCAACGGTCGGATTCCCAGAAAAATGTGTACGAAGTTGCTGTGATGGGGCGCCAAAACGGACTTGATTCCGCGCGCGTCACGACGGAACTTCGTGATAAACGCACGAATCGCCTCGACGGCGCGCCCCGGAGGACGGTGGCCGCCATGGGAGTGCTCGTCGGGGTGGGGCGCACCCGTGTGGGGGTCACCGGAGGCACGACGGCCGGCGACGGCGTACGGCCAGCGCTGCCAGCGCTGTTGCTGCCGCCGCAGCTACTGTTTGCTGCTGCTAGCTGCTATTGCAGCTCTGTGCGACGGTGCGCAGCCCAGCTAGGCACGGCGATACGGCCACAGCGGTGCTCAGGTGCGGCAAGGGGCGGTGGCGTGCGCCACAGCGACGGTGGTGGCGTCGGAAATGGTGATGATGGTAGATGTGGTGGTGGTGGTTGGTTAAATGTGGAGAAGAAGGAGGAGGAAAGGAGGTGCTAGTGAGTGGCGGTGGTGGCCGGCCGAGCTCGGCCATGACAGAGGTCCGGCCACAGGCTGGGCTCGGGTGAGCTGCTGTGAAGATGGTGGTGGAAAGGTTGTAGTTGTTGTTGGTGTTGGTGTTGGTGTGAAAGGAAAATAAGTGAGAGGGAAATAATAAATTGTTGTGTGTAAACAATGGAGGAGAGAGAGTGCTACTCCCTCAAAGTTAGGGCCGACCTATGTGGGGGAAAAATTTATGTTGGCTGCTAGGGAGGAGATTGGTGGTTGGGATTACATGAGAGAATCCAATGGCTAGGATTAGTATGTAGGGAATTGGTCATTCCATGGAATTTTAAATAAACAGAATTTCCATCGAATATTAAAAATTGGTAGATAGGGTACTTAATATTTTTCAAGGATAATGAGCTGAGGGTGTCATGATGTAGGGTAGCACGAAGCTGGGCTGGACTTGGTGGAGCCGGATTGGATCAAAATCGGACATTGCGAAATAATCGAATAAAAATAGGTGTTGATGATCATGAGTAAATAAGTAGCACATGGGGATTCCAATAAATGGGACACAAGTGGCATGCGGATAGTAGGCTCAATGTGGGCCATGTCCATATTTGGGGCTGACAGGTTTTGGTCGACATGGTACCCACAAATTAAGTTGGAAAATGAATGTGACACCGTGGGGTGAAATAAAATCGGGTCACGTGTCAGGAAAGTTGTGCGAAGCAAATGGAGCACAAAATGGCATGTCTGAGTGGAACACGAAGGTCATGGGTGAAGAGCGTCTCGAGTAGATCATGCATGATGAGTTGGTTTCAAGAGAATGACTGGTCTGGTGCTCCCAATTCAAAAGTCACGGTAACGTGCTAATAATGATCAAGGAAAAGAGTGGAAAAAATAATTAATAATCAAATGGTCTAAAT
This sequence comes from Iris pallida, assembly GCA_029216955.1. Lineage (NCBI taxonomy): Eukaryota > Viridiplantae > Streptophyta > Magnoliopsida > Asparagales > Iridaceae > Iris > Iris pallida. Next base: position 18,889,653 of record JANAVB010043418.1, on the reverse strand, counting down.
CGACCCGAAGTTGTGTGAAGCAGAAAGAGTACAAGGGAACAAGTTTAGATGGAATATTATATACCATCATGAAGGTAATCCTGTCCACTACAAAACTCGTGAAGAAGGTTTCCAGAGTTGAACATCCCTGACACTCCAAATATCAAAGGCACGGGAAAGTACACTTAAAGGATAATTAAACAGAATAAATTATTTATTGAAACTAAATCAATCAGAAAAATTTTAAAAAAATCAACCCAAAATTCAGGGTGCTCATATCCTACCCACCTTATAAAAATTTTGTCCTCAAAATTAAAATATTCATACTCCTTCTAGGTCAAACCCCCACAATCAAGTCCCAGAACTTAAACAAATCATATCATCAAAAAGGACGGCATACAGGGTCATGGCATACGGTGGTAGTGAAAGTCTCATCTAGGTATACTAGTCATGCTAACCGAAACGGTCATAGGATATCAAAACACACAAGCAATCTAGGGTGCTAAACTAGAAAAGTTACAGAAATAACAAATCATCAAAACTGTAAGGCAGTCTACCATCCTACATAAAAACTGGTACTCATCAAAAAAATAATAATAATAAAATAAATAAATAAAGATAACTACCAATTACCTATAAAGGGGCACTATTCAAAGAAAAATCAAAATCACAAGTTTAATTTATGAAAGTCGATTACATTGAAATCCAATCACAATATATATATACAGAGAGCGTTAGAGAGGAAAAAACTAGCATTATGTAAATGTTATGTGGTTCGAGTGTGTGTGTGAAATATACATGAAAGTGTATATAAGGATTTGGGTTTCAAAACAACGGCTATCAAGTTACACTACTCATGGCATATTGGTTAAACAATCTACAATACACAACCTATTTACTCATAACATGCATGGCTAACCATATACATATATAAAGAGGTAGAGATTTAGTTATGTATCTATATACATTATAACATGTATGCATAAACTCTATATATATATCTATATGGATATATGAACATAACATAGAGATGAATGGATAGGTTTACATGGCAGTGTATACTAAGTTAGGGTGTGTGTGTCCTTATACATGGTTATAGCTTAGTATTGAAAGGTTAAACCCAGTTTTAATTCAGCATTTACATACAAGAATCTGAAATAAGCTAGCATTTAAACCAGTGCAATATTAACATAATGCAGTTTCAGATTTTTAGGGATTTAAAACATCACAACCAACTCAATGCTCTCAACACATCCTAAACATGATGGAGATGAAACCCTAACATACTATCCATACCTTTAGCTACACATACAGTTCAATATTACATATTAAATCTGAAATTGAACTAAACATTTGAAATCAATATAAAAATGTTAACATGTATTCAATTTTAGGATATTAGAGAAATTTGAACATCAACCAACCTAATGTTTATCACAACCTAACATGTAAGAATATGAAACCTAAATTATATCCCTACATGCCACAATGTATATAGCTCAAAATATTACATTTTTAAAAAAAAATAAAACAGCAAATTGAACTAAACATTTGGAATCCAGTATTAAGGGTTAATATGCACACAGTCTTAGATTTGACAATTTCAAACACAAAACTCAACTAATTTTTTTTTTTGAATTAAAACCCTATGTATAACATACATGTGCAGTGATGTAAACATAACTAATAACATAAAATTTATATTTGAATTACAAATTTTAACTGGAAAAACAGAGAACCAGTCTATGATATTGTATCAGAATTATTGGGGTTTTGAGAATTCAAACATCAACAACATACTAATATGTATTTTAGATAGATGGAAATCAAAGTGTAGCATGCATACATGTTAGGCAAGTGTCCACTATATATATTTTATGTCCCATTATAAAAATCAAATTCTACATCAAGACCAACATTTAGATTCCTACCAAGATTGCAAAGTAGGTGATTGATGTAATCAAGACAGTTTTATTATTATTATTATCATTTAATACAAGAATAGTAGCAAGAAGGAAATAACAATAAAATCTGTTCTGTTTATTTGTTTAAAAGAAGGAACCATTTTGAAACCCAGGCTAAAATATCAAATCCAAGATAAGGTCTAGCAAAATTATCGATTCATTGTATTAAGAAGAAACTCATAGCAAGAAGTTACACAAAGGTTTATAAAAACAGCTAAACCTACTCCTAAGTTAAACAATGAGAAGCGAAATAAAACAAAACAACAATAAATCCTTTTTTTTAAATGACTGAAACAAAAGTAGAGAAAACATGTTCAAAATATTTAAGGTACAATCTGATAATCATATGCGTCTATCCAAAAATCATGGTACTCTAAATTCTCGTCATACTAGTAAGCAAGGCTACGATAATCACAGAGTCCTCGACTTAGGCACATACCTCTAGAATCATGGTATTTAACATTTTTGCGATGCCGCTAGCTTGGCTGCAAAAACCTTAAATTCCTACACCTGAGAAATATATCCAAGTCAGACTATATGTCCTCACCATGCTGACTAATGTGACTATAGAAGACTAGATTCTAAAAATTAGATGACCTAGCCCATATAATTTCATCTTGACAAAAATTAAATTAAATCAACAATGAATACCCAAAAATCAAATTTATCAACGAACATCAAGATTCAAAAATGAACAAAAACCCTTCAAATCATATAACTACAAACTCGGATGCTATAGCTAACATCAAGATTCAAAAATTCAACAATCTTCCATCAAAATCAATAAATACAAACTCAAATTCAACAATAATCCATCAAAATCAAATTCAACAACAGAAAGTAAAGATAAATTAAATCAAGGGAAGAGAGTTTTCAAATCGAAGTTAAAATAAGATTCTCAAGGGTCGTCCCAGGAATCTCTCAAGGGATCCTAGCTGTGATTGAGTACCTTCAAAAATATATCCTATTCCTACTGCAGGCTGTAGTGGTACTCTAGTTCGAATACCACTACACAAATTGACCTGCATGGGCCACCACTAAAAACGTGTCATGACCCGCACCCTAGAGTAAGGGCACGAGAAGTGGGTACGTCCAGCCTACGCCGCAGTGTCGACGGTAGAACGCTGTCCTAGGTTACAACATCTAACAATATAAAGCTAAACAGTTTATACTTCCCGAATGGGGGTGACATAGCAGATACAGTCTCAATCACATCTAAGGTAGAGCATAATGGAAGATAGATAAAACATGAAAACCAAAAGGGATACAGCAGATAGAAGTCTAAGTGTCTAAGATACACAACCCAGAAATACATCTCAAAGCTCAAATACAGTAATCCATAAATACAACTCAAGACAACTGAAAATAAACTATGAGCAAAACCCTAGCTATCTATACAACCTCTACTGTGTCTCCTCTAGGCTAGCAGGCAACCTCCAGGCTATCTGTAAAATTTATCAACAGGTCCAGTCAGGACAGGAGCGAGCACAATACATCTCAACAAGTCATAGCAGGAAAGGAACTGTAATCATGCTAGAGAATAAAATACAGGATCTGAAGAAATAGCATAATGTAAAAGAGATATTGTAAGTAAATATCTATGATATATATAAAGAGAGACAGTGCTAGTGATTCAGAGTACTGGATAAACATGTGAATGGCTAAGGACTGATTCATGATTACACTACTTGGAATTGATTCATGATTACACTACTTGGATTTATTCACATGTTCATTTATACTCCCCCATCCCCAATCAATACACAAAGATCCATTCAAGTTACGTTAAGATTCATGATTATACTACGTTGCCCATAAAGGGTAATTTGTGAATTGATTCGTGAATGCTCGGTGATCATGTACTCGGTGATCATGTGAGTACATGAGTCACTAGCTGATTCCCGAAGATTCATGACAATAGAAGCATAAGATACGTGATGTAAGTGAAATACACTGGACAAAAGTATCTGATGCTCCCGAGAAGGATAACACCTCATGAAGGAATCCATATAGTACTAATCCGTGTTACCAATGTGTCAGCATCAAGTAAGATAATCTAAAGCAGAAAATATAATCCTAAACGAGATATGAAATGATCAGAGAATGTACTCGCCTGATAACCTGAACAGCTGATAAGTATAGGGGGTCCAACTGAAGCCACAGAGTCCTATTTAAAGCAACACAGGTTACAAGGTGTTCAAGTTGTAATAAATAAATTTTTACAAGCAATCTATATTATCCTAGGTTCTTCTAAGTCAAAACAACTCTAGGTCAACTCCGGTCAACAATCTTAGTCAAACTAGGTCAAGTGTTGACTTACAGTTGACTTTGGTCAACTGTCAACTCTGGTCAAACAAGGTCAATTCTAGTCTAATTATTAAAGATATAAAGTGTACTTCGTTATTCGTACGTCGAAACTTACGATACGCAAATCGAGATGAGATGATCAACGGTAAAGTTGATAATCTTATTATAGTGATCCACGTGTCCATCTTGTCAAGTTCAGCGATGTGAGATCACTGGAATTGACTGAGCTCAGTTTCGTTGTACTAATCCCGAAATACGAACATTATAAGAATTAATTATTAATTAAATTATAAAAAGGTTAAACTCAGAGAAATTATCAACAAACATTGTCGAACGATGAAATAAACATTGCCAACGTGTCCAGAATGGTCAAATTAGCTAGGATAACCTACCTATCGGTTCAATTTGGACACAAGGGCAAAAAGGTAATTTTGGGTCAAAATGATATCCATGTCGGAGCTATTTTGCACCGAAATACGTGCAAAAAAATAATTTTATAAAATATAGCAAATTATATGTCCACGAAACCAGAATGATGATACGAACCCAACGGTATCTCCAGAATTGGATTCCGTTGATCCGATCTCAATTTGGTCCGTTGACCAGAACTTGGAATTCCGGTTTGCACGGAAATACGTGCCGGAGCCAAAGTTCTCAAAACTCAGCAAACTACATGTCAACGAGTCCAGAATGACGATATGAACTCAATGGTATATCCGGAATTGGATTCCGATAAGCCGACGTCAAAAAGTCCCGTTGACCCGGACTGTGGGACCCACTTTGCACCGAAAAACATGCCAGGGCCCACGTCCTCCAAATCTAACAAATTTTATATGAAAACATGCCAGAACGACGCCACGAGTCTACTGGTGGTGTCAGAAATAAAATCTGAGTCCCGTGTTCAAAAATGGAATTTTATAAGTTAGAAATTACGAATTCGGACGGCCAACTTTGGCGTCGAATTCAACCAATCAAACAAGCTCACAATGAAACGAAACTGGAGGGGTAGCAAGAGGGTTATACCAGCTTCGCACAGGAACTGGTAGCACGCCAAATGGAGCTACGGTGGAGGAGATAAAAGCTGACGAAGTTGACCCCGCGAAACTGTCCAAAATTAATACAATTTAAACGGTCAACTTGGTGGCCGGTTTTGAGGCATCAAACGATAAAATCAACGGATGAAAATTGACAGGAGTGAAGGTGGATATACCAAGATTGTGACGGAGCAAAGAAATTGCCGATCCAACGATCGGATTCTCGGGAAAACGTGCACGAAGTTGCTGCGATGGGGCGCCAAAACGTACTTGATTCCGCGCGCGTCACGACGGAACTTCGTACGAATCGCCTCGACGGCGCATCCCGGAGGATGGTGGCCGCCATGGGAGTGCTCGTCGGGGTGGGGCACACTCGTATGGGGGTCGCCGGATGCACGACGGCCAGCGACGGCGTGCGGCCAGCGCTGCCAGCGCTGTTGCTACCGCCGCAGCTACTGTTTGCTGCTGCTAGCTGCTGTTGCAGCTCTGTGCGGCGGCGCACAGCCCAGCTAGGCACGGCGGTGCGGCCACAGCAGCGCTCAGGCGCGACGAGGGGCGTTGGCGTGCGCCACAGCGACGGTAGTGGCGTCGGAAATGGTGATGATGGTAGATGTGGTGGTGGTGGTTGGTTAAATGTGGAGAAGAATGAGGAGGGAAGGAGTTGCTGGTGAGTGGCGGTGGTGGCCGGCCGAGCTCGGCCACAATGGAGGTCCGGCTATAGGCTAGGCTCGGGTGAGCTGCTGTGAAGATGGTGGTGGAAAGGTTGTAGTTGTTGTTGGTGTTGGTGTGAAAGGAAAATAAGTGAGAGGGAAATAATAAATTATTGTGTGTAAACAATGTAGGAGAGAGAGTGCTACTCCCTCAAAGTTAGGGCCAGCCTATGTGGGGGGAATTTGTGTTGGCTGCTAGGGAGGAGATTGGTGGTTGGGATTACATGAGAGAATCCAATGGCTAGGATTAGTATGTAGGGAATTGGTCATTCCATGGAATTTTAAATAAACAGAATTTCCATCGAATATTAAAATTAGGTAGATAGGGTACTTAATATTTTTCAAGGATAATGAGCTGAGGGTGTCATGATGTAGGGTAGCACGAAGCTGGGCTGGACTTGGTGGAGCCGGATTGGATCAAAACCGGACATTGCAAAATAATCAAATAAAAATAGGTGTTGATGATCATGAGTAAATATGTAGCACATGGGAATTCCAATAAATGGGACACAAGTGGCATACGGATAGTAGGCTCAATGTGGGCCATGTCCATATTTGGGGCTGACAGGTTTTGGTCGACAGGGTACCCATAAATTAAGTTGAAAAATGAATGTGACACCGTGGGATAAAATAAAATTGTGTCACGTGTCAAAAAAGTTGTGCGAAGCAAATGGAGCACAAAATGGCGTGTCTGAGTGGGACACGAAGGTCATGGGTGAAGAGCGTCTCGAGTAGATCATGCATGATGAGTTGGTTTCAAGAGAATGACTGGTCTAGTGCTCCCAATTCAAAAGTCACGGTAACGTGCTAATAATGATCAAGGAAAAGAGTGGGAAAAATAATTAATAATCAAATGGTCTAAATCGACCCAAAGTTGTGTGAAGCAGAAAGAGTACAAGGGAACAAGTTTGGATGGAACATTATATACCATCATAAAGGTAATCCTGTCCACTACAAAACTCGTAAAGAAGGTTTCCAGAGTTGAACATCCCTGACACTCCAAATATCAAAGGCACGAGAAAGTACACTTAAAGGATAATTAAACAGAATAAATTATTTATTGAAACTAAATCAATCAGAAAAATTTAAAAAAAAATCAACCCAAAATTCAGGGTGTTCACAGGAGATAATTTGTCGAATGTTAGGAATATACCTGATGCCCTCTGGCTTGTGAATGATCTGTCCACACCAGTTATGGCCCCATATTAGGATATGGCCCCTCCCAACGATCCATCGGCAGTAAACAGCCATCTTGGGCAGGGCGGTCAGCACAGATTTCCAAAGCAACGAGGTAACATTAGGAGGCGTGTAGTCCCGTGCGGTTGGATCACCATACTTACGGATCATGAATTGTTCCCAGATAGAGTCTCCCTTAAGTAAAGCCCAGGCACGCTTGGCATGGAGCACTTTCATAACATCAGGAAGCGATCTAATATCCAACCTGCCCTTCTCTAGCGGTCTACAGATACGTCTCCAGAAATCCATCTGTGCCTATGCCTCTCATTCGAATTGAATAGGAAGTCAGCCATATATTTCTCTAGAGTTTGAAGATGCTTGTTAGGAGGTTTGATAACCGATAAAGCATGAATTGGAAGAACAGTAAGGACGCTTTTGATTAAGGTGATTTTACCTTCGAAGAAGAGCAGTCGTCCTCTCCATCCCGAGAATTTCTTCTTGACTTTGTCTGCTAGCTTAAAGAAGTACTCCGGCTTGGGCTTGCCCTTGAAGAGCGGCACCCCCAAGTATGTAATCGGCAGTGGAGTAATCTCAAGGCCCGTTCTTCTAACGATGATATCCGCCTGGTTGGACATATGTGGTTTATTGGAGCAAATGAAAGAGGATTTCACCATATTTATCACTTGCCCAGAGACGTTGGAGTATCCACGGATAGTATCCATCAGATTGTCCACACTTTTATTGCCGCCATTGATAAAAATCAAACTGTCATCCTTGTAAAATATATGTGAAACGTGGAGCCTATTCCTCCTACCGGTGAAGTGGTAGATATGTCCGAGAAGGCACAAGTGGGAGATCCATTTGCTAAGAGTATCATGTGCAATAATAAAGTGGGCCGGCGAGATGGGGTCACCTTGTCGAGTACCCTAGCCGATCGGAAATAACCGCATGTACGCCAGTTGGCCAAAACCAAATACCAACAATTCGAGATCACCCGGTAGATGAGGTCAATCCAAACCTCATTGAAGCCCAATTTACGCAGCACACACAATAGGAAATGCCAGTACACACGGTCATACGCCTTAGACATGTCTAATTTAATCACCACGTTTCCCCCTTGGACTTTGTTGTCGATAGTTTTCATGATCTCATGGGCAATGCTGATGTTTTCGTGAATGCTTCTCCCTTTGACGTATCCAGATTGTTCCCTAGAAATGATTGTAGGAAGAACCTCCGAGAGTCTATCGGCTAGAATTTTAGAAATCACTTTATGCGAGAAATTGCCCAAGCTTATAGGCCTATAGCCACTGCACATGGTAGATTTAGTAATATTAGGAATAAGGATTAAGTTGGTCGAAGTGATACCTTAAGGGAGCTCCATCCCCTTGAAGAAGTCAGTAATAACTGCCATCAGATCATGCTTGATGATCGGCTAGCAGTAAGAATAGAAGAAACCATTAAACCCGTCCGACCCAGGGTAGCTTTCGGGGTTCAGTGCGTGGATAACTCTCTCAACCTCCTCCTCCGACGGAAGTACGCATAAGATGTTGTTCTGGTCCTCGGTTATAAGATCCGGTGTGCTGCTTAAGAAATCATCGGGGCACCTTGCCGCTTCATAACTGAAGAAGTTGGAGAAATGAGTGGTCACCCGATCAATCATCACTTGCTCCTCCACCATCGAGCCATCTGGTTCGAACAGTTTGATACAATTGTTGGACGTGCGTTCTTTGATGACGACGTGGTAGAAGCTAGAATTTTGGTCACTATCTTTTATCCAGTTAATCCTGGCCTGATCCCGGAGCATATGTTTCTCAAAGTCGAGTAAACTGTCCAACTCCCGTTTGGTGTTGCACAGATCTAGGCTTGTGGTCTCACTCCACCGCTCCTGGCTCAAGCCTTCCAACACATCAATGTGATCTTGTAGAGCACGTTTTTTAGATCGTAAATCTCCAAAGGTATTCTAGTTCCAGGTCCTAAGGGTGTTACGCAGGCGTCTGAGTTTGTAGGGCAGGATATAGGGAGGCTAACCACTACACTCCGTATTCCAGTTATTGGTGACCAAGTCAGTGAAGGTCAGATGTGAGCACCACATTCGTTGAAAACGGAAAGGAGCCGGACGCGACGTGGAGGCTGTCGGTTGGATTAGTAGATGAGCATGGTCGGAATTTAAATAAGAAAGATGCAAAACAGATATATATAGGTTGCATGTTAAGGATGAAGTTAGTATCATAAAGAGCACGATCTAACATTTTCCATGTACTAGGATTGTGAATCCGGTCGTTGCACCAGGTAAAAGGAAAACCAATAAAATCGACATCAATGAGGGCTGATTCAGTAATAAAGCTATTAAAGTCTGTCACTACCCGTTCCCAGAATACGTATTTTAATCCATGTACTGCTTAAAAGTATTTATTTAATATTTATCATGTATTGTTTTGTATTTAAATTCCTTTAATGTCACGTTAATTATTTTTCTGCATTTTACTTTCTGCATCTTTATTCTCTGTTTTTACTTTGCTTTTGGGTTCGGCCTAGATTGGTTTGTTTTCGATTTTTCTTGGTTCATCATGAACCCAAACCCCACCTACCACCACTCCTTCATTTAAAGCCCCATTCCATTTCTCTCTCTTCATTACTTCACCATTACTCTTCTTCTTCCTCATAAACTCTCTCCACCTACCTAGCGGCATATGCAAGTGCCAACTTGCTTTTTGATGGATCGTCATTTTTGTTGTTCTATTGTCTTCCTCTCAAGATTCTTAGATACTTTAGTACTTAGCATTTTCAATTTCCATGGCTCATTTCATGTAGATCTAAGTTTAATGCATTTTTGGATTCTTAGGTTTTGATCTAGTAACTTTGTTATTTTTCAAGTTTTGATGGTTCCATGATGTAGAGAATTTCGTTCTAACCCATTTTGACCTATGAAAGTCTAGTTTTGGGCTTGGAATGAAGGGATTAGGGAGCTCGGAAGCAATGGCTTCCCATGGGTCTCCTTCTCAGAAGAGTGGAGAAGAAGGGCAATGCTTGACCGTATGAGTTTTTCATGCGGCAAGTCATTCTTGAGCCGCACGAAGTGTCTGGCCGCATGAAGAGCATTCTGGCCGCATGGAGATTTTGGCCACATGGCATTATCTTGGCCGTATAAGTTTTCTTAGCCGCATGAGCTTCTATTGGCCGCAGTCGCATGAGCTTCCATTGGCCGCAGCCGTATGAGTTTCCATTGGCCGCAGCCGCATGAGCTTCCATTGGCCGCAGCCGCATGAGCTTCCATTGGCCGCAGCCGCATGAGTTTCCATTGGCCGCAGCCGCATGTACTCCTGTCCATCGTAGCCGCGTAAGAGTTCGACCGCATAAAAGATTTTTAGCCGCATGGACTAAATCATTTCCCTGCCGCATAGGCACTACTTTTCTTTAGCCGCATAGACTTTATTTCTTTTTCAGCCGAATGAGACTGCACCCACTTGACCGTATGCCAGTGAGCCGCATGAGGCTTGTTTCCACCCTAGTCATATGAGCGAGAACCCCAGCCGCATAAGGCTTGTAACTTCTCGGCCGCATGGCATTGAGCCGCATGGAATCCCAATTACCTGGCCGCATGAACTTTAGTCCCTAATGTCTTTTGGCTGATTTTTGTCCCTAAATTGACATTGATTGACATGGATTGGTATTAATTAACAGTAAAATTGTTATCTTAGCATTAATTAGCATTAATTGTTATCTTGATTAATTATTGATCATGCGTTCCTAGTTGGAACTAAGAGATTGGCTAGTCGTCTTATTGAATTGAATGAATGAGACACGTTCATATTAATTATGAACTATTGAAATCAATTGGCTAATCCTAAATATTGGCATACAGACACATGCAGGCTTCAATTTATTTATTTATTTTCTACAAAAATAGCATGTGTACTTTATGATCAAGGCATGATTATTCTATGGTTAGTTTTGATTGTTGCATTACGCTATGTAAGACCTACAACCTAACGGCACGGGTATCGTTGTAGAGTTGGGCATATCGTACTATGTACAGAAAGTACTCATTCTGAATGACCATGATCCACGGTATGGGACTTTACTCAACGTAGAGACTATTAAGTTAAATAAAATAATGATTGCATGGAGAGAATGGATTCCCGAGTTCTTACATGGCAACCCTCTTTGGGACTATTAAGTGCCCGACAGGCCGGCTGGTTCCCACAGATACTGTAAATCTGTCACATAGGCAGGGAGCGGTATCTGCTTATATTATTTATTGTATATTATATATTGACGACGGTCGTCCCGCTGGGACTCGTCTAATTCATGATTGGTGCAATTGATTGACTGGATAGACTAGCCTTGCTCGTATATAGTAAGAACTGAGGAATCCTTTATTGCATAATTCCAGGATAACTTGGAACTCACCGTAGCAAGCCGTAGTAGTTACATGGCCGTTTAAGTTGATTTGGTTGTGTACTGTACCTACTCTGTTACCTAACTGAGATGATCAGAATGTCAGGACATGACGGGCCAACTTCTGTCCTTGTTTGGTTGGAAGGTTGGTTCGAAGTGTCGTGATGTTATGTGAATCCTAGTAGATAGCAGAGATCTATTATTATATTTTCTTATTACTGGCTTTATTCCTCATATCGTGCTCCCTTGCGGTACTTGCTGTTAGAGGTCTAACCTCTCTGGTTTTTTATGGCCATATTTAGAACCAGTCTCCGAGGGCTCAGCTTACTTCCACCTCCAAGATGGTCAATACTAGAGGGATGATCGCAGGAGGACTCGAGTGGGTTCCTTTCTTCCCCGCTCGTTTTGTTAATTACTTTATACTTTGTCGTTTGGCACCAACATATTAGTCGGATTGTCTTGTACCTACTTTTAAATAATTGTAACTAAGTCAGGATGCCGCTGATAAACAATTGTGTATACTTTACTACATCTTCTGGCTATGTTTTTTAAAGCCAGATCTCAAGAACATTTTGACTGAGTGTTTGGGACGCCTTACTGCTTTATCTCACATGTTTTCTATTTCTGTTTCTTGTTTGAATGATTGAGACAATAGATGTGGAGTGGCCATAGTGAGACTTTCATGTAGTATGCACCCCCTCGTCTTTTAGACAGCATTAATCGTATTATACGGTATTTATCTACCCGTAATATGTAGATGGCTGAGTCACTCCCCCGCTCTTCGGTATTCTGGTTCTAGGGCGTGACAAGGTTTTAATTAGTGGTGGCCCATACAGGTCGGATTTTAGACTTGTGGGGTGTTTTGATTTATAGGATGTCTCAATCACACATGTTTCTCCTTGATCTCATGATTCGTTATTCTCAACCCTAGCTTGACATTCCCGTATCCTTCGGCTTCATTGATCTTTCCTGTCCGATCATTTGATTATTCTCTTGTCCCTTTTTAGGGGCACCTCGTTCGCATCTGTCAGGGCTAGACAACAGCAACAATAAGAGCAACATGGACAACCTGACCATGTTGATCAGCTACAAGGGCCAGAACTACCCCAAGAGGCTATTCAAGAAGAAGTGATAGTGGAAGCAGTAGCTGGATCGCAGTATTCGGAGGTTCCACCACCACCAACAGTTCCACCTACCCTCGTGGAAGTGGACACACCGGCCCTTCTGGAGATCATGAGAGGGATGATGGCTACTCAGCAACACCAGATGTTAGCCCAGCAGTGCATGCACGCTCAGTTGCAGGGACAGAACGTACTACTCAACCAAGGGTTACAGACAGCTTTGAAAAGAGGGACAAGGCCAGATTCAGGAGCATCAACCAGATTTTGTAAGTTCAATCCCCACCGTTTCGAGGGCACGGAAGATGCCATCTCAGCAGATACATTGCTTAAGGATATTGAGGCTATTCTGACGGCAGCTAAGGTACCGGCGGAAGAACGTGTGGATCAAGTGAAGTTGTTACTTCAGGATCTCGCACGTGATTGGTGGAAATCAGAAGAAGTAGGCATCAGACGTCATATTGCTTGGGGCAATTTTACCGCAAGATTTAAGACGAAGTACTATGGAGTTATGGCACAGTTCGATCTACAACAGAAGTTTATCAACCTCAAGCAGGCGGACAAGACGGTAGATGCCTATGCAGCAGAGTTCTGCAGATTGAGCAGGTTCGCCCTAGAGATGGTAGCAACAGAGAGCCAGAGAGCCATGAGGTTCCAGCAAGGGTTTCATCTTGAGCTCTTGCAATTGATAGAGGCGCACAATTACCAGACTTTCGATGAAGTATTGACGGCAACTCGAAGGCATGAGATCACCATTCAGAGGATTACAGCAAGGACTAGAGGTCAGAAGAGATCCCACAGTCAGATCGAAGGAGGAGGGGGAGCAGCGCCCCGAACAATAGCACCATCTCTTGGCATTCGCATTCACGATATGGCAATGTGAGGGCCAGCACCACCACCCAAGCAGCAGCAACAGCAACAAAGGAAAAATCAGCAATCCCCAGCGGGCTGCACTTATTGTGGGAAGGTAGGACACACTAGAGATGTGTGTCGGACATTGAACGGACTATGTTTGATATGTGGAAATCCAGATCATCGGGTTACCACCTGTCTCATGAATTCGAGGTCAGGAGGACCAGTGCAATAATTTCCTGCTCTGCCAGCACCAGGGGTAGGCCAGTATCGAGGACCAGCGGTAGCAATGAGACCGTTGGCACAACGCCCATTCATGACACAAGCTTAGATGTTTTGGCAGCAGGGACCGCCGATGCAGCACCAGCATAGACCACCCCAGCATCATCAAGGCAGGGGCCAGCAGTAGCACCAGGCTAGGCCGCAACATGGAAACCAACAAGAAGGTCGAGGGCAGGCATTCACTCTGTCCCTGGAAGAGGCATTGGCATCGGAAGATGTTGTGGCAGGTAACATTCTCGTCGCCTCATATCCCGCAGTAGCATTGTTTGATTCGGGAGCATCACACTCATTTATATCTGCACAATTTGCAACACGGCTAGGAATGGAGTTCGAGGCATTGCCAGGGAGGTTGAGTATGCTCACTGGTAATGGGCTCGTAGGAGTTAGTAGGATTATTCTAGCGTGTAGCGTTGTAGTTTGCGGGCATTCCTTACCCGCCAGGTTGATAGAATTTTCTGTTGGAAATTTTGACGTTATCTTAGGCATGGACTGGATGAAAGACAGTCATGCGACAATATATTGTCGTAGAGGGAGTGTATCTTTTGATATTCCAGGCATGAAGCGGTTCACCTTAGTCAGATCAGTGGCAACTCAACAAGAGCAGGGAGTAGTAACAGCAATGGAAGAAGTCCAAGTTCCGAAGGTAGTTGCTGAATTTCTAGACGTATTTCCCGAAGAACTTCCAGGACTACCACCGGTTAGAGATATTGAGTTCAGTATAGAATTGGCACCTGGAACTAAACCGATATCAGATCGAGTTTACAGAATGGCAGATTCAGAGCAGGCCAAGGTATATCAGCACATAGAGGAACTGAAGGAGAAGAAGTTCATCCAAGCTAGCATATCACCATGGGCAGCACCAGTGGTACTTGTAGGGAAGAAGGATGGGTCATCCAGATTGTGCATCGATTACAGAAAGCTTAACGCGGTAACAGTGAAGAACAAGTACCCACTACCCAGGATCGACGATTTGTTTGATCAGTTAAGCAAAGCTAGAGTTTTCTCCAAGATAGATCTTCATTCAGGGTATCATCAAGTGAGGGTTCGGAAGGAGGATGTTCCCAAGACAGCATTCAGGTCGAAGTATGGGCATTATAAATTCTTAGTAATGCCCTTTGGTTTGACCAATGCTCTAGCAATATTTATGGATTTGATGAACCGTATCTTTATTCCATACTTAGATCAGTTTGTCGTTGTGTTTCTTGACGACATTCTCGTATACTCTGCTAGTGAAGAGGAGCATGAAGACCACCTCAGGAAAGTGTTACAGGTTTTGAGAGAGAACCAGTTGTATGCCAAGCTCAACAAGTGTGAGTTTTGGTCGGATCATATTTTATTTTTGGGTCACATCATATCAGGAGCTGGAGTAGCAGTGGATCCCAAGAAGGTAGAAGGAGTAGAGAGTTGGCCAGTACCCAAGACCGTAGCTGATGTGCAGAGTTTCTTGGGATTGGCAGGGTATTACAGAAGGTTCGTGTCAGACTTTGTAAGGCTTTCAGCACCCATGACCCGCTTGAAACGGAAGGATGTGCCATTCGTTTGGTCGGCAGAATGTCAGGCATTATTTGAGACTTTGAAGCAGAAGTTGATATCAGCACCTATTCTTACATTGCCAGTTGGACCCGGAGGTTTTACGGTATATTGTGATGCGTCAGGTAAAGGACTTGGATGTGTCCTCATGCAACATGGAAAGATGATAGCATATGCATCTAGGCAACTTCGAGACCACGAGAAGAATTATCCAACTCATGACTTGGAGTTGGCAGCAGTAGTATTTGCTTTGAAGCTATGGAGGCATTACTTATATGGTGATCGAGTGGACATGTACACAGACCATAAAAGTCTGAAGTACATCTTTACTCAGAAGGAGCTGAACATGAGACAGAGAAGATGGTTGGAGTTGATCAAGGATTACGACGTGAAGCTTCAGTATCATCCAGGCAAGGCTAATGTGGTAGCAGACGCTCTTAGCAGGAGAGGCGGCACATTTGTGTTGACAACCCAAAAGCATATCTTAGAAGACCTTCAGAAAATGGGCATCGAGGTTATACTTCCTAATGATGTAGGAATTCTGGCAAGTCTACAAGTTTAATCCGACTTGGTAGACAGGATCAAGGCAGCTCAGGCATAGGACCCAAGGATTCAGAAGTTTAGAGCCGAATATGAGTCAGGACTCAGAAAGGAGATACAAATTCTTGAAGATGGTACCCTTAGGTTTGGATCGCGCCTATGTGTGCCTAGTGGAGATATCAGACAGGAGGTTATGACAAAAGCTCACAGTTCTCAGTATTCTATACACCCTGTTGGGACCAAGATGTACCAAGATATCAAGCAGCACTTCTGGTGGAATGGGATAAATAGGGAGATAGCTAGATTTGTTTCCCGTTGCTTGGTATGTCAGCAAGTGAAGGCAGAACAGCAGAGGCTAGCTGGGTTATTGCAACCGCTTCCTATTCCGGAATAGAAATGGGAACATATTACAATGGACTTTGTGACCGGTTTACCGAGATCACCAAGTGGTAAAAATGCTATTTAGGTGATAGTGGACCGACTTACAAAGGTAGCACACTTTTTTCCTTTCAGAGTAGGGCAATCTACAGAGAAGTTGGCATAACTGTATATGCAACAGATAGTCAGGCAACATGGAGTCCCTGTCAGTATTGTGTCCGATAGAGATGCCCGTTTTACATCACATTTTTGGAAGAGTCTACACCATAGTCTGGGCACCAAGTTGAGATTTAGCACGGCTTACCATCCACAAACAGACGGGCAATCAGAAAGAACAATTCAGACCTTAGAAGATATGTTGCGAGCTTGCACCCTAGATTTTGGAGGATCTTGGGAGAGCCACCTGCACTTAGTCGAGTTTTCATATAACAACAGTTATCAAGCCAGTATCCAGATGACGCCATTTGAAGCACTATATGATAAGAAGTGTAGGTCGCCACTAGCATGGGACGATATCGGGGAGAGGAAGATGCTAGGCCCAGAAATGATTGTTCAGACAGTTGAAGTGGTTAAGGAAATTAGAGAGCGACTTCGAGTTGCGCAGGATAGGCATCGTCATTGGACGGACCAACATCGTAGGCCGCTAGAGTTTTCTGTTGGGGACCACGTGTTCTTGCGGATCTCACCTGCCCGTGGGGTCATTAGATTTGGCGTTCGCAGGAAGTTGAGTCCGCGATACGTAGGCCCATTTGCTATCCTTGATAGGATAGGCGATGTTGCTTATCGTTTATCCCTTCCACCTTCGTTACGAGAGGTGCATGACGTATTCCATGTATCTCAGTTACGTAGGTATGTATCGGACCCAAGCCATATTCTTAATTATTCTGAGCTGGTTGTTGGTACCAACTTGTCTTACGAGGAGCAGCCGGTGTCTATTTTGGACCGAAGAGAGAAGATACTCAAGAATCGAACAATTAGCCTTGTCCGGGTTGCTTGGGGTCATCACCCTTTAGGAAAGTCAACGTGGGAACGTAAGGATGATATCCGATCACGGTATCCGCACCTGTTTGACTCACAAGGTATATCTCTTTCTGTATACCTTGATTGTCTTAACTCCTCATGCCTGTCACCTTATGAGTAAAATTGCTTGGTGTCGTCGATAATTAAGTATAGACATGTTACTTGCTACTTGACATTGTGAAATAATTGCTTTCTCAATTACTTATGCTTAGATTAGTTAGCTTTGATGTTCCCATCCTGCTTAGATTTGAAATTTCGAGGACAAAATTTTTCTAAGGAGGGTAGAGATGTCACTACCCGTTCCCAGAATACGTATTTTAATCCATGTACTGCTTAAAAGTATTTATTTAATATTTATCATATATTATTTTGTATTTAAATTCCTTTAATGTCACGTTAATTATTTTTTTGCATTTTACTTTCTGCATCTTTTTTCTCTGCTTTTACTTTGCTTTTGGGTTCGGCCTAGATTGGTTTGTTTTTGGTTTTTCTTGGTTCATTATGAACCCAACCCCCAACTACCACCACTCTTTTATTTAAAGTCCCATTCCATTTCTCTCTCTTCATTACTTAACCATTACTCTTCTTCTTCCTCATAAACTCTACCCACCTACCAAGCGGCATAGGCAAGTACCAACTTGCTTTTTGATGGATCGCCATTTTTGTTGTTCCATTATCTTTCTCTCAAGATTCTTAGATACTTTAGTACTTAGCATTTTTAATTTCCATGGCTCATTTCATGTAGATCTAAGTTTAATGCATTTTTGGATTCTTAGGTTTTGATCTAGTAACTTTATTATTTTTCAAGTTTTGATGGTTCCATGATGTAGAGAATTTCGTTCTACCCCATTTTGACCTATGGAAGTCCAGTTTTGGGCTTGGAATGAAGGGATTAGGGAGCTCGGAAGCAATGGCTTCCCATGGTTCTCCTTTTCAGAAGAGTGGAGAAGAAGGGCAATGCTTGACCGCATGAGTTTTTTATGCGGCAAGTCATTCTTGAGCCGCACGAAGTGTCTGGCCGCATGAAGAGCATTCTGGCCGCATGGAGATTCCGGCCGCATTGCATTATCTTGGCCGCATAAGTTTTCTTAGCCGCATGAGCTTCCATTGGCCGCAGCCGCATGAGCTTCCATTGGCCGCAGCCGCATGAGTTTCCATTGGCCGTAGCCGCATGAGTTTCTATTGGCCGCAGCCGCATGAGCTTCCATTGGCCGCAGCCGCATGAGTTTCCATTGGCCACAGCCGCATGTACTCCTGTCCATCGTAGCCGCATGAGAGTTCGACCGCATAAGAGATTTTTAGCCGCATGGACTAAATCATTTTCCCGCCGCATAGGTACTACTTTTCTTTTGCCGCATAGACTTTATTTCTTTCCCAGCCGAATGAGACTGCACCCACTTGACCGTATGCCAGTGAGCCGCATGAGGCTTGTTTCCACCCTAGTCATATGAGCAAGAACCCCAGCCACATAAGGCTTGTAACTTCTCGGCCGTATGGCATTAAGCCACATGGAATCCCAATTACCTGGCCGTATGAACTTTAGTCCCTAATGCCTTTTGGCTGATTCTTGTCCCTAAATTGACATTGATTGACATGGATTGGTATTAATTAACAGTAAAATTGTTATCTTAGCATTAATTAGTATTAATTGTTATCTTGATTAATTATTGATCATGCGTTCCTAGTTGGAACTAAGAGACTGGCTAGTCGTCTTATTGAATTGAATGAATGAGACACGTTCATATTAATTATGAACTATTGAAATCGACTGACTAATCCCAAATATTGGCATACAGACACATGCAGGCTTCAATTTATTTATTTATTTTCTACAAAAATAGCATATGTACTTTATGATCAAGGTATGATTATTCCGTGGTTAGTTTTGATTGTTGCATTACGCTATGTAAAACCTACAACCTAACCGCACGGGTATCGTTGTAGAGTTGGGGATACCGTACTATGTACAGAAAGTACTCATTCTGAATGACCATAATCCACGGTATGGGACTTCACTCAACGTAGAGACTATTAAGTTAAATAAAATAATGATTGCATGGAGAGAATGGATTCCCGAGTTCTTACATGGCAGCCCTCTTTGGGACTATTAAGTGCCCGACAGGCCGGCTGGTTCCCACAGATACTGCAAATCTGCCACACAGGCAGGGAGCGGTATATGCTTATATTATTTATTGTATATTGTATATTGACGATGGGCATCCCGCTGGGACTCGTCTAATTCATGATTGGCACAATTGATTGACTGGATAGACTAGCCTTGCTCGTACATAGTAAGAACTGAGGAATCTTTTATTGCATAATTCTAGGATAACTTGGAACTCACTGTAGTAAGCCGTAGTAGTTGCATGGCCGTTTAAGTTGATTTGGTTGTGTACTGTACCTACTCTGTTACCTAACTGAGATGATCATAATGTCAGGACATGACGGGCCAACTTCTGTCCTTGTTTTGTTGGGAGGTTGGTTCGAAGTGTCGTGATGTTATGTGAATTCTAGTAGATAGCAGAGATCTATTATTATATTTTCTTATTACTGGCTTCATTCCTCATATCGTGCTCCATTGCGGTACTTGCTATTAGAGGTCTAACCTTTCTGGTTTTGCATAGCCAGATTTAGAGACTGTCCCCGAGGGCTCAGCTTACTTCCACCTCCAAGATGGTCAATACTAGAGGGATGATCGCAGGAGGACTCGAGTGGATTCCTTTCTTCCCCGCTCATTTTGTTAATTACTTTATACTTTGCCGTTTGGCACCGACATGTTAGTCGGATTGTCTTGTACCTACTTTTGCATAATTGTAACTAAGTCAGGCTGCAGCTGATAAACAATTGTATATATTTTACTACATCTTCTGGCTATGTTTTGTAAAGCCAGATCTCAAGAACATTTTGACTGAGCGTTTGGGACGCCTTACTGCTTTATCTCACATGTTCTCTATTTCTGTTTCTTGTTTGAATGATTGAGACAATAGATGTGGAGTGACCATAGTGAGACTTTCATGTAGTATGCACTCCCTCGTCTTTTAGACAGCATTGATCGTATTATACGGTATTCATCTACCCGTAATATGTAGCTGGCTGAGTCACTTCCCCGCTCTCCGGTATTCTGGTTCTGGGGCGTGACAAAGTCCGCGACAACAATGTGATTAATGGGGTTGGTGCCCTTCTTCTTCGAAGCATCGGTGACGATGTTGAAATCCCCCGCCACAATCCATGGTAACCCAGATGAGAGGGGAAAAGAGATGAGATTTCAGGTCAAATATGTGAGGTTGTGCTCAATGTGCACAAAATAAAACTATACAATCATCATATATGTATATGCTGCCAAATTTATAAAATAAACAAACGAGTAAAAGATGAACTCATATGAACCATACAGGGTCGTCTCGGGCAGACTTTTGACACCTTTCATAGGTTCTGGATACAACATTAGTATGTGAGGAATAAAGTATTTCAGCGCAAGCAATGCCATAAACATATTTTAAGTATCTAATATGTAACAAAATTGTATTTAATGACCAAAGACGTCTGACACATGGATAGTTAAATACAATATTCATATTTCAAATTGACGTAAAAAATATGGTTTTAATTCATTCACTACTAAAATAAGGCAAATTAGCGACGTCATTATACGTCGCTAATAATGGAAAATACGTCGCTAATCATAATTAGCGACGCCTTTAGCGACGAAAAATGAAGGTCGCTTTTAAGCTAGTCGCAGATGGCACATTCGTCGCCCTACGTCGCTGTTTGCGATGTCACCGCCGTGTCGTCGGGTCGTCGCAAAGTTAGCGACGGAGAGCGACGCAAACTTTACGTCGCAAAATTAGCGACGTAGTGCGACTACTTAGCGACGTTTAGTTCTATTTACATGATGACGTGGCATGCCTGCCACGTCAAAAAGGTAGCGACATACAGAAACGTAATGCCGCTAATTAGCGACGTATAGCGACGTCTCCTATCCGTCGCTATACGTCGCTATCCGTCGCAGAATACTGAAAAAAATTAAAAAAATATAATGTGTATTTTTGTTATGGTGTGTGTTTGTGTTTACAGTGTGTGTGAAGTGCAGTGTTCGAACCATCGACAGTTTCGCTTACTGTTCTATGTTTTATCTTGGATAGAAAGAGCAACAGTTCATGGTGCACTTCTCAGAGCTTCATCTTCACGTCCTTCACCTTCTCGGAAACTTGTACGACGTCCCGAGAGAGTGAAAGATGTGAAAATGAAGCTCTCAAAAGTACACCCTGAATAGTTGCTCTTTCTGTCCAAGATAAAACATACAACAGTAATCGAAACTATCGATGGTTCCGAACACTACATTTTACATACACTGTAAACACAGACACACATCATCACAAAAATACATATTATATTTTTTTAAAATTTGGGCAGCACCTCCTTTGTATATCAGATCATCGCTTATAACCCAGCGTAGGTATATTTGTCATCCCCGTCATAGATATCATCATAATTAACAGTCTCCCATCATAACAGTCTACAACTAATAGATGAATAACAGTCTCCCATCATAACAGTCTACAACTAAATATCATACATGTACTCAATAAAAATACCAACAAATTAAATATCACAAACATACATGTCCAACAGAGTCAAATAATAATGAAAATCAGTGTACAGAACGGTCGATGGGCCCATAGGGCCAATACATACAAAGATGATAAAAAAATCTACTGGATCACTGAGGACCCCTGCCGCGCATCTGGGATAGCATGTACTCATACTATTCCTGGGTGAGCCGCACGGTAGGGGCAGTAGGAGGCAGTGCAATGTCTGGAGTCTGCGCCGTCGATGGACCGGAAGGACGTATCTGCTCCAGCTCTCGCAGTCGCTCACCATGCGCAGCAAGGGTACTCACCATCCTCTGAGTACTCTCCTCAATCGAAGCCGATACCTGAGTGAGTGAGGCAGACATGGTCCTCTGCGATCCCTCCAGCTCGACCTGTCTATGCTCTGTGCGCTGCGTAGACTCGGTGAGCGTGTGCAAGCTGGCAGCTGTAGCCTGCTGCAGACTCATCAGCTCCTGTATACTGCGCTCGACCGTATCAAATCGTCCGGTGATCATCGGAGGGTCGGATCGTCGCTCTGTGGTAAGGTGATCAGAAATCTGCTACTACAACTCGCGACGCAGCTCGTCGATCTGATGACGAATATCCTGAGCTCGTGACGACGCCTGCGAAGCCGGAGACTGCGCACTGACAGAGGGGGCCCGGGATGACTCCGAAGCCAAATACGCGCCGTAGGATCCCGTACCGTAGTACGTACCCTTCTGAAGACCGCCAACGGCGGTCATCCAGAGGTCGTCCGGCGATGGAGCTGTAGGCGACTGGGAGGAAGTACCAGCCCCTCCCTCTGCTGGCGCACTAGCAGCAGCAGCAGCCTCCTCTTGTAGCCGAACAAACTCGACCTAGAACAATGTTTGCTAACGTGTAAGTGTTTGCTAAAGTCTATATTGATATCTATTTTTCTGTTTTCTAAATTATAGTAAATTAATATAAGGAATAGAACATACATATGCCTGCGTCGCCCTCTCGTCAATGAACTCCCCAGCCCTCCGATGGGTGACCAGGAAGACGGTCACCATGTTCGGGTCCTCACCCTTTTTTACCTGTTAAAATATATTATCTATTATTAGTATTAAACATTCTATCGAACTATACATAAAATGATGTCCGTCATAGGAAACGTACCGAACGATGAAAAGGCTCCGTCATCGGAATGGATCCACCACACCACTTACTGGCGCTCGACCGTGCCACCTTGGCCTTGTCAGACCGCTCCTGGTACCTGGCCTCGGCGAATCTAGCCTTCATCGCAGTCCACTGCTCTGGCGTGATCCAACCATGGATCGGCTTTTCGGAGCGATCACGAGACTTCTGGTCGTGGATCGCATCACGGATGAGCTTGCCTACGATGGCAGAAAATTGGGCCTCGATCTTCGCCGCCCGGTGTGGTGGATAGAAATAGGTCCTCTACAAGAAGTAAAATAGAAAAGTTATATAATATACACAAATGATTATTAAAATTTAAAAATAAACAAATTTTTTACCTTGAAGTGGGCCAACCAAAAGGCCTTCCTATTTGCAGAAGCATCTTAGTAGTTAATCCAAGGCCCACCATAGTTCTGCCTCAAAAATAACTCCAGCTGTCTCTGTACTGCAGGAGGCCGATATCTATACAATAATAATTTTCATGAATATATATGTACATATAATCATTTGAGAAATATATATTAACTAATTAACTTACTTCGTAGGCCCGTCCGTCCAAATCTCCATACGCGTCTCGCCCGGGAGAGCGCATGGAGGGTCGCTCTCACCTCCTGCCTAGGCAGGATCAGTCTGATCGCCGTCCTCCATATGCTCGACGTCGGCTCCCCCCATGGAGCTGTCAGCAGGAGGAACGCTGGACACGGGATCAGGAATGCTGGACGCGGGATCTGGAATGCTAGATGCGGAATCAGGAATACTGGACAACGAGAAAGGAGTCGCCAACCTGCTGGAACTGCCCTGTCCCGGTAATGGACCGGGAACAGAACGGTATAATGGCATACTCGGAGATGAGGATGAGGGTACAGAATCTCCATCCCCAGCCCGAGGCAGACGGGACTGCCTAATATAAAATCCTCCGCGTCGTCTAGATGGTCTAGTCATACCTGATAATAACATATGACAATAAAACAAAAATACATATTTATATGATAGACATCACAAATTTTTGAAAAATATCATAGTCACAGATAAAAGTGTCACTAAAGTGTCACAGATTTATATGATAAAAGTGTCACTAAAGTGTCAAATATGATGATAAAACAAACGTACAGATTTAATCCTCTTCTGAAAATTCATCTAGTTCGTTTAGCTCATCTTCTTCTTCTTCTTCTTCTTCTTCTTCTTCTTCTTCCTCCTCTACATCTTCACTTTCATCTGCATCTCCCTTTTCAGATAATTCTACTTCTTCTACACAATTAGATGTGTAATGAGGAACTTCCGTCGTGTCCACTTCTATAATATTTGTTACAAGAGGTAGTTCATCCTCTTGATAAGCTATATCGTCAACCTCAAAGGTATTTCTAGCTTTGGTCTTGCATACTGCCCACCAGTCCGACCTTGTTGTTCCCCGTTTAGGATAACTTGTGAAGTACACGAGTTGAGCCTGACTTGATAGGACAAATGGTTCATAGGCTTGATATCGACGCCGATAGTTTATATCCACAAGACCGTGCTTGTCTACTTTCCAACCTTGACCTTCAATCGGATAGAACCAATCACACCTGAATAACACAATCTTAGCAGGCTCTATTCCATAACTATATATCAGCTCCACGATCTTCCATAGCATGCCATAGAAATTATTGCCCGCATCAACATATTTGTAGTTCGAAGATCTGATACACAAACAGCTGTTTTTGGTGGAGTCGAGATCCACAAAGGTGTCTCTGATCGGGCAAGTTGTTGACTTGAACCTAAACCTATTAACACAGTAGCTTGGCCATATTTTTGTAGCATAAATTGGTCCTTTGGCTAGCGTTCTAATAGACTCATTCTCAAGTCTTGCGTATGGACGATCGACCTAAATACCATGAAAAAAAAATTAAGCTCATTCTCAATCAAGTGCATATACAGAAAGATAATTACAGAGTTCTCAAGTCTTACATATGCACTCAATCATGATGGAAAATAATGCTTCATTTCTTGTTCTAGTTCTTCTTCTGTTATGTGTGGCCTACCTGACCTCACATCATCATTAAATATGCTAAAAACAACATCGTTCAATTAATATAATAATCAATACTATTAAAATAATATAGACGTATTAATTACTTACCCCTCCAGTTTCTCTATTTCCTTCTCATCGCAGTTGAGTAATACATACACCTGAGCAGCCCTTAGCTCATCATCGTTCAGATATCTCTTCTTCATTTTATCCGATGGCTTCCCTGGAGCATTGAATAGCTTCAGTATTGTATCATTACATTCATGATCTCCGTCGTCGTTTCTGGAAGCTTTCGTTCTATTAGTTGCAACATGAGGCTTGAAATACATCGAACAAAAGTTTGTAATCTCCTCGAGAACATAGGCTTCACAAATAGAACCCTCGACCCGTGCCTTATTTTTTACCTTTCTTTTTAGGTGATTCAAATGTCGCTTGAACGGGTACATCCATCGATATTCGACGGGTCCACCAACACGTGACTCATAGGATAGATGAATCGGTAAATGCTCCATAGAGTCGAAGAATCCAGGAGGAAACATCCTCTCTAGCTTGCACAGTGTTACCGTAATGTCCTTCTCTTGATTTTCTAGACGATCAACGAGCAATTTCTTAGAACAAAGATCCCTGAAGAATATGCTAAGCTCCGTCAATGGATCCCAAACTGCCTGCGGTAAGAATTCCCGAAATGCAATCGAAATTAACCTCTCCATGAATACATGACAGTAGTGGCTCTTCATACCCGTCAATTTATTTTCCTTCGGATCGACACATCTTCTCAGATTTGACACATATCCGTCTGGAAATTTTAGGCCCTGGATCCACCGACAAAATCTCACTTTATCCTCCTTATCCAGCGAAAAAATTGACTTCGGCAGGAACTGTTTTCCATTCTGCTCTATCAAATACAACGTAAGGCATTTGCATATTTCTTCTAAGTCCAACCTGGCCTTGGAATTGTCTTTCATTTTTCCCTTTACGTCCATCACAGTATTAATTATGTTATCAAACACATTCTTCTCAATATGCATGATATCAAGATTATGTCTGATCAGATTGGTACTCCAGTATGGCAGATCCCAAAATATGCTCCTCTTTGTCCAGTTATGATCTCTACCAAATCCATCGCATTTGTACCCAGTTGTAGGATCTTCGATAGCACTTGGAAAATCTCTAACCTCCTCCCATATCGTGGCTCTGTACCACCTTGGCGGTGGATCACCCTTCTCTACAATGTCGGCACGGAATGCATTCCTGTTTCTTCTGAACGGATGATATTTTGGCAGAAATTGCCGATGACATTCAAAGAAGTACGGTTTTTCTTCGTGTTTCAAGCGAAAAGCCTTACTACGGTCCATGCAATACGGACATAAGAGACGGCCATGAGTGCTCCATCCAGATAACATTCCATAGGCCGGAAAGTCGTTGATGGTCCACATAAGGGTTGCCTTCATCTGAAAATTCTGCTTCTTGGAAACATCGTACCTGTTAGCGCCTACTTCCCATAACTGATTCAACTCAACTATCAAAGGCTGTAAGTACACATCAATGTTCCTCTTGGGATTGTTCGGACCAGGAATTATAACGGTTAGAAACATGTACTGAGTCTTCATGCACATCCAAGGCGGTAGGTTATACGGAGTGACAATCACAGGCCAGCACGAATACTGGGATCCCGAAAGACCAAAAGGAGTAAAACCGTCAGAAGATAGCCCCAATCTGATATTACACGGATCTGAAGCAAAATCAGGATACACTCGATCAAAGTGCTTCCACGCTTCTCCATCGGATGGGTGATCCAACTCTCCTTTAATCCGTTCTCGCATGTGCCAACTCATATTTTCGGCCGTCTCTTTCACCATAAATAATCTTTGCAACCGCGGCGTTAAAGGCAAGTAGTGTATTGAATCGGTCGGTCATCTTGCACCGGTAGACCTTCCTGTACTAGTTGTCTTATAGCGATCAGTACCACAAAATCTGCACACATCTGCGTCCTTATCGTCTTTGTAGTACAGCATGCACCCATTGCGACAAGAATCGATTTTTTCGTATTCCATCCAGAGCGATCTCACCATCCTCTTAGACCGATAGAAGTCTTTAGGTAACTTAGCACCTGCCGGCAAGATCTCTATAATCAACTCCAACACTCGGTTGTAGCATTCTTGCGACATGTTAAAATCTAACTTAATGCTCAACAGTCTTGTAACCACCTCCAACGGTGAATGATCCTCACAACCAGGATACAATGGAGTCCTTGCATTCTCCAGCAACTCCATGAACTTTGTAGCATCGACATTCGGTGCCTCCTCAGCTGCATCATGAAAGAAACTAGGCCCCGCAGCGTCGAAAACCATGTTCACGCACCCGTCGTCGTATGCATGATTATCTGAAACAAAATCTGTTCTCGCATGCATATACGGCTCAACATAAGGCTCCAGCTCTGATGCTAAAGACACAAGTTCTCCGTGTGCGGTCCACTGATAGTAATTAGGCGTGAAACCCCTCGAGTACAAATGATATGTCACTTCCACTTCTGGATAATATTTCACGTTATGACATTTCACACACGGACACTTAATTTTGGTGCCGTCCATGTACTGAGGGAACGCCTTAGCAAACTGCAGGAACTGCTCTACTCCTACTATGTATTCATCCCGCACACCACACATATCATCAGGACGACGATTGTACATCCACGTACGATTCCGTAAGTAGTAATTCATATCCATTTGGAAATAATTCTTTAAAGATGGACACACATGTTCAGCGCAGTAACTAGTCAAACTGGGTGAAGTTGAGTTGACTAAGTCAAACTTCCTAGTGTATATTATAGTAGAGAGACATGGTCGTGTGTAGGGGTGCAACTCGGGCGGGGCATGGCTCTGCCTACCTGAGCTCGCTGCCTACAGGGTAGTTCCCCTAGCCTGCCTTACACTTGACCCTTTCCTCCCCTTCATCACTTGCACATCAGTGCATACCAGTGCACATAAGTGTACATGACCTATTAGCCTATGCCCCAAGCTAATTCCTCTACTCGACTTGATATCATATCCTCTTCATATCAGATATTTCATACCAAGATAGGAAAGGTTGACTGATACTTGATTCTAAAATCCCCCCCCCCTTTACCTATCAACTGATACCAACTGATATCAGTTCTTCCTAACAATCACATAGCGGCGTAGGCTGGACGTGGCCCACATATCCGTACCCGTATATCCGGGTGCGGGTCGTGACATTTTCTCCACAAGAAAATTAAAGCAGTTTTCCATTTCTCCAACTAGCAATCTCCCGAAGGATATCTCTCACTATATATATATATATATATATATATATATATATATATATATATATATATATATATATATATATATATATTATATATATATATATATATATATATATATAAAATATATATATATATATATATATATATAAAAGATTCGAATAAACGGTGTGGGAATTTATTAATTTTCTTAAATATCAGGCATACATACATATTACTAGGCATGAGCATTATTCGGTTTTGGACCGAAAAGCGAACTGAATCGAATCATTAAAAAAAATTGGTTCGGTTTTGGTTTTTAAAATACTAAAATTTCTAATTCGGTTTCACTTTGGGTTTCGACTTCGGTCCAAATCCGAAAATCGAATAAGACTTGTGCAATTATGTAATACCTGACACACTAGAACTCACTCTCAAACTCTCCAATTTAATCCACACACACATTGAATCTAAACAAAATCCAAGGGTCTAAACCCTTGGCCTCTAAGAGAACAGACAAAGGGAGGAGGGGAAGAGTCTGTTGCTTGCTGAGTATATATACATCATCTCAAATCCACACACACATTGAATCTAAACAAAACCCAAGGGGCTAAACCCTTGGCCTCTAAGAGAACAAACTCTAAACAACCCAAAGTCATCTATATGTATCAAAGTATATATATACATATCTACTCAGAAACTGAGATTGCAACATAGAGATATATACATCATCTCAAATCCAAATATAGCAAGCCCCTATATATCATAACCTTACCCCACATGAATCTCATGCATATATAATCTCAGCTATATATCACTACTCTACATATATGAACTAAACATACCAAGCCAACACATTTCTATTCCACATACATATATCTCAGGAAACTGAGTATACAACCAACAACTTCTAAACATTAAATTTAACTCAAACCCCCAACTCAACTCATAGTCAACAAACTAAACCCAACCTTGTATCTCAGAAATTCCAAACTCAATCTCAGGAAAACCTGAGATTGCATTTCAACTGCCAAACCCCACAACCTAAATAAAACCCAAAACATGTCAAGAGGGGTCGTATGTGTTTGTGTGCATACAAATATGTCCAAGGGTCGTGTCAGTGTCCAAACAACTATCCCGGGTCGAAGTATCAGAACTGCACAGACAGTGGGTGTGTACGGGATGGAGGAGGAGGAGGAGGAGGAGGAAGAAGAGGAGTTAGGTTAGGGTTTACCTGAGGAAGAGGAGGAGGAGCTCGGATTGGGGGAGGGGGAGCTCGAGGAGGAGGAGCTCGAGGAGGAGGAGCTCGACGGGGGGGTAGGGGTCACCGGAGGGGGAGGGAGTCGTCGGGGGGTGAGGGAGTCGCTGGGGGGGAAGGGGTCGCCGAGGGAGCACGAGGAAAAATTAGAATTTTCGAGTGAGGGGGAAAAAAGGAAACAGTGTGCCCTAAGTAAAAATGTTAGCAACGTCAAGAGAGGCCGTCGCTAAACGTCATAAAATTTTAATATATGGCGACATATTTTAATAATATATCGCTAAAAGTTGCTATTTAGCGACGCAATTTAACTCATGTCGCTGAACGTCGTAATTCAGCGACGTTTTGCGATGTTTATATAAAGGAGTCGCTATATTCCATATCTAGCGACGTAATTTTACGTCGTCGCTAAATTACGTCGCTAATAGATCATATTTTAGTAGTGATTGAAATTTATCAAATGTTAACAAATTGCACAAGATCATCAAATTTTCTTAAAGCACGCATGGAGGCGGATTACAAGATAAAGTTTCATGACCATCAGATTGACTAAAAAATAATTCTAAAGGCGCAGTCCACATCTTATTAAAGCACAAAAAGGATAAATTATTTGCTTAATCTTGGTGCATAAACCTTACTTTTAGTTAAGTGGTGTGTGGCCAAACCAAGAATGCATAGATAGGCTCCATAATTATAATGATAAACACACTTGCATAGATTATATATATTAACAGTAAAATTTCCATCTAGTCCAAATCTACTGGATTCAAAAGATTTTGATCATAATTCTAAAGCAATTAATTGTCCTTACCGTGAAAAAAAATAATATATGTGACACTATGTACTTATTTAATACTCAAACATTTCCAATAATAAGAGCAAAAATTTAATTCCGAGGATATATAAATTAATAAATACCTTTTGTATGCATTAGTATTTTTTTTGAAATAATTTCTATTAAAAATAAAATATGGCATAGGCCGATGCTAGTGAATATGCATGATAATTCTATACAAGACAATATCTTATACATGCATACCATAGAACAATACCGATATAATTTCTGATATTAGTTTTGGATTTTAGATCATAGCACAAATTTTTTATCAAAAGAAAATATATAATCTATGAACCTGGTTGGATTGTTCAATCCAATTTTCTAATCTTTGATTCGGTGGTGACAACATTACTCTCCATGTTGGCTTGGAGCATCTTTCGTCATCGGACACCTTTCAGTCTTTTCTTCTTGGTTAGAGTCTGGTGCTGATAACGTATTGTGAAAAAGAGAGAAAGAGAAAAAATTGATAGCCATAAATCTGTACGTAGTTTTTCTCATTGATAATATATATAAAGGGAATGAGATAGAGGTTGTTTATGGGTATGGATAATTGCATCCATATTTGGGTTTATCCAAATCACAAGAGTTCCCAATTTTTGGAAAAAATTCTCAAACCCCCACTTCTTCTTCTCCACCACCTCCATCTTCTCCATCTCCAGCAAAATCCTAGATTTCTTCCCAATCTTTATTCCTAATCCTAGGACTATTAAAATATTTTGGAAAAAAATAATTGGATGAAGAAGATAGAGTTTAGGACTATAAAATGAATTGTATACAGAACAATATTTTCTCTAATTTTGGAAGAAATTATTCCTAACGTAGTCCGCGGCATGAAAATTATTTAGGATTGCCAATTTTTTTTTACAATCTTAGCAGCATGTAGGATTATCAAAACTGTTGACAGTCCTAAAATAGACTTGCTATACAGCAAGTCCATTTTAGGATTGCCAAATTTTTTGACAGTTCTAAACTAGACTTGCTGCATTAATAAATGTCATTTTTTGGCAGTCATACATGCTGCTAGGACTGTCAAAAAATTGACAGTCATAAAAATTGGAAAGTTATACAATAATTGGGATTGAAAAGTTCTAACAATAGTTGGGTTGCAAAAGCATGTCAATAGGCAGCATATACTTTGTACATGACAAAACAAAGAAAAAACACTGAAAAAATGTAATTTGTCTGTAAATATTTCTATAACAATCCCTTTATATAAGTTAGTGTCAGGTGAGACCAAGTTTCTAACTACAACACAACAAAACAAAGCAGTGAGATTCTGTTAGATTGTTAGATTATATTTGTAATGTAAATATGGCCCATAAGCCCAAGCCCAAATGTAGACACTATATATATTGTAACAAACCCTAGCAATGAGAAGAAGGGCATTATTATTTCCTACATGGTATCAGAGCCTCCAGAAAAACCTTAGCCGACTTTTTCCATCTTACGCGCCCGATCCCGCGCAGATCCACCGATCGGCCGATCCGATCCCGATCCCATGCCTGACTGCGCCTGACACCGCGCCTGACCGCCCCAGAAAGTAATATTTGTTACAGAAAGTAACTGGGGATACAGTGTAGTGTGTTTTCTCATAAGGCTTATGATATTTGTCATCAAGCTAAACAGACTCGTGATGCCTTTTCTGATAGTAGTAGTCGTGCTTTGAGATGCTTTGAACTTATACACTGTGATCTGTGGAGACCATATCGTGTTCCGTCATCTAATGGAGCACGATATTTTTTGACTTTGGTGGATGATTTTTCTAGAGCTGTTTGGGTTATTTTCTTGACGGATAAGTGTGCTGTTTATTCTATGTTTCTTAAATTTATTGCTATGGTGAAACGTCAGTTTGGGGCTGATATACGTCGTGTGCGGAGTGACAATGGCACTGAATCTAATTGTTTACGAGATTATTTTTCATCTCAATGTATATTGTTCCAAACATCCTGTGTTGGGACACCTCAGCAGAATGGAAGGGTGGAAAGAAAATATCGACATATTTTAAATGTAGCCAGGGCATTGAGATTTTAGGGTTCTCTTTTCGTAGATTTTGGGGGGGAATGTGTTCTAGCTGCATGTTATTTGATAAATAGAACCCCTTCTAGTATCTTGCATTTTAAGTCTCCTTATAAAGTTTTATATGGTTTGGCTTTTTCGTATGATCATCTACGTATTTTTGGTTGTCTGTGCTATGCATATGATTTGAAATCCCGACATGATAAATTTACTAGCAGGAGCAGAAAATGTATCTTTGTTGGGTATCCACTTGATAAAAAAGGGATGGAAACCGTATGATTTAGAGACTGGTAAATTTTTTGTGTCCCGTGATGTTACTTTTTATGAAAAAGAATTTTCTGGGTGTGGCTCTGCTAGCGAGATGTCTTCTGCGACACGCCATACATCTGTTGAGGTGCCGGAAGACGATATAGAGGTTTTTGGGATGGTGCCGGCTACGGTTGCTGAGGCCGGAGGGGTTGATGGTAGCTCGGTACCGAGTGGCGAGGATGCACAGGTAGATACAGAAGTATTGACAAGAGAGTCCGCTGGGGGTGATGCGGATACTACTGATGATACAGGAGATACAGTGTTGCCAGAGGTGTCCGACGAGGTAGTATTGGGAAGAGGAATGAGAAAGAAATCACAGCCAGTACGATTACAGGATTTTGTGACGAATGCTGTTCGAAGTAAAAGTCCCCCTTCACCACAGTTTATCTGTTCCCGTCACTTTCTCAGGTACTTCGTATCCTCTAACACAATTTCTAAGTTATGATATATTTACTGCTGGACACAGAGATTTTCTTGCAGCTATCTGTGCAGGTGTTGAGCCTACTTCATATCGCCAGGCCTCGCGAGATTCGGGCTGACGTGCGGCTATGCAAACTGAAATACAGGCTCTGGAAGATAATGGAACATGGAGTCTTGTCGATTTGCCTCCTGGGAAGAAAGCATTGGAAAGTAGATGGGTGTACAAAATAAAGTACAAATTCGACGACAGTGTTGAGCACTTAAAGGTACGGCTGGTTGTGTTCGGTAATCATCAGGTCGAGGGGATCGACTATTCAGAGACATTTGCCCCGGTAGCTAAGATGCCTACAGTTCGGACGTTTTTGGCTGTTACAGCTGTAAGAGGCTGGACTTTTGTAACTCCACTTCCGATTTTTTTTTAAAAAAAATAATATTTTTAATAATAGCAATTGATTTATTTGGGTTTCAAATAAAAAGTTAATTTTTATTTATTTATTTTTAACTAAAAATTTTGATGATCTATTTTGGAGAGAATTTAAATTGGGAGCAATTTCAATTTCAAAAAGTTGTTGCAACCAACTTGTGGTCCCCTCATATTTTTTCCAAAAAGTGTTTAACTATTTTTTTCAGCATTTTGTTAATAAACGAAAAGGAAGAGGTTGTTTCTGTAAGTTTGCTTTAAGGGGGAGGACTGTATATAAATTCTTGGGGGCGGAGGGGCCTAAGTGAATAATTCACTTTTCCCTTTCTTTTAACCGAGTGAGAGTGAAGAGAGAGAATTCATACTCTCTCATTCTCTCTGAGCCTTTGAGCTCGGCTTTCCCTTTCTTTTCCAGAGCAAACCCTAACCCTAAGTCTTCGTCCCCGGCAACCGCCATGGCGACGGTGGTGGTCTTCTTTTCGATCGGCGACGACGTCTCACTGATCCTCTTCTCCGATGATGGCGAATTCTCCCAACGACGGCGACCGCGAGCTTTCCCGATGATGGCGGAGACGACGACGTCCACCCTCACTGACGGTGAGATCTGCAGCGGCGCTTCCTCGAAGACCGACCGCAATCCTCTTCTCCGATGATGGCGAGGCTTCCTCCTAGGCGTGGTCTCCGGCGGTGTCACGGCGACGGAATGACCTTCGTCTCCGACGACGACCGCGTGGAGCCTTCTCCGATTGGTGATCGGTGTATCCTCGGGATGAGTCCACAGCGACAATCCATTCCAGCAACACATCCGTTCCCTTCAGTGTCCGACTCTTGAGCAAGGAGTTCGCTACCTGGTGAGTTCCTTGTGATTCATTTCCTTTCTTTTCTCGGTGGTTGAAATTTCGATTAGATGATGTTGATTTCTCCGTTGATTTTGGAATCGATCATTTCGATCCAGTTTCAACGGATTTATTGAAGTTTTTCTGCTCCGATCCCATTTTCATTCCAGATCTGACTGTTCGATACGAATTCAGCTCGAGCTACGTGAATTGTTGTTCGATTCGAGAAGAGCTCGACTTCGTCCCTGTTCTGGAGGAGATTGTCGATCGCGTAGCAACTCGGGGTCGAATCATTCAGTAGGGATACTCGATCTGTGTTTGGAGTGTCTTGAGTCAGAATTCTCAGGTAAAAATCGTTCCTCTGTTTGTCGCTTACATTCGCTTTGAACTGCACTCGTGTCTCCGATTTCTATCTGTTACATTTTTCCTACTGTGCGTGTGTGTTCAGGCAGAATAATACTGTTCGTGGCCTTGTGCCGTATTGACCCGGGTGTGTTATTGCTGTTCGTGTCCTGACTGGGTAGCGTGTCCGAGTTGGCAGAGTTCGTGAGCTTGGAGTCTTATTTTAGTTACAATTGTATATTTAATTTCCTATTCGATTTAGTTGTATTATTACTTCATATATTTTTTGTGAGTATTTTCTTTGGGAAGTTGGGTTGGAAGCTTTAGATGTTGATGGCAGATTTTTGGAAGTGAGCTGGTGGAAACCTGGTAATGTTAGAATCAATAGAGAATTGCAACCGCGAGAAGGGATAGGCCGGATCTGCGCATCCAGTGGCATCCTTGAATAGCAGTGGCTGATTCTATTGTTGATTTTGATAGGGTTGTATATTTTATTCTGATTTTATATTCTTCCTATTGATTTGTATATTTTTCCAACCAAGTATATTATTTTCAGTTGTACTTCCAATTTATGACTTCTAGGAGTGAAGGATCGGTCTGGGCTTGTATATACATTGTCAAATAAGGTTATTATTTTTATGTGTTTGGCCTAGAACAGTGAGTTGGGTTTTGAATGAATTAGCTTAGTTCAATTTGTAAACTAATGCATTATGCTTTATTTGTATTCTATAATTTTGATGTGGTTGTTATACTTTAAATTTGGATTTGGGTACGTGGGAGAAAGCAGTATTGGATGGGAGATTAGGCTGCTGTGTGGTTGTTTGAATTCAAGGTGGGTTTGGCCAATAGAGTTTAGTTTAGCAATGGGCTTGATGATTGGATTGCTGAATCCAGAAGGATTAAAGAGTAGCAGCAATAGGGAGGTTAAACTGAATGTTGAGTCAATGTGTGGGCACAGGTGGTCAGTCCTGAGTTGAGCTATATCAGTTCAAGTTGGGCCAATATTAAAATGCTATAATGATTTCTATTCCAATCTGACATGTTTGATAAATATTTTAACTAATTACTTTACAACTGACTTTGGGTATAGAACTTTATGAATCTATATAGTTCTATTTTTAAGCCTTTGGGTTGGACCTGCTTGGATTATTATTAGTATTTGTTAAATGGATTCTTGGAAATTTTAGCAATTGAATTATTTAAATAAGATTGTTAATCTCTTGTTAGTGTAGTATCATCTAGAATTAATTAAGTAATAATATACCCATTGTTCTATAGTTAGTTACAAAGTGTGTAAGGCTAGCATAACATTATAAATAATTATAGTTAGTTTATGGATAAGAGAAGAGATAGTCAGTTGATATTATTTAGAACCTAACCGACTTATATACATGCTAGGTGGACAGACAGATCTATTTTCCATTCCTGAGCACCCTGAGCAAGGCAAGTATACTCCTCTGATTTGTTCATTTCTCATATCTTCATATCCTTTCTTGTATCGCCTTGATGACACGATAGTTCACGATATTGTCTGGTTTCATGTATCATTTGCATCTGGGAGGGAAAATACTATAGAGATGTGATCAAACCCTGTTACTACCCCTGTGAATAGCTTGGGTCCCGTACCGTGCATGCGGGGCCAAAGCCGTACCATTTCATTATCATTGCATCTACCCAAGCCGATCACACTCTAGATGTATTTCAAATATTGCACATGTTAGGATTCAGTTGGTATTTCAGGATTTCATGGTTGTATTTCATGTTCAGGCTGTATTTCATGTTCAGTTTGTATTTCATGATTCAGGTTGTATTTCATGTTCAGGACTCTTACCATGTTTCCCTGTTTTACTTTCAGTATTCCTATTCAGTTCATGTCTTGTTCTCATTTTCATGTACTTTACATTTATTCCTGTTTTCTTGATTCATACCATGATGTACATGTTCATTTCTCTAGATATACTAGCTCCGCTCCTGACTGGATAAGTTGCAGGTATACTTGCAGGATACCATTCTACCATATGGGCCAGAGCCCGGAATCTTAGCTGAGCAGGATGGTTCATGACTTAGCTTGAGGTTTCAGGTTTAGACTATTAGCTTCACTCTTAGATATTGTCTTTAGAATTCATGTACATTTCATTCTTGATGACTCGTACATTTACATACATAGAATTGTGGATTATGGTGATCATTCTGGGATACGTTTTAGATGCTGTGATTGTACACTTTCATGATTATCTGTTAGATTTTCCTAGTATGGTAAAGCTTACTTCGTCGTGTCTAACGACGAAGGCTGGGCGTGTCCGACTCGTGTCCGATTATTCGAGAGCGGGTCGTGACAACTTTACACCAGATGGATGTGCACAATGCTTTTCTTCATGGCGATCTGACAGAAGAAGTGTATATGAAGTTGCCGCCAGATTTTTTGCATAGTGAACCTAACAAAGTGTGTCGCCTGCGTTAGTCTCTATATGGATTGAAACAGGCACCACGTTGTTGGTTTGCTAAACTTACTGCTTCCCTGATATCCTATGGATTTATTCAATCTCATTCCGATTATTCCCTTTTCTCGCTTTTTAAAGAGAAGGTAGAGTTGTATGTTTTGATCTACGTGGATGATATAATTGTGTCTGGTAATGACTCAGGTGCTTTAGATGCTTTCAAAAAGTACCTTAGTTCTTGCTTTCACATAAAGGACCTTTGTGTATTGAAGTACTTTCTTGGCATAGAGGTGGCTCGGAGTGCAGAAGGCATTTCCTTGTGTCAAAAAAAGTATGTTTTGGACATCATTTCAGAATACGGCTTGATGGGGTCTTGACCTGCTGGCTTTCCCATGGAGCCCAATCACAAGCTGGTAGAATCGACTAGTCCAAAGATGGCGGATGCAGAGCCTTATCGGAGGCTGGTTGGGTGGTTGATTTATCTATCATTTACTCGCCCTGACTTAGCCTATGCTGTGCATATCTTGTCTCAATTCTTACAGGAGCCTCGACAAGATCATTGGCATGCTGCTTTGAGAGTTGTCAGATATCTCAAACATGCACCGGGACAGGGTATTCTTTTGAAAGCTGATTGTGATCTCCGTCTTTCTGGTTAGTGTGATTCTGACTGGGCCAGCTGTCCCTTAACTCGACGCTCTGTTACAGGATGGTTGGTGTTTCTGGGGGGGGTCTCCTATTTCTTGGAAGACCAAGAAACAACCAACTGTTTCCCGATCTTCCACTGAAGCTGAATATCGATCTCTCGCTGCGCTTGTTTGTGAGTTGAAATGGTTGAAGGAGTTATTGGTGTGTTTGGGCGTTCGCTGGAGTCTGCTATGTCGGTGTATTATGACAGTCAGTCAGCCCTGCACTGGCTCAAAACCCAGTGTTTCATGAGCGCAGTAAGCATATTGAGGTGGATTTGCATTTTGTTCGCGATGCTATTAGAGATGGCACCGTAATAGCCTCGCATGTTCCTACTTCTACTTAACTGGCTGATATCTTCACTAAGCCCCTTGGAAAGCAAGTGTTTGATTCTTTCCTTCCCAAGTTGGGCATTTGTGACTTATATGGTATCAGAGCCTCAAGAAAAACCCTAGCCGAATTTTTCCATCTTACGTGCCGATCCCGCACAGATCCACCGATCGGCCGATCCGATCCCGATCCCGTGCCTGACTGTGCCTGACACCGCGCCTGACCGCGGCTGCTCTCGAGCCTGACCGCTCGCGGCGGCTCCCGCGCCGATCCCGGCGGCTCCCGCGACGAACCGATCCCGACATCCGTCGGCCTGACTGTACCGCCATGGGCCCCTAATAGCAGAGTGGTGGATCATATTTATAGCTTCCGCCCTGATCACTCAAGAAAAAATTATCTTTGCAGCATCAGTCAAATCAAGGCCGGCGATGCAATGAGTACAACATCTGTCAAGGAAATAATCTTTGCAGCAAGTGATCTTTGCTAGCAGGTTTAACAGGTAGTAAAAATTATATATATATATATATATATATATATATATCCGGCGCCCCTGATCGCGGCCGATTCGCCGCCGAACCCCGTCCATCGGCGGCAGATTCGTCGAAGTTGTACTAAATTTTGTACACCCGACATTCGCTCGCTCCTACGCGCCAGATCCGGCGCCCCTGATCACGGCCGATTCGCCGCCGACCCCGTCCATCCGAGGTCGATTCGTCGGAGTTGTACAAAATTTTTGTACACCCGACATCCGCAATGGCAGATGATCTGCGTCCAGCTACTCCATCGCGACTGGCGGTGCACACAACCAAAATTATCCTAATCCGAAGGATCCATATTTTCTGAGTTCTGCTGATCAACCAGGAAATATTATTACTCCTATTATTTTCCGTGGACCGAACTATGCTGAGTGGTCTCGGTCGATACGTCTCTCCCTGAGCTCTAGGCGACAGATCACTTTTCTGGAAGGTACCAAAGTCAAACCTGTTAATGATGCTAGTAAATTGCTTGATTGGAGATGCGTGCAAGCGCTATTGGTTCAATGGGTTCTTAATACCATTGATCCGTCTCTGAAGAAATCTTTGCCGTACTTTGAGGAGGTCTATCCATTGTGGAACTTGTTGGAGAAAAGATTTGTTGTTAGCAACGGCACTCGGAAGCAACAAATTAAGGTGGCTTTGGCCGAGTGCAAACAAACGACGTCGATGTCTGTGGAAACCTATTTTAGAAATTTGTAGTCTTTGTGGGATGAACAAGCTGCTTATTTTTTATTGCCTACTTGTACCTGTGGTGAACTTGCTGCAAAGCTACAGGCTATGAGGAATGAAGACCACTTTCAGGACTTTATGTATGGGTTGAATGCTGAGTTGTATAGTCATACCCGATCTAATCTTCTGGCTCAGGATCCTCAGCCAAGTTTAGATCGGGCATACCAGGCAGTCTGTGAGGAGGAGGATATACGAAAATCTCAGGTCCAATCCGCTACTGAGGAGGTGATGGCACTGGCTATCAAGTCTTCACCTCGTATTTCTACTGCTTCTAATAGTAGAACCTCAGATTCTAGGGACAAATTAGGTATAATTTGTACTCACTGCAAGAAAACAGGTCATGATGTTGCAACTTGCTTTGCCAAGATTGGCTATCCAGAGTGGTGGGAGACTCGTCCTCGGCGTGAGGACGGACGTGGTGCTGGTGGTGGCAGAGGCCCGGCACCATCGCAGAGACGTGATAGGGGACGTGGTTCTGGTAGCGCAGGGGTTGTTCATCATGTCGTCGCTGCTGGTCATGGTGTCCCTGCTGGTCTTGCTGGGAGTTCGGCGGATATGATGCATGGAGGGTATCCTTCACCACTCTCAGGTGAACAATGGCAGAAACTGATGAGCTAGCTGGGTAACGACAATTCTTCCAACCCTGGTTCTTCAAACTCTGATCGTCTGATGGGTAAGAATTCTTCTGTCCCTTGGATATTCGATAATGGGGCTACTCTTCATACGACAGGCTCTCGTGACTGTTTAGTTGATTGCTTTGAGGGCCCTGTCTGTCCTGTGATTTTGCCTGATGGAAGCACTATTGAGGCTGTTCTGAGAGGCAAAGTATTTTTGACTGCTTCGTTGGTGTTGACGGATGTTCTTTATGTTCCGACATTGACTTGCAATTTGATCTCTGTCTCCCAATTGATTGGTGCCAGAAATTTGATATGTTATTTACTCCTGATTTGTGTTTTGTTCAGGACCGAAGTACGAGGATGGTGATTGGAGCAGGCGAACAAATGGATGGACTTTACTTCTTGGGGGAGGTTCCAGCATCTTTGGCTTCTGTGATCCTGGCATGCAAAGAGAGTGATTCCGAGGTGTGGCATAGTAGACTGGGGCATCCTTCAGATAAAGTAATGCAGACTTTACCTTTTCTCTCTGGTAGTAGTGTGTTTTTTCATAAGGCTTGTGATATTTGCCATCAAGCTAAACAGACTCGTGATGCATTTCCTGATAGTAGTAGTCGTGCTTTAAGATGCTTTGAACTTATACACTGTGAACTGTGGGGACCATATCGTATTCCGTCATCTAATGGGGCACGATATTTTTTGACTTTGGTGGATAATTTTTTTAGAGCTGTTTGGGTTATTTTATTAACGGATAAGTGTGTTGTTTATTCTATGTTTCTTAAATTCATTGCTATGGTGAAGCGTCAGTTTGGGGCTGATATACGTCGTGTACGGAGTGACAATGGTACTGAATTTAATTGTTTACGAGATTATTTTTTATCTCAAGGTATATTGTTCCAAACATCCTGTGTTGGGACACCTCAGCAGAATGGAAGGGTGGAAAGAAAACATCGACATATTTTAAATGTAGCCAGGGCATTGAGATTTTAGGGTTATCTTTCCGTAGATTTTTGGGGGGGATGTGTTCTGGCTGCATGTTATTTGATAAATAGAACCTGTCACGACCCGCACCCGTTTTTTTTTAAAAACGGATACGAGACGTGTCCAAGCCAGCCTACGCCGCAGTGTCGGCGGTAGAACGCTGTCACGGCCATGAAGATCAAAATCACAAATAATGCTCAATCACATAATTAATTTAATTTACAAAGATCACAAGTTTACATTTGCAGAAGAATATAAACTTGTACAAATATTTGAATGACTACAACTCAACTATCTAGCTAGTCTCTAGGCCTTTGTCTGCAAGTATTCCTGTCACTCCCCAAGCTAAATGAATCCACGGCTAACCTGAAAATGTTGGTTTCCAGTCAGGAATGGAACGAGCACAATCCACTGAATGCAATTTCAATAAAGAAAATGACTATAAAACAAAGGTTAGACATCAATTATGAGGTTTGAAAATAAACAAGAAATATAGAAAACCAATAGTAAATAAATAGACACAACAGACTTTCTCCAACTGCTAGAAGTACCTTTGATATGTGATCGGTCTCGGAACAATTATGCGACACTGTCTACACTGTCTAAAGTTACACTGTCTACACTGTCTAAGTTACACTGTCTACACTGTCTAAGTTACACTGTCTACATTTTATAAAGCTACACAGTCTACAGAAAATATTGCAATAAAGAAATACTGTCTACAAAATAATAATCACGATCTACACAATATAAATACAGTAAAAATCATGGTCTACACTGTCTACTTTGCAATAAATAAATCACTGTCTACACTGTCTACAAGAAATAAATAGATCACTGTCTACACTGTCTACAAGAAATAATGAATCACTGTCTACACTGTCTAAGGTCAGATCACACATCGTTGGTACTTCCCATTCCCGACTCAACAATTTTAATAGAAAATAATCACATAACCAATGGCCAATCAATGAAATATAGTAAAAATCAATATCGAAATGCAGACAATAAACTGTACTCGCCTGTGGTCCTGTGCTGGTGAAACCGATGATCCAAACCACTCAATATGCCACAATAATCAAAACCCGTACAATAGTCCCCGGAAGCTGAAATAAACAATACCAATGATCTCAGAATAGTCCAATTAGCTAGGATTGCCTGTCCTTAAGTCCAATTCTGGACACAGGAGCAAAACGGTAATTTCGGACAAAAACGATGTCCGCCGTTGGACCCGCTTTGCACCGAAAAGCGTGCCAGAGTCAACGGTCTCTAAAGTCATCAAACTACATGTCTACGGATCCAGTTTTCTGATATGAACCCAACCGTATGTCCAGAGTTGGGTTCCGGCGGGCCGTGCACAAAATCACCCGTTGAGTGGGACCGTGGGGCCCGCAAAATGACGTCGGATTCGACTGTCTCAGAATTGGACCAAACTTGGCATACAGGACCAGAAAAATGATACGGTCCTGTTGGCGCAAGTTTTGTCTCGATCTGATGAACGTGCACAAAGTAATTGGAGAATTTGCAACGTGTACGATACGGGAAATTTTGACGGATACGCATCAAATTCGTCGCGCACATGCGACCAATTTGAATTCCGTCAAAGCCCACACGACCACGAAACCGATACGCAGCTTTCGATGCTTTCGGTTCGCGACCACGTCGCCCGGAATGGCGGGACGCACGTTGTGTGGAACAATTTTAATGTTTTGAAAACAGGTTTTTCATGATTTTCATCTCGATTTATCTTAACATCTACTGCTTAATAAAGTAATCTAAAAATAGAGTTTGAAAGCTGGTTAGGTTGTCTAAAAACTCCTTCAAATAGATTTTGAAAATCTGCCTTGGATTGGTGTAAAATCGACTTCCAAATGGGGTCATTGGGGCAAATTTCTGTCTAGTTTAAGACAGTTTTTCGTCTCTTTTCGGGTCGATTTCTCGAGCAACTCGGTTATAAACCTACTCAACTAATTGAATGGCATTGAAGGGGGTTAGGTTGGCTTCGTACCTGAAGAGTCGGTGCGAAGAATGAGCGACCACGTACGAAGAAATTCCGCGACGAACATGGCGCATCAGCCGCTCGCTGCTGCTGTCGCTTCCTCTGTCCTCGCGCGCGCGCTGGTTTGTGCGCGCCTGGCCGGCCGCGTTGGCCGCGTGCGGCGGCGCTGGGCGCACGCGCGGCGCCTGGGGGTGGCGGCGCGCAGGTGGGTAGTGGCGGAAATCGGGATCGGGGTTAGGGTTTAATTGTTTCTTGATCGACTGCTTATATACCTATATACGCGAAACTAATACGGGAAAAGGGTTAAATGCTCGGGCTGGGCTGAATGGTAGTTAGGAGCTCGGGTGTGGGGCTATTTCGTTTGCCAGCTTGGCTTTCCCAGGGCTGGGCTCTAGCTGGATGGGCCAAGCTTGGGTTCTGCCCTGGTGGGCCAGGGCTGGGGTTGTTTGCTAAGGGCTTTTTATTATGTATACTTATTTATACATATCTATTCACATATATAATTCATATATACCTACACACTCATACATATATATAAAATATATATTTATATGTATATACAACATATGTATACGTATATTTAAATATTTATTATACATACACACATATTTAATATATATTTATATATTAATACACATACACATATTTAATATTCATTTGTATACAACTACCCATATATATTATTCATTTATATATACACCGATATCTTTTGATAAAGGATAAAAATGATGATAACTATTAATAATAAATAATCTATATGTAATAACCATAATAATAATATTATATAACCTCAATAAAATAATAACAAAATT
Organism: Iris pallida; assembly: GCA_029216955.1. NCBI lineage: Eukaryota > Viridiplantae > Streptophyta > Magnoliopsida > Asparagales > Iridaceae > Iris > Iris pallida. Next base: position 18,845,785 of record JANAVB010043418.1, on the reverse strand, counting down.
CAATAAGCCAATAATTAATTATTTATAAAATCTAAAAATCATCATTTAAATAAAATAATTAATAATAAAATATTGTAAATTTCCGGGAAGGGAAGCTACAAATCTACCCACCTTAAAATAATTTCGTCCTCGAAATTCTAATTCGTAGATATGCCTAAAATTTAATCCTTAAAAAGTAAGTCCCCCTCTCCTCAAATTTTGTTTATCATATATTTCTAATAGCCCTTGTAACTACAAACTCTCGAAAACTTCTACCCACCTTTAATCACACTACTCCCTCAAAACACAGGTCACAAAATCTTATAATCTTCCAACTAGTTGCTCAAATTCTTCCAATAGGTATCTATCGCCTATGGTATCTATAACCCTCGCATATCTATCAAGCACCCCAAAATTCAAATATCAACTAACTTATACTATACTTCTGCTAAATTCTAAACAACACGGTTATCGACCCCCAAAATAGGAAGGACGAGAGTCAATGGTATGAAAAGACGAGGGAGAATAACTGAGAACAAGCACGAAATTTCAAGAGCGGTAGAGGATATCAAATGATGACGATAGAAGTAACGTTTATGAAACATTGACTTGTTGCTAGGTTGGCTACTCTAGTCCAGTCACTTGCTAATTCGAAAAACCCTTCGTTTATTAGAGGGCTTGCACTCCGTGCAATACAGAAATTTCGTTCTCGAAATTCTAAACAAGGTTCCCTAATAGGGCGGAAATTTGAAAAATCAAGTTGTGATCCTTTCCGTGGTTATTTAAACACACGAGCAAGAATATAATTGCAATACAAGACCGTATCGCGACTTCCAGGTAGCTGGAACAAGGGTTACGAATGACATCACATTCTAAGAGATGGAGGCTACATGATCGGTATAGGGACCTATCTCGAATAGTTTGGTTTTATTTATTCCAAAAATGGTGGTATGAATGGATGGCTCTACTGGGTCTTAATGGGTTCTCTATTGGACATCAATCGTTGGTTAGATGAACCCCGGATCTTAATCTATATTGACTGGACAATATCTCAATGATAAAACTATTTCTACTAGGGTAGGGTAACCTGGAATAAGTTTCCACCCAAGTGGTTGAGCTAGTTGGGCAGTCGGATTGGTTAAAATGGGTTCTGTAAGCCCTAAAGATGCGCCTTCCGTGACTTTTTGTGTTTAAGTAGCACGAGAAGACACAATTGAATGGCACACTAGTGGTGTGTGCGTAGTGGGCTTCGAGTAGATCACAACCATATATTGGATTGAAGGAATTGAGTCAATGTTAAGGCTCTAATGGAAATCGAAAAGTATCTCGGTATTATGGTAAGGGTTATAGCTAGTCCTTTCGTCCTGCAAATCGTACCATAAAAATAGAGTACAAGGGGACGAGTTTGAGTGGGACATGATATACCTAGATGAAAGTAGACTCGTCTAGATCTTACATATGAAATTTGTTGGAAGGTAACAGCTGGTCTTGTGCTCCGATTGTTAGTGACACGGCCGGGGACACAAAATGATCTAAATGGAAAGTGGGAGTCCAAGAGACACCAATTATCATCCTAATGGAATTTATTCAAATCAATCGGTAATCCTTGTATATCCCAAAATTTGGAAGGCTTACAATCTACCCACCTTAGAAGTTAGGCATGGTCATAGGAATAATAAGTTAGAGGGATTTCAATGTCAGGATATCGCACCTCGATTCTCGGTAATAAAGAATAAGGTACAACGTAATGGAATATGGTAGATATAAGTCAAGTCAAGGATCGTTCCTCAATAATTGGAAAATGAGTGTGTACAAAGACACATGGTCAAGAAAATAGAATGACATGCGTGTCCACAGTATACAAGAGTTGTCGACGGGGTAACCAACTCTAAGGCATATCATATGAAAAGGATTCTAACAACTGAGTCGAGAATTTCTACTTGTGTCAACCTGCCAGACTATCGTCACAAGAGTTGTAGTGATCTTGTATTGCTGTTGACAACTGGTAGATCATAATATGACAGGGTGTTTAAGCTATGGTATTGGCTAAGCTAGTGACTGTGGTGTTCCAACACTAGTTAGGTCTTAATAATAAAGTTTACATAACTAGAGTAATATTTGTTGGGAACCAATCTCGGGATGAGTGTCACAGTAAATGATTACTCTATTGTCCACTCATCTCATGCCTAACTGTGGGCTTCGGTCGAGGAAGGGTTGGTTCAAGGCTTAAAGGTTGCTAGTTAAGGCCAGCTTCCAGCAAATAATTAGAGACTCACAACATTTGGTTTCTTGAAAATAGATAGTCTTCTAGGTTGGCGTTCTGACTAAGGGTAAAACCCTAATCATTCTCGGACTCCAATGACTAGAAAATCAAGGTAGTAGGTTTAGGGTCGCAGAGAGGACGAGTAACTTAAGGCGAGGTTCTAGTCACCTGGCTGGCTGATGATAACTACACTTGTGTATACCACTACCATAGCCATGGGGGATACTCTGTATCTCTCTACCAAATATGAGATTTCGTCTTTCTAAGTCAGTGAAAGACAAAAACAATAAGGAGTTCAAGAAAGATGTCATCGAATGCAATTACGTGATTCAAGGGCGAATGTATAATTCAAGAGGAATCGTCAAGCAGTCGTGGATAAGATCCTAGAGACATCTATCTCTCAATCCACGTAGGATAATTAAATGAAGAGCGAACCAAATGCATCATGGTTGATCAGACCATAATACACTGATTCTGATTAGACAATAAGTTAGCAGGCGTCCCTAATAAACATATGTCTTGAATCAAGCTCGATAAAAGAATGAGCTTGCAAAACTAGGCTGTGATAGCAACATTGGTCAAGATAGTCTAATTACAAGTATACAAGATTTTTGAAAGAAGCCACAAGTAGATTGAGTTTAGAGAGACTCAAAACTTACATGGTGTTCTTGCTTATACAATCATCCTACTATATTCTTATCCATAGAGCCTTGGTCAACCAATGGGTAATGGACTTCTAAATTCTATATTCTAGGTAAACCTATTAGTGTCAGTCGATATCCTCGTCAATAGGTCACAAGGACCACGGAATGCTAGATCGGGAGACGTGCTATCCAACTTACAAACTTCCACCAATATTGGCTTCGGATCTTATGGAACACACAGGGCATTGTCCTATCCTCTATAGTGTCCTTAACTTGTAATCACGTCTGAAATCATTTCACCGAGGACTACGCCACGCCCGTATACTCTGGCTGTGGTAAACTCTTGGTTTCGTAACTCAACATGATACAAAATCGAACACTTCTTAACTCTATCCAATATTGGCTCAAGGGTATCTACGATCAAGAGTGGACCACTAGTCATATCTCTAGCAAATTCTATAACCGATATTTTCCTAATCTTCTTTCCACTCTAGGGGTCGTGTCTTGCCAGTGCGCTGCTGGCTGCAGTGAATTCCTAGTCTCCAAAGTTTAAATAAATGGCGACAGTGCGCTGCTGTCCTGCCAGTATAAGTTAACTAACATTCTCGTAACTATATCTGTAAATAAATCCCTGAGCTTCTAAACAAGTTGACTATGAAATAAGGCATAAATATTTGCCCTATCACCCTTAAAATAAAAGATTGAGCGGGGAGGAAATAATTGAAGACAAAAAGATACACAAATATTCTAATGTCTATTCCATGTGTATTCAATCATTGAAGAAAAACTTTGAACCGAAACTAACTCGAGGTCCGCATGGGGATAACAATAATCAGAATTTATACAAAATATTAATTCCTAGGGCAAATAGAAACTAAATAGGCAGTTCGACTAAGGCATGGGGATGATATCTAAGAGGCAAAGAGAAGGATTTGCCCAACTCATCAAGGTCAGATCATAAATTATATGAAGCCATGTCTCACCAAGTGAACAATCTATCTACTTTGGATCGTGTCGTCATATCGAGAGATAATAGTGTACCTATGGGGATCTGATAAACAATCAACCTTAATAACTCCTCATCTAAATTGCATGACCTAGACTACCCATTGGTAAATTTGTATAGGGGACTCCTAGTCCTAGTCATCCTCGTAAATTAAATTAATTTTTAATTCGTGAATGAGCATTTCCAGTCGCAGGCTCGCAATAGTACGACTAATCTTAAGTACTATCACGAGTTCGCATGATTTGCAAAGACGGACCTGCATGGGCCACCACAAAAACTTGTCACGACCCGCACCCGTTTTTTTTTTAAAAACGGATACGAGACGTGTCTCGGGACAATTATGCGACACTGTCTACACTGTCTAAAGTTACACTGTCTACACTGTCTAAGTTACACTGTCTACACTGTCTAAGTTACACTGTCTACATTTTATAAAGCTACACAGTCTACAGAAAATATTGCAATAAAGAAATACTGTCTACAAAATAATAATCACGATCTACACAATATAAATGCAGTAAAAATTATGGTCTACATTGTCTACTTTGCAATAAATAAATCACTGTCTACACTGTCTACAAGAAATAAATAGATCACTGTCTACACTGTCTACAAGAAATAATAAATCACTGTCTACACTGTCTAAGGTCAGATCACACATCGTTGGTACTTTCCATTCCCGACTCAACAATTTTAATAGAAAATAATCACATAACCAATGGCCAATCAATGAAATATAGTAAAAATCAATATCAAAATGCAGACAATAAACTGTACTCGCCTGTGGTCCTGTGCTGGTGAAACCGATGATCCAAACCACTCAATATGCCACAATAATCAAAACCCGTACAACAGTCCCCGGAAGCTGAAATAAATAATACCAATGATCTCAGAATAGTCCAATTAGCTAGGATTGCCTGTCCTTAAGTCCAATTCTGGACACAGGGGCAAAACGGTAATTTCGAGCAAAAACGATGTCCGCCGTTGGACCCGTTTTGCACCGAAAAGCGTGCCAGAGTCAACGGTCTCTAAAGTCGTCAAACTACATGTCTACGGATTCAGTTTTCTGATACGAACCCAACCGTATGTCCAGAATTGGGTTCCGGCGGGCCGTGCACAAAATCACCCGTTGAGTGGGACCGTGGGGCCCGCAAAATGACGTCGGATTCGACTGTCTCAGAATTGGACCAAACTTGGCATACAGGACCAGAAAAATGATACGGTCCTGTTGGCGCAAGTTTCGTCTCGATCTGATGAACGTGCACAAAGTAATTGGAGAATTTGCAACGTGCACGATACGGGAAATTTTGACGGATACGCATCAAATTCGTCGCGCACACACGACCAATTTGAATTCCGTCAAAGTCCACACGACCACGAAACCGATACGCAGCTTTCGATGCTTTCGGTTCGCGACCACGTCGCCCGGAATGGCGGGACGCACGTTGTGTGGAACAATTTTAATGTTTTGAAAACAGGTTTTTCATGATTTTCATCTCGATTTATCTTAACATCTACTACTTAATAAAGTAATCTAAAAATAGAGTTTGAAAGCTGGTTAGGTTGTCTAAAAACTCCTTCAAATAGATTTTGAAAATCTGCCTTGGATTGGTGTAAAATCGACTTCCAAATGGGGTCATTGGGGCGAATTTCTGTCTAGTTTAAGACAGTTTTTCGTCTCTTTTCGGGTCGATTTCTCGAGCAACTCGGTTATAAACCTACTCAACTAATTGAATGGCATTGAAGGGGGTTAGGTTGGCTTCGTACCTGAAGAGTCGGTGCGAAGAATGAGCGACCACGCACGAAGAAATTCTGCGACGAACATGGCGTATCAGCCGCTCGCTGCTGCTGTCGCTTCCTCTG